>JAUTDX010000141.1:0-547500 GCA_030844895.1 Ambrosia x helenae | reverse complement strand
AGCCCGTCCAACATCACCAACCTTAATACTGCGTCCACTTTTGTAGCTATTTCCAAGATACTTGGCATCAACGGCTTGGCCACCCAGGCCCAGCTATTTTACAAACTTTGAAATCTAATAAATTTATTAAATGTGGTAATTTAGACAATAAAGTTTGTTCTGCTTGTACTTTTGGGAAACACACTCGTCTTCCTTTTTCTAATTCTAGTACAAGTACTTTTGTGCCTTTTGATCTTGTGCACAGTGATGTTTAGACCTCTCCGTTATTAGTAATGGGGGTCATCGATATTATGTGTTGTTTTTAGATGATTACACTAATTTTCTTAGGACTTACCCAATTGCACACAACTCCGATGTTTTCACCATGTTTACCAAATTCACGACCTTTGTTCACATACAATTCGGGGCTAAAATAAAACAACTTCAATGTGACAACGGTCGTGAATACGCCAATAACCAATTTCACACCTTTTGTAACCAACATGGGATGCAATTTCGCTTTTCTTGCCCACATACCTCATCACAAAATGGAAAAGCGGAGCGGAAGATTCTAACCATAAACAACCACATCCGAACACTCTTAGTACACTCCTTAATGCCAAACACTTACTGGTCACACGCCTTGACACCGCAACCTACCTCCACAATATCATTCCCACAAAAATACATCACTTCCAAACACCCACCCAACAACTTTATAAATGCCTTCCAACATAAGACCATCTTCGAGTGTTCGGTTGCCTATGCTACCCACTTATCCCACACACCACCATTCATAAATTAGAATTCCGCTCCACCCATGCGTCTTCCTTGGTTACCCACCAAACCACCGCGACTACAATTGTTTAGACCTCAAAACAAACAAAATTACCATAAACCGTCACGTCCTCTTTGATGAAACCATTTTTCCTTTTGCCAAAAAGCTGAAACCCACCCTCCAAAATTATAAATTCCTTTATGACCCCATCCACCCTCAATTTATGTTCCCAACCCAATGCCATCCTACAGCCCTTACTCTACCTACACCCAATCCCACCGGCCCAAACATAACCCAAGTCCCAGGCCTAATTGATGCTACCTCACCTTATCCTCCCAATAGCCCACCATCGGACCCACTTCCTCACACCTCTAATTTACCTACTGACCACCTTAATTATTTGACCAGCCCATCAAACACGACTTCCTCACCAGTCGCCTTTCCACCTCAGACTACACCATCATCACCCGGTTCCCATATACACCCACAACCATCCCCACCTGTCCCATCACCAAGTCCCATACCCGTACCCCCACCCCCACCCACCCGAACAATGCGAATCCGAGCTATGTCAGGCATCACCAAACCAAAACAAATATTTAACCTTTCCACCTCTACCATTGTTCCAATCCCCAAAACACCCCATGAGGCCCTGTCCAAACCAGAGTGGTACGATGCCATGGCTAACGAGTTTAATGCTTTAATTAAAAACAAGACTTGGGAACTTGTCATGAGATAGGAATATATGCATGTGATTCGTAGTATGTGGCTTTTTCACCACAAATATAGGTCTGATGGCATGTTGGAACGTTATAAGGTTCGGTTGGTATGTGATGGTAGAAATCAAGAGGTCGGTATTGACTGTGGAAAAACTTTCAGTCCCGTGGTTAAACCCGCCACAATACGTACTATTTTAACCTTAGCCCTTTCATAGTCATGGTCAATTCATCAGCTGGATGTCACTAATGCCTTCTTGCATGGTAACTTATCAGAGACAGTTTACATGTACCAGCCTATGGGCTTTCACCACAGAGATTATCCTGATCATGTATGCCGTCTTAGGAAATCTCTCTATGGCCTCAAACAAGCTCCTCGTGCTTGGTACCAAAGATTCACCGATTTTGTGCTCTCTATTGGCTTTATTCAGATCAAGTGTGATAATTCTCTATTTACTTTTCACCACGGGGGTGACATTGCTTATCTCCTCATCTATGTGGATGACATCATTCTCACATCCTCCACAGATTCCCTACGTGTGCGACTTATTCGTAGCCTCGCGGCTGAATTTGCTATGAAAGATCTTTGACCTCTCACCTACTTCTTAGGTATCCAGGTTTCCCGTTCTACTGTCGGCATGTTCTTATCACAACAATCTTATGCCTTAGATATCATCTCGCGTGCTGCTATGGATTCATGCAATCCAGTTGCAACACTGGTTGATACAAAACCAAAGCTCAGTGCCACATCTAGTCCGCCATTTGACAATCCAACTCTATACAGAAGCCTTACAGGTGCTCTCCAGTACCTCACGTTCACCAGACCAGACATAAGCTATGCAGATCAACAAATTTGTATGCATACGCATGACCCAAAGACTGACCATTGGAATGCATTGAAACGCATCATTCGGTATGTCAAAGGCACGACTGATTATGGGCTTACGCTTTCAACCTCTTCGGATATTTCTTTACGTGCCTACACAGATGCAGATTGGGCAGGCTCTCCTGACATGCGTCGATCTACTTAGGTTTATTGCGTGTACATGGGGCCGAATCTACTGTCCTGGTCCTCCAAGCGTCAATATACTATATCCCGCTCGAGCGCCGAGGCGGAATATCGAGCCGTTGCCAACGTTGTTGCTGAAGTTTGTTGGATCCGGAATCTTCTACTTGAACTACATCGCCTAGTCAAATCTGCTACTCTTGTTTATTGTGATAATATCAGTGCTATTTATTTTTCTGGTAACCCGGTACAGCGTCAACGTACTAAACATATTGAGTTGGATATTCACTTTGTTCGGGAGAATGTACAGAGAGGAACAGTTCGAATTCTACATACTCCGACAAGATCTCAAATTGTGGACATATTCACCAAAGGCCTCCCAAGAGTGTTGTTCGATGATTTTCGTTCCAATCTCAACATACGGAAACCTCCCGTTTCGACTTCAGGGGTGTAATAGAGTATAAATCTAGAATATTCCTAATGTAATTTAGGTAAATTATCTTGTAATTATTTTTGGTAATTCCTTTCTCCACAAGTTTAGGGAGTTGGATATATTATGATGAGATCAATGAGAAGGGGCCAAGCATTGATCCATAACCTTCTTCACCTATATATATAATCAAAGAGTAACTTGAGTTTTAGGTATCCAATTTGACAAAACATACTCATTTCTTACAATTTTGTTTATTATTAAAAGGGGTATTGGATTTAAATAATCCAAAGTTTGGCCTATTGGGCAATGATAATCCGAACTTTAACGTTGGACCAGGATAATCTCAACTGGACATGTGGCTGTAAAAATATGAACATCCGTTAAATATGAACTAACCGGGTTAGTTTAAGCTGGCGTGACAGTTGACACGACATGCTGACATGTACACCACTGCTGACGTGGCAGATAAGGTGTATGATGACTTGTTTTTTTAATATCAAAACATATTTTCTTCCCTTTAACACCATCATCTTTAGATCTGTTAATCAAACATCATTTCCCTTGTTCAATCAAACATATTATACAACAACATCATCTCCCTTGTTTAATCAAACATATTATAGAACAAAATCATCGGCTCATATTCAATCAGATTTGTTAATAATAATAATAATAATAAGATATGTTATACAACAAAATCAAACTTCCCAAATCCCTAACATTAACATACTAATAATACTATCGAAAACTGTTAAAAAATAATATAATTTCACGCAGGACTTTTATCAAACACAAAGTGGGCATGATCTCACTAGCATCAATAACAACATCCCAATCAGTAGCTCCATCATTCTGAAACTGCTTTAAATTCCAAGTCCCCGAAACCCATTTCAGATCTTCAAATTTCACACCCAATTTGGCCACAACTTTCATCGGAGCTCCGTTTCTCTTATCCGTACAATCTTTCTTCTCCTCCACAACAACTGCAACTACAAACCCATTTTTAGTAGCTCTAGCAAACCCAAAAACCTGTCTTTATGGCTTAAGAGAGAGGAATAGATTGATTGGGAAGTGGGTCTCGGAGGATGGAGAGAAAGATGGGAGATTGCTGGTCTTGGAGGATAGAGGAGATGGTGAGGAGAGGGAGGGTGGCGGTGGAGATGGTGGTGGTAGTTGTAGTGGTGTTGCAGGTGAGGAGAGGGAGGATGGCGGTGAAGATGAAGATCACGATGATGATGATGAATGGGATGCAGATGATGATGTTAAAGGGAAGAATATATGTTTTGATATTAAAAAAAACAAGTCATCATACACCTCATCTGACCCAGTTAGTTCATATTTTAAGGAGGTTCATTTTGACACCCACATGAGCACATGTCCAGTTGAGATTATCCTGGTCCAATGTTAAAGTTCGGATTATTATTGGCTAATGGGCCAAAACTTTGGATTATTTTAAATCCAATACCCCTCGTTAAAAAGACAACATAACTATGATTTCAGCGCAATTATGATTTCGTTAAATACATTTCAAAAGAACAAATAATCATAACAAAAATATTACAATCTATAATCTATAAATATATATAAAAGAATTGATGTTTGATGACGTGACATTCAATGGTGGCCTCATCCCCCCTTTGAATGTGCCACATGGCATAATGAGGTGCAAGTAATTTTTTTTGTTTTTTAATAAATTAAATATTTCTTTAAATTATATATATATATATCCTTCATATATAATCTTTTTCTCCTCACAGAAACCCTAAAACCCCTCCCTTCCCTCTCACCAAGCTCTCCTCATGCCACCACCGAAACCTTCTTCACACTTGCTAGATCTCCATGGTCGTCATAAACCTTCTCATTCATCATACAGAGAAAGAGATAGAGGAAAAATTAACCACCACAAAGCCCTTCTTCTCCGACACGAAATCCATGACCTCAGCCGACAATAAGCACCACCACCACATCCCGGAAGATGACGTGCCGCTTACGAATATGCCACTGCCTCCGTTGTCGGTGGTTAATCAAATGGTCTGTTCATAACCCTTTCACTTTATTTTGCCCTAAGATTCTCCCCACACAATTATTTTAAGACAAAAATACGAAAATCAACCTTTATGTATACCTAAAACTGCAGCTTTCACCTTTATCTTTAAAAAGCTCGCAAAACAACCTTTATCTTTATATCTTGTTGCAAGAATCAACCTTTGTCACTAACTCTGTTTATTTTCAACGTTAACTCTCCTCACATGCAAAGCATGTGAGGGCTTTTTAGTCTTTTTACATAGTGAATTATTAATATAATATAATTAAATTTTATATAGCCTCCATTGATTGAACGTTTAACCGGACAACAATTCTTATCTGCAGAGAGAGAAAGGAGAAAGTGGGAAGAGAAATAGGGCCGCCAACCACCACCACTAGCGGCGGGGCTTACGGCGGCGCAACACCACTCCAGCGCGTGTGGTGCCTCTAACCACTAAACTTGGGTCGACGGAGACAGTGAAAATGGAGGTTTGAAGTAACAGACGACGGTGGTAATATAAGCCTGGGCAGAATTGCCTTCAAGAGCTGTCGCACCACCAAACAATATAAGCCCAGGAACATCCTTCTTCTCCAATATAACATTCACCACAAAATAATTCGGCGCATGCTTAGGCCCGCCGACCAGACTCGTTTGCTGAACTTGAAACCGCAGTTCCGCCTCCTCCGCAGCTGGCGACTTATTTACCTGCTCCTCAGATACAGACTCGTTACTATCCGCCTCCAAAGATGACGTCATTGATGAATCCACATCCATTTCTCACCAATTAATGAATTAATTATCACTAACTCGCATTCATGAATCAACTTAAACACAAAAACCCTAGATTTAGATCCTTTCATATTCAGTTCGATAATTACAATAATAATTATAAAAAGAGAGTAAATTAAACTAAAACTTAAAACTTAAACCTCTATAGGTTATTGTAATATTCTCAATAGGAATTTGTACGGATGAATCGAAGATTCGGTTTCTGTGTAGAGCCCTAATAGGTTGTTGTGTCTCTGAATAATGGCTTATTTTTTATTTAGGTCTGATGATCGGGTCGCCTAACGATGGTTATGAGGTTGGGGGTTGTAGATGGTTGTGGGACTGTTGTTGTTACACAGAGGTTTGATGGTAGGGATGGTAGTGGTTTTTAGTTGACCCTTTTTTCTGAAAAAAGAAATATTAAATAAGGATGTAAAAAGATGAAAATACCCTCACATATTTTGCATGTGAGGAGAGTTAACGGTGAAAACAAACTGAGTTAGTGACAAAGGTTAGTTCTTACAACAAAATACAAAGATAAAGGTTGTTTTGCGAGCTTTTTAAAGATACAGGTGAAAATTGCAGTTTTAAGTATACATAAAGGTTGATTTCTGTAATTTTGTCTTATTTTAATTAAAGGTCTAATATTTATCCCTTTTGTGTTCTTGAATCTACTTAAAATTGTGCATTTAATGTTGTAGCTTCTATTGTCTTTCCTGTGATGAAAAATTGTGCCTATTTGACTGATCATTATTAGTTGTGTTTAAATTGATCCAGCAATGAATTCTTTCAATTTTTATCTGGTTTTGAGTTTGAAGTGATTAATTTTGAGGTGTAATTTTTTAGTTTTATTTGTCTTTTCTATGGTGTTTTTTTCTTTGTTTGATATATGTCTTTCTTAGAAGCTTGCTAAAATATGGGTTCTTGGATCGGTGAAGCTCAAGGTGGGTGATGATGATAAGTCTTTCATAATCATGTAGAGAGTTGCAATTTGTAGGTTATGTGCGTTATTTCATATGCTCGCTTTGTATCCTGGGTAACTTTTGAAGTGGGAATTTTTATTTATTTATGGCTTAGGGAGGTTGAGGGTTATGTGGTTTAGATATAAGTTCGTATGTTGGAAAATTGACTTTACCCAAAGTTTTAGTGTTTTCTCTTTGACTAATGTTTTAGTTTTAGTTTTTATTATTTTTAATCAATTATCAATCTGAGTAGGGTCCATAAATAAAGTTGACTCTAGTTAAGCATTGTTTGTCTTAAGTCCACAACAATTGATTCCGTTTTGATAATCTATTGAGATTTATATGAGTTGGACCTCCTAAACTATTTTCGTCATAACTAATGTATGCTTTTGTTTCCCCCCTATAATCTTATAACTAGGTCTTTGGGATCTGGATTCGACCAAGATGGTGGAGGACAGTGGCGATTATAGTAGTTATGGGATCTGGATTCGGTTTATAATTTTTATTAGGACCTGATTATGGTGGTAAGTCCCATAACTTCTCTCCATCCCGTTTATGGTTTCTGTTAAGTAAAAACAATATTAGGATTATAATGGTAGTTGTGGTATTAGATGTAAAAAGATTATTACAGGATAGATGTGGAGATCAGACGGCGTGGCTATGGGACAAATGAGGTCGGAGCTGGTGGCTGATGAAGGGCCAAGATCGAGTCAACTCAGCTTGACTCAACCCGGATGGCCACCAGATTGGTTCCGGTGTCACCACTCTCAATGCTATTCTCGCCCTAGCCAATTATTATAAAATTTCTCAGGTAATTTAGTTGAATTACAGTTACAAAACATATCTTATGTGCAATTTACAGTTTTACTGATTCATGTTAATTATTACTCAGTATATGGTTACTGTTGGTAGGTATATATATTATGAGTATTATACATTTTCTCTATATAGGTTCTGATTTGACTGATAGTTGGTATATATAAATTATGAAAGATCTAAAGTTGATCTGTTTATTATTCTAAGTTGGATTTAAAAGTAGATTTTGTATTTACACACACACACATATATGTATTTATTGTTTGAATGTGTTAGTGTGTTATTTGTTTGGATGAATAGGCGACTTTTGAGTTTGAAGACGGATGTGATCCAGTGAGTCTAGCGGTGCATCCAAGCGGTGATGATATTATATGCTCTACGCCAAGGGTGGTTGCAGGTATGCTTAGTTAGATATTAAACTTAAAAGTATGAGGACTTTTGATTATTAGAATTTGTTGTAATTTGCTATTCATGTTAGTGACAAAATTATTAGGTGTGTTTGGATGTGTGTGGTAAGTGGTTATTGCTATTTGAAGTCTCAATCATGGGTTGCGACTTGCGAGTGCTTGGGTAAACAGTTGTGGTTAAGATTTAGTAGTTATAGAGGATTAATTTGTTTAATTTGATACTTTTATTTTTATTTTTTGTGTGTTTCTGATTCATTAATTTTGAGTTTAATATTATTAAAATTTGCTTCACCAGGCTCTTGAATTGAAATTGGAAGCTATAGGTGGTGAATCGAAGGTTTAGTTTCCTTGCAATGGTGATTTCCCTACTTCTCACTATGGTAAATATTATAAATATTTGTTAATTATAATAATTACTAACAGTTTTATGTTTTTATTTTGAATTTAAGCTTATGTAAAGTTTATATAAACTATAGATATCTTGCCAATTTAGTTAAAGCCGGAGATTGGAGCTGACCTAATGTTGTTTTGGGGCACTCCATGGGTGGTAAGGTGCCTTTTCAATATGCGTTGAGTTGTGGCCGTGACGATTATGGTAGCGCGGTTAAGTTGTCCAAATAGGTATTTTCGTATGAAAGTTTGTATTAAGTAGCCGAAAGCGTAGAAACATCCATCAATTTTGCTAATTGAAATCGTACAATGTTTTCTAATTTTATCAATTTTATTAAATCATATTACATTTATCAACCCCGGGACACTCCCATGGTAATCAGCTAGTTTACTATATAGATACTTTAACTAATCAATACGAAATTATTAATGCATAACACAAAAAATATATATTTTTTCTTACAACTACATTTTCAGTAAAATATATATATCAAGATATTGATAAAAAATTAAACATAACTATGTATTTGTTTTTTAAGCAATAAACCAAAATTATTAGAGAAAAATCAAATTATATTTTTTTATATGATGGAACTTTTATAAATAATATAGAAAGCGGGCCAGTAAGAAGGTGGGTCCTAACACTTACAAGATTACATCTCGAACATTAAAGTTAATCCAGCTAGACCAATCAATGTTACAAAGCTTAGATCTACTCGTAATCTAGAGATACGAATTTTCTTTAATGATGTCCGTCGTCCTATAGTAGTGAATATGGTTGTGATTGAAAGTTTTCTCGTTTCTAGCTTTCCGAAGTTCCAAAGTTGTCACCATTATAACCACACTCTTGAAAAAAAAATAATAAAACATTAAGTACTTTATGTTTTAATATAATTAATTATTCCATCTCTAAATAATTAGTCAAAAATATTTTATGCTACACATATCTAAATTTATCCAATATATACATACGCATTCAAAATTTATTATACTTTTATTTTACATATATCGAAATTTATCATAAATATTTTGAAATTTATCTCTCTATATAAATTAGTTTTGTTTTGAGAGGGTAAATTTTAAAAATGAGTTATAAGTTTCATTTGTTTTGTTAATTTAGGGGTTATAATAAACTAGTTAATTATGTAAATCTATATCTATCTATATCTATACTATATTATAAAGTATTTTTCAAGAATTTCTTAAATTTTAAGATGTATAAGTTTAGTTGCTTATGATACAACACACAATGCATAAAATAACTACTTTTTGAGGGCAAATATGTCTTTAGAACACCATATTTAATCAAAAGAAAGTCAAGAGATGTTTATGAAACCTCACTACATTCAATTTTATAATTAAATTGAACATATTAAGTAGAAAACATATAAAAAAAACAATTCATAATGCTACATCTTTTATTATAATCTTATATATAGATGTAGATACTTTATAAAAGTTAAAGTTTTATACATTGATCATACTATATAGAAATCGAGAGATCAAAACTGGAAGTTATGTTTTTAATCATGAGGTAACAGTTTGAATTATGAAAGTATTACGTATATGAATATTCATAGACGTAAACATGCCTAATCTGATCTAAACTATATGATCACCAAATTTAACGACCGAAGAAGAAAGCTTCTATTAAATTTAGTCATCTCTAATTATCTCTATGTGGGCTAGGGGATTAAGTTTCTTAAACCTTAGATTAGAATCTATATATTGATGTATTGTACTTGAACTCCATATAACACCCAAATAATAAAATAATCATTTTACAATTTTATACATTTTTTCGTAGGTTACGGTTTTAGTGAACTCTGGCTCACAGTACATCCCACTATCTTACTAATCGTTTTCAAAAGATGAGAATGCAGAGAGGAGATTAATGAACACACACACACATACGTATATATATATATACATACACACACACACACATATATATATAGTTCGATACAATTATTCTTTTACTTGAAATGAGAATACTTATTTCATGTTGTTACAAGTATCATTTAAATAAAAAGTTTTGGATGTATTTTACATCGCAATGAATTGATACATTTTGATGCAATTTTTACTTCCGCCGCAACGCGCGGGTTACTCACTAGTTTACTAGGAGTCACTTACAATAACATCAAATACAAACATTAAATAGAGCATTTTTTTTAATTTTAAACTTATTCTCTTTTTATAGAAGACAAATTTCTGTTCATTATAACCTTCTAGTATATATAGGGGAGGGTTACGTAGAAAACCCAGTTTTAATTAGAAAACCTATGTAACAAACTTTTTTTATTTGAAAATTATGCATGTAATATACATGTTTTTAACAGTTTTGAGCCCCCCCCCCCCAAAAAAAAGAAAAAAAGAAAAAAGCGTCAAGCAGTCTCCCCATCTTTGTTATCCCACACCCATTTATCCATGTCCTCCTTAACCTTAAATTGGTACAGGAGACCTATAAGATCAGTAACATATTTCCACTTACTAGGAGAATTAGGATCTTTGGTCTAACCCAACCCCATTGCTTAACAGCCCTTGGCTTGATAAAGCACGATGCAACTAAGCAATTTTTCACCTTAGCTAACTTGAAAAGATCCAAGTAAACATCTTTCCAAGGTTCCTGATGCACCCACACATCCTTCCAAAAGCGGATTTCACCTCCACCTCCCACTTTCACTCTTAATTTATCTTGAACTTTAATACCATGCTTTACTAGGTCTCCCTTCTCCCTGATATCCTTCCACACCCTCAGTATCAAATTTTTAACCAGAATAAGTTTATTATCAATTCTTGACTTATGTATCGAATAAAAAATTGAGGTCCAAAGTTGATAAGGGTCATCTTTGTATCTCCACCACCACTTGGCTCTCATGGCAATATTGAAATCTCTAATCCACCCAAGACCAATCCCACCACAAGCTTTTGGTATCACCAATTTCTCCCACCGAACCCATTTAATTTTATTTCCCATTCCGGTTTCACCCCAAACAATGTCCATTCTCAATTTCTCCAATTTATTAAATACTTAGTTTGGGGGCAGAAAATAGGGAAAGATAATATGAGGGAAGGCTACCAATCACTGCTTTTGCGAGAGTGAGTCTACCGCAAAGGACAGATTTCTAGCCTTTCAGTCTAATAGCTTTTTGTTAAATATATCATGGACTGGTTGCCAAAGTCTAGTTCTTTTCATATTTGCACCAATAGGAATCCCAAGATAGCAAAACAGGAGGGAATCGACCTCACAATTTAAGATCCGGGCAAGTCGGTTGACCTCCGATTCTTCCACTCCAACCCCAAACAATTTGCACTTCTTGTAATTCACTTTAACTAAGTCACCAAAATAAACATCTTAGAAATCGGTTAGGCTAAGCACATTATGATCAGTCCATTCCCCAATACTGAGGACATCATCTGCATAACATAGATGGGATTACATCGGCCCGTCGTTTGGAAGCTTGATTCCATGAAATAGCCTATCTCCATGGCTCACTTCATAAACATGTTGACAACTTCCATGCCAAAATAAAAAGAAACGTAGATAGGGGACTTCCTTGCCTCAACCCCCTTTTAATAAGAAATTCACCTGATAGGGACCCATTAACAAGAACTGATCCCTTCCCAGACCTTAGGTAACCTTTTTCTAACTTTTCCACCTCTAGGGAAAGTTCATGAACTCTATCATTTTGAACATAAACTTCCAATTCAGGGAATCGTACGCTCACTGAATATCGACTTTAAAAATCAACAATTTAAACTTGCTCTTCTTGGCTCAGGACACAATCTCACTCATGATCAAAGAGTTATACAAGATGTTTCTACCGCCCACGAAAGCAGTTTGAGTAAGAAACTAAGGCTGTCCAAGACTCCTTCCATCCCCTTCAATAGAATTTTAGATATAGATCCCACTAAATAAATCGGCTGATAATCTTAAGCAACCTATGGGTCCGGTATTTTAGTAATCAAAGCCACAAAAGAGGCGTTGCACCCCCTTGCTGATCTCACCTATCCTAAAGAAATCCAAAGCCATGGTCATGATCGCTAGTTTGAGTTGCTCCAAATATCTTTTGTAAAACTTCATAGTAAACCCGTCAAGCCTAGGGGACTTCCCACCATGACAGCTCCGGATCGTACCCCAAACTTCATCAACAGAAAAAAAAGTTTTATCAGATCATGCTGCTTGCTCAAGGCTAACCTCGGAAAGGCCCAAATTCGTGAAGTTAGGTCTCCTTAAAATTCTTTTCAAATGATCATCATATGTTTTTGTATTTATATAATTGCTTATACCAAACACTTCTAAAAGCTTGTAGTCCTAATTAAAAGCTCCAAGTTCAACGTACTTTTGTAAAAAAAACACTTGAGACATGACAAAATATATATAATACGAAATGACTACTTAGATATTTAGCATCTTTTGATAGTTAAAGAAACATTTGATAGTTGGATTTATACTCATTGCTCTAAAATATTAAGAATTAATGAACATGCTGAAAAAAGTGAAAAGTAAATGAAAAGTTTTTTTGGTTAAAAGTTATAGATGAAGATTATCAGTTTATTTTAAGGGCTGCCTTCTCCAAATTATAGCAACTAAAAGCCAAAAAAAAAAAAAAAAAAAAGGAATTATACGGTTTACAAAAAGGATTTAGACAACATTTGGGTGTATTGATCCATTAATTATTACCCATGCTTGCACCATCATATGTGAGATAAACTTAAAAAAATATAGAACAGCAGGTTTTTGTAGGTGAAATTACAAGAGAATCAATTCCAGAGGGAATTGCTTTTTATCACGTGTCTCAGCTGAATAGAACACAGTATTCAAGTTTTCATGAATTTACTACAAACGCTTCTAGTATATATTCTCTGTGGTTCATATGCCAAAACGTAAATATTCCACACACAAAAAAAAACCTGATTAGAAAGTAGTCTATCTTTTCAAAGGTATTTCCTTTCTCTCCCAATTTAGCTCTCTTTCTCATCTCAGTTCTCAGTATTTTCATGACTATCACATCAAATCATGTACTCCATGGTTGTTCCTAATTATAAACTCTTATATGGGTACTTGTTCCTTGTTTAAGCCTTGAAGAATTCAAACCTACTCATTGAATTCAACACTTTTTAGGTTGCTTATCTATTAAATTATTAATATGTTTATGTGATATCATGTGTGAGAGATATATGTATATCTAATGAGAAGTCCATATGTACTTGCAGCCTACATAGGAATACAAACACTTGCTTATTAAAGCCATGGATATGCCTTCTTCTTGGCTACCTGAACTGGTAAGTAATATCATACACACACATACTCCTGATTTAATGATCCAAGCTGTATATATAGTTCTTAATGTGTTTGAATATATATTCCTTATTTTCAGGAGATGCAAGATCAAGGGTTCATGAATCAGTATCAGATGAACAAACCTTATCACCCTCTCATGGAAGATTTCAGTGTTGATTCATTTTCATCAGATAGCTACACAGAAACCCCGTCTTTCATCGATCAATCCTTTCAAACCCATAGGCGTGTCGAAGAACCAGCCAATATTAAACAACCATTTAGTTACAAAACAGCCAATAGTATCAACAAGCAGAAATTTCCTCCAGCTGAAAAATCCAAATCTAAGCTAGTTTCTGATTCTCCAAACACTTTCACAATATCTTTTGGAGATATAAAGCCTAAAGATGAGATCCTTTCATTTGGTGATTCATATGGTTTCACTGAAGCTGGTACAAAAAAGGGTTCGACCCCTCTCAGGAATCCGATTCAGGTTCAAGATCATGTGTTGGCTGAGAGGAAGAGAAGAGAAAAGTTGGCTCAGCGGTTTGTTGCTTTGTCTTCACTCCTTCCTGAATTGAAGAAGGTATTTCATGTCAATTTTTTAAAACCCTAGAATAAAAACAAACATTGGTACCCAAGTACCGAGACGAGTAGAGTAGGGCCTGCGGAGACTGAGATGAGGGCAAATCTTACCTCCGTCAAAGAATGACATAAAGTCTGATCACAGTGAAAATTGTGAAATCTCTAACTCAAAATAACTTATTTACAATATAAAAATACAAGTAACATAAAGTAATTAAATTTGATTATCTCCCTCACAAACATTTCACATGTGGTTTATTAATGACCATCTTGTTGACTCTTTGGTGGTAGATGGACAAGGCAACTGTGCTAGAAGATGCAGCTAATTACATCCAAGAACTTCAAAACCGTGTGAAGGAACTCGAGGCACTATCCGCCTTGAAGAGAAAGAACATGCAAGACTCGGTTATAACAGGTAAAAGATCGAGACTTAGCAGTAGTGACGATGATGGTTCGTCTTCTAATGAAGCAAACTTTGAAGAGAGTAGTAGTGCTTGCAACCCAGAGATTGAAGTGAGGACGTCCGGATGCAGTCTACTTGTCGAAATCTACAGCCACAAAAACTGCGTATCGTTAGTGAAAGTGATAAGTGAGATGCAGAAGCTTGGTTTGTCTATCATCAGTTGCAGCACCATCCCGTTTGCTGATACCACTCTTCTTGTCACCATTGTTGCTCAGGTAAATTTGATATTGTTGATATCATAATCTTGATCATCCAGAAATGGGAATTACCTCCTAATCTTTTTCTTGGAAAAATATACATAGAAAATGCAATGTACTTATAGGCTGGCTCTTAAATAGTGAATATAAGATATTTGTTTCAATTAGTTCAAGAATTATAATTGGAAGTTACTTTCGGAAGAAATCAGTTATAGCTCTCGCTTTTTTTTTTTTTTAAATGCATAGTTTAATGGTGAAATCCTAGTCCTAACAATTTCCGGGTCACAAGTTCGAGTCATCCCACACGCCGGGCCCTTTCAAACTTAATGGGTATGATTTTTCGATGGACGAGAATCGAACCTGTGACCAACCACAGGCAGAAACCCTCTTAAGAGGCAAACCCTCCCACCTCAAACCAGCTCTGGTGATCATTGGCAACCCAGCTGGCCCGTTTTCTGAAAAAAAATTATTACTAGAGTTTAGTGATTTGGTCAAAAGATGGTAATAATTAGTTTTCAGTTTCAAAAATAAATGTTGGATGTTTCAATTTTGTTTTCATTTACTTTCTGTTATTGCTTTGATTTTAGTTTCCATTGTATGGTCGATTTAAATATATACTTGTAACCAACAATAACTTTTTTTTGAAAGGTTGTAACCAACAATAACTAACATATTATTCTTTTCTATTGATTTGTGCATGCAGAAGAATGATGACTTCAATATGTTATCAACGGATCTTGTGAAGAACCTTCAACTAGTTATTTGAACCTCTAACTAAATTGCAATTTCAAGCTCAATATTTCATAGCATCCATATTCTATTTTACCCTAAGAGCTGAACGTCAGATGAGGGACCAGGACTGGTGTCAACTACTGGCTGACATATCCTTGTTAATTCATCAAACAACTCGCCCTCGGTCTTTCAAGTGTTCTTGAAGAGGAAGGAGGCTAGGAGATTCTGAATCGCAGCAAATTAATTATTGGATTGACACTAGGGGTCTTCGGTTCTTGCATAATATATATATATATCCTCATTTTATTTATTTCTGCATTTGCCTCCCTAATCTTAGTAGTCTATGATTATCCAAATCCTTGCAAGTACATGTTAGTTGGTATTTAGGTGTAAGAAAATGTTGTTAAACTTTTTTAAAGTATTCATGAGTAATGAAATGGTGAATAGAATGTGGAGATGTGCCTGATTCGAATTTCGAAAGTATTCATTAGAGTAGGTTTTGCTATTCAAAAGGGGGTGGCGGCGCAACTTGTTGTCCGCTTACCAGCCGTCCACTTGTAATGTGTTGATTTTAATTTAATGGAATCATTTTGATATTAAAAAAAAAATAAAGAGGGCAATTTTGAAAATAAGCATATATACAAATAATAAATTCTAGAATGAGGCTACATTTTAAGATAAGGTGGAAACGATCTAATAAGGTGGAAATTATATGTTATAGTCCTTTTTCTTGAAACGATCTAATAATAATGTAAAAGAGATTCTAAAGATATGTTGGACAAGTACATACTATAAAAGGAGCTACAAAAAACCAAGTACACAGCTAGAAGACACTACCAAAAGATGAGACTAGATGCTTCAATCCAACAACAGTTGCTTGGAGCTAAAACAAGAAGCCACAATAACCCAAAACCTCACCTAAAGCTACAAGCATTCTTTAAAAATCATGAAAAGGGCTTTACACTAAACCTTTTTTTCTTAAACACCATCCATATATACCATGCATCTAGAAGAATATTAGTATTTGGATGTATTGTGACAAGAACTAAACTTGGTAACCACCATAACAAAGCGATATTGCGACGCATCAGAAGACACGTCAATTGAAAGAGCGCCAATTAACAAGAGGAGACACATCGATTGGAGTATGTGTCACGATGGTTCATCAAGGGTCGCGTCGTTTGGATAGTGTTGAAAGGTTCGCAGGATCGATTGAGGGAAGGATCTTGAGAGAGAATATGTGAAACTAAGATTCAATACATTATACAAATGATACAATGTTTGGGTATTTATACATGATGAAGGGGTGTGTCCCCTTGGACTATAAACCGACGTGTCGGTTAGATTATAACTAACATACCTATTCACTAACTTAGGATATAAATATACTTATGATATAATTGATATAATGTGGAAATAAGAATTATGTCTAACATTCTCCCCCCTAATTCTTGATTTCCCCAAGGTCTTCAACTCCTATGAGACTTCGCATCTCGAGAAATTTTATTCTTGGTAGTGCCTTGGTGAGTATATCTGCTTTCTGCATCTCTCCACTGATGTGATCAACTTGTATCTGCTCGTTCTCTATGCATTCTCTGATAAAGTGATACCTTATGTTGATATGCTTTGATCTTCCATGAAATACTGGATTCTTCATAAGTTGTATTGCTGACTTGTTGTCTACTAGTAGTGTTATCTTCTTTGGTTGTTCACCCGTGAGTTCGCTAAGTACTCCTTGTACCATATTGCTTGACATGCTGCTGATGTAGCTGTCATAAATTCTGATTCGCATGATGATAGTGCTACTGTACTTTGTTTCTGACTTGTCCATGTGATAGGTGAATCTTTATAGTAGAATATTGTTCCTGTTGTTCCTTTTCCATTGTCTTGGTCTCCATAACTGCTGTCGCTGTATCCAGTGATTTCTGCTTCTTTTCCTCTGCTGTATTGAATTCCATAATTCAATGTGCCTTTGATATATCTTATTAAGTGCTTAACTGCCTTCATGTGAGTTGTTTTGGGCTTTTCCATAAATCTGCTGACGTATCCAACTGCGTAGGTGATATCTAGTCTGGTATGTGTAAGATACCTTAAGCTTCCAATTAGCTTTCTATATTCTGTCTCATTGACTGGTTCACTTTCATCTTCTTTAGTGAGCTTTAGACCTGATTCCATTGCATATTTTGTTGGATTGCAGTCTTCTAGTCTGGCTTCTTTAATGACTTTCTTCGCGTAGGCTGATTGCTTCAATTGTATCTTTCCTTGTGTTTGACGTACTTCTATCCCTAGATAGGAAGTGAGTGGTCATAAATCACTCATTTCAAACTTGCCTTGCATTTCTTTCTTGAAGCTTGATATGTCCTTGATTGAACTTCCTGTTACTATTATGTCATCGACATAAACTCCTATAATTATTGTTGACTGCTTTGAAGTTCTCTTGTATACTGCTTGTTCTTGTGGACATCTTATAAATCCAATCTCTTTTAGGATGTTATTCAGCCTTAAATTCCATGCTCTTGGTGCTTGCTTCAAACCATATAGAGCTTTCTTTAGCTTGTAGACTAGGTTCTCTTTTCCTTTCTTTACGAATCCATCTGGTTGTGATACGTAGACATCTTCTTTTAATTCACCATGTAAGAATGTTGATTTTACATCTAAGTGATGTACTTGCCATCCTTTCTGTGCTGCCAATGCTAATAGTAGCCTAATTGTTTCTATTCTTGCAACTGGTGCAAATACTTCATTGTAGTCTATTCCTTCTTGTTGTACATATCCTTTTGCTACTAATCTGGCCTTATATTTTGTGATATGTCCACTTGCGTCTCTCTTGACCTTGAATACCCATTTTAAACCTATTGGTTTCTGACTTGAGGGGAGTGTAGTCAGTGTCCAAGTATTGTTCTTCTCTATTGAATCTATTTCGCTTTCCATTGCTTCTATCCATTGTGGGTATTCTGCTGCTTCTTTGTAGTTTGCAGGTTCTTCATCATATGCTAGATATAGATGTTCATATTCTTCTGGTCTAAGAGGTTGTGTGGCTGCGTAGATGTCATTAAGTGATCTAAGGGCTCGTACTGGTCTATGTTGGGAGCCTGGTGAGTCTTCTAACTCTTAAGTGCTTGACTCAACTGCTGGATCACTTGTCGGCGTTTCTTGAACTGTTATTGGAGTTCGTGTAGCTGTGATTGGACTGCTAAAAAAATCATTATCACTTTCATTCTCTTGTTCTTCATTTTCCTCATTATTTTGCTCTTGTACAGCTTCACTTTCGTGATCTCCATAAACTTCGAATCTTGTCCAAGATGGTTCGTCGTTGCTTCCTTCTTTCAAATAATTGTTCCAATCCCATGGTTCGTTTTCTATGAATTGGACATCTCTGCTAATATGTATCTTTTCTTCTACGGGATCATATAATCTATAGGCTTTTGAACCATTTTCATATGTACCATTTGCTTGCTTCTGTCTTCTAACTTCTTCAAATAGGGCGTTGTTACCTTTGCATATGCTATGCATCCAAATACTCTAATGTGCTTGATATTTGGTGCTTTGCCATTTACTGCTTCGTAGGGTGTCATTCCCTTTAATGCTTTGGTAGGTAACCTATTCTGGATGTAAATTTCTTGTCTTGTTGTTTCTGCCCATAAGTTCTGTGGTACGTTCATAGCCTTTAACATGCTTCTGGTCATACTCATTACTGAACGGTTTTTTCTTTCTACTACACCATTCTGCTGTGGCATGTAGGGTGCCGTAAGCTGTCTAAGGATTCCTTTATCCTCACAATACGCGGTAAGAGCTTTAGAAGTAAACTCTCCTCCACGATCCATTCTTAATCTTTTGAGCTTGTGACTTGTCTCTGTCTGAGCTTCACTTAGAAACTTCTTGAAATTTTCATAAACTTGATCTTTTGACTTAAGCATGTAAATCCACTTATATCTTGAATAATCGTCAACTATCATGAAGAAATAGTTGTTGCCTGCTAATGATGTGGGTTTAATCAGTCCACATAAATCTGCATGTACGAGTTCTAGAGGTCTCGTAGCTCTAAAACTTGCTTGAGAGGGAAACGGAAGTCTGCTTTGCTTTCCTGTAATACATGCATCACATACTTGAGATGGGTGCTTAATCTTTGGTATTCCACGTGCCATTCCTTTTATGCTTAACTGTCTTAGTGAATCAAAATTCACATGTCCCATACGTGCATGCCATAACCATGCAGGTGATACTATTCTGGCTTGTAAGCAAATCGGACCTGTTATTCTGAGCCTTACTTTGTAGAGTCTATTCTTAGCTCTTGGGACTTTCATCAATAGGTTGCTGTAGGCGTCATAAATCCATAGATATTCGTTCTTCATAATCACTTTACATCCATTTTCTGTAACTTGCCCGAGGCTTAGGATGTTGCTTTGGAGTGTTGGAATGTAGTAGACTTCTGTAACTAGTCTTTGTTCTCCATTGTTGCATTCCAATAATATAGAGCCTTTACCTTTGATGTTGACACATGATCCATCTCCAAACTTTACACTTCCTGCTATCTTTTCATCTAACTCTGTGAAATAGGAGCGTCTTCCTGTCATATGATTGCTTGCTCCATTGTCTAAATACCAAATATCATTTCCATTATCTTCACTATGATAACGTTCTGGTATGACTTTCTTTTCTTCTAGAACTACATTTCTATCTTCACCAACTGCCATAAGTAATGTGGGATCCTCTTCTTCCATTACTAGGTGATATTCTTCTTGCTTACTTCGAGGTTTAGGACATCTAGGAGCTATATGTCCTACTTCATTGCAATTGTAACATCTTACATTGTTGCCATCTTTTCTGGGCTTGTAACTACTGTTGTCATGACGATTCTTAGTGGGATTTCGATCACTTCTCTGATCTTGATGGCCATATCTGTCAAAGTTCTTCTTCTCATATCTTTGACTCTTATTGAACTTCCTAAAGTTCTGTCTACCTCGATTCTGATTGTAGTTCTTGTAATTACTGTTAGGTCTTCTTTCTTGCCTTGTAAATAACAGTTTCTCTTGAGCGGCTGGTCCATATTTCTTCTCATCTCTTGATTTAAGGCGTTCCTCATAAGCTTTAAGTCTTCCAAGCGCTTCATCTAACGTCATGGAATCTATATCTGAATATTGCTCTATGGATGCAATAATCTGTAGGAACCTTTCTGGTACGGAGTCCAGCAATTTTCGTACCAAGACTGACTCTTCAATTTTTGTTCTTAGGGTTTTTGACTTTGTACTAATCGCACTTAACCTACCAGCAAACTGGTCTATGGTCTCTCTCTCTCTCTCATCGTTATCATTTCAAATTCTGTGCGTAATGATTGAAGTCTTGCTTTCTGGACTCGGTCAATTCCAATAAATCTTGTCTTTAATGCTTCCCAAATTTCTCTTGCTGTATTATGTGACGCCACCTGCATCACCATATCTTCTGGAATTGCCTGGAATAGATAGGCAATCGCTGTCCTATCTTTCTTTACATCTACCGTCGACGTGCCTTCTGTGGGTTCCACTACTTCCCAAAGACCATTTGCACTCAATATTGCTTTAACACGAACAGCCCAAATCGTGTAATTTGTAGATGTCAACATTGGTGTTTGGAGGCTAAAAGTGAGAGTCTCCTTCGTTGTCATTGTGGGTTTAATGAGCGTCTTCTGCGGACTTTTGTTCTTTTTCTTCTCTATTGTCCAAATCTAATATGGACTACCCACGCTTCTTTAGGAACTTTGTTCAACCACTTTTGTCAAACAAATTTTCGACCCCTTCTTAAAGTCGATAACGGTATTGATATTCAAAGAAAACTATATAGTTTAACAAATTTTTGATACTTTGTAAGGCCTTGAACAAAAATACCAAAAGGTTTTGTCAAACTTATGTAGTTTTATAAGTTTTGATTATCAATAAATGTTCCTTTCAATTTATAAAGTCAATCCTTTTGACTTAAATCCTCCAACAATTTTGATTAGTGTTCTCTAATAACACTCAATCTATAAAACACCCTTCTAAAACAAACCCCTATGTTTGTTTAATAAAATTTCTTACTTCAATAAAATCTTTTCTGATCAGTGGTACAAAACTCCAAAGCCACTGATAATTATCCTTCTAAAATACCCTCAATAATATTCTTTCTTTGAGTTTGACTTTCAAAAGTCAACTCCTTCTTCACAAATAAACTTTCTGCCCGATACAAACACTTCAACCTTTTCCTGTTTGTATGATCCGATTAGTATTCTGATAATATCGGATCCTTCTAACAAGTCTCTCTAACTTGTTCTAATAATCGAATACGAAAAATTTTCAGAAAAATTTCCGGTTCTTATTTTAAGAAAAAACTTAATCCTTGGATGAACTTTGTTGTTTTGATAAAAGTTTTATAAAACCGATTCTATTTTGTTATCAGTGATGTTCGAATATAAGTTTCAAAGAATAAAAACTTGTTTTTATTTATAACAGAATTTTGGCGGGAACCAGAAAGTTTCGAACAAAAAAACAGAGTACGGGAAAAAAATGATTTCTGACTTGGATTAAGATTTTAATGTATTCGACTATGATAAACTAATAGGGCAGGGATAGATATAACCGTCTTTGATGCGTTTAAGCGTTCTATACTTCGATTCCGGTAATCGCCGGAGAAGACGAAGTTGGCCGGAAAAATCGTCCGGTTCTTATTCTTCTTCTTTTGAACGGTTATACTCTCGTGTATTGATCTTCTATTGATCTTGGATTGGCCTGTGATAATTGTTCCAACGTATGAACAAATCTGCGTCGGTCTCTGTTAATCGGAGAAAAAACAGAGGATCAACTTCGATCGTCTTCTTCTTTATATCTTCTGTAATCAATGGAACTTTTGATAACCGAATGCTCTGATGCCAAATGAAAGGTTCGCAGGATCGATTGAGGGAAGGATCTTGAGAGAGAATATGTGAAACTAAGATTCAATACATTATACAATTGATACAATGTTTGGGTATTTATACATGATGAAGGGGTGTGTCCCCTTGGACTATAAACCGACGTGTCGGTTAGATTATAACTAACATACCTATTCACTAACTTAGGATATAAATATACTTATATGATATAATTGATATAATGTGGAAATAAGAATTATGTCTAACAAGTGTCTCCTCATCAAGTGTAAATAGGTTTAGGATTTTCAGTTTGTAATCATCCTTATATCTTAATTTATCAATAAACGTTTGTTTTATGTTTTATCCCTTGTTCATCTTATTAGTCTTGTTCTTGGTTGAATGGGTTAAATTCATGGTCTCCTAGGATCTAAATTTCTTATTCAAATTGTTATTTTCACTAGTACTGGCCAGTGACTTTTCCCTTAGTATATGCCTGCCTCTTCAGTTTGGGTAACATTGAAAGACTATTATATTTCTCCTTTGTATGGATGGTGGGGGAGCCCACTAGATGATGTCGTGGGTTCACGCGGGTAGCAAGGGACCACTACGTACCGCAACTACCAAGGGTTTGCTATGTGGCTTCTAGTCCGGTTTCATGAACTCGCTAGAGATGGATGAATTGAAATGGGTCCGGTTCAACTAGATGAGTGCTCCCTCCCTTTAGGGATGAAGTGGGTTCAAATGAGGTAGGTTCATGGGTTCAAGTGGGTCCAAACACAGTGCCGCTCCACCCTAAACATATTCACTAAATCTACATATCATAATAATGTCTCTTGCAGCATGATTGATTGAGCCAATAGAATGGGTACTCTCTACCACATTTTATATATTATTATTGGTTTGGTGCATATATATATCACTTTATAACTCCCGAACTACTTGAGAACCTGAGTACCCATGTGCTGCAACATATTTTGCATACAACCTTTCATAAAAGCATTGCTAAAGGTAGTCCATTAAGCACACATGGGGAAAACCTGAATAACCACACATGATGGAACCTTGTCTCGAAATCAGAAGTTGAAGTGAAAGTATATTATCTTAACATGATTTAAGTTCTGCAAGGTTTCTAACATAAAATTCGGCGTTTCAATGAACCCAAATCATTATGACAACTGAATTTTTATTTACATATTATTAGCAGACTTATAACACATATTATGTTAAATAAATTAACCATCTTGACAAGGTCTGCCTATATATATGAATGTCAAAGGGTGGCAAATTCGGACGAGTTACATAGTTTGACTCATAATACATGATGAGATATCTAGGTGAAGACCCATAGTTAGTTTGAGATAACGAGGAAGGATGTACGTGAGGCATTCTCACCTAATTTAATAAATATGGTTCAACCATAATTCCCACCCTATTAGACTCGAGTGCTTCCATTATGAAAAAGTCCCAGGTGGAATAAACTTGTAGGAACGTTATCTCGATTAACAAGATTTGTTTACTCGTGCGTGTCTGAATCGAAGACGGAAATCGACGACACGGATTGTTGTTAGTTGTGTAATAGCAAACAAGATCAAAACACAATCACAAGAAAAACAGGCAGCAATTCGACGTATATATTGAAGGCTAGTGCAAAAGTTACAAAACATGAGGCTAAAGGGCCTTCAAATAGGCTAGCTCTATACGCATGGACACTTCGAGGCGTATGAGCTCCTTACGCATGGAGTTCTAGGCATATGAAAGTCTATACGACCGAACCACTTAATATCTAATCTGTTCAACAACTACAACCATCAAATACTACCAAATCCTATCAAATACATAACAAAACATGATAATGATTATGAATCCAGCTAGGGACACAACTGAAAGTGCATCTACAAAACTTTCACATTTATCTATGCAAAATGGATTCTAGAATGCGCTTAGGGTGTGCCATGTTTCTCTTTTCAAATAATACAACTCTATTTTAAAAGGCTCCCGATATTCACACAAGTTACAATTTTATTCACACAACCCTTTATGACCCGTAGAGGGCTCTACGGGCCGTAGACCTCATTTTTTGCTTCTTCTACGAGCCGTAGAGGCCTCTACGGCTCATAGAAGTAGTCTTATTAATTTTGACAATGAAGAAGGGAGGGGTGGATGTTTTATGTTTGCCTACGGCCCGTAGAGGCCTCTACGGGTCGTAGACAAAAAAAAAACAAAAAACGTTTGGGACGAGGTTCGATCTTGGGCACATTATCACACAAACACACACACAAGTCTTATTTAGTATATGGAGACCATCTGGGCTACCAGTTCGCTGGTTTCTTTGTTGGAAAAATTTAATATAACATAAACCAGCACCCTCTACGGCCCGTAGAGGCCTCTACGGCCCGTAGAGGCCTCTACGACCCGTAGAGGGGGGTTTTATTTTTTTTTTAAACATTTTAATTATGTAATAATTAACCCTGAGCGTGTAAAACATTAACACAAGCGTGTAAAACATTAATACAAATTTATAAAATAAATTTTAATTGTTTAATTTTTTTAATTTTTTAATGTCGTCTCGATAAGCGTGTAAAACATTAACACAGGCGTTTATATAACCAAACGATAAAACTAAACGTTAAAACATTTACACAAGTGTTCAAAATAAAAATTGTTTAAAACATTTACAGATCAGAAATCATAAATCAAACATCGTGTCATCAAGAAAATAATTAGATTAAATATTAAAGTTATATTTTGACAATTTGAAATAAATAGATTAAATATTCCATTTTCAAGAAAATAATTTTATAAAAATTATTTTCATACTTAAAACTTTATATTGTGACCATCATTAACTTAAAAATTTACAAAAAGACTTTTGTTTATTTATTTATTAAATTTCTTATATTTAATAAACAATTTGATTATTAATCAACTAAATACTTATCCCCAATTCGAGACCCTAGAAATACATGTATCCTAGAATTATTTCCCTTACACAATATCAAATTATTTAGGTTAATCCTTTGGGATAATTCCAACTCAAATTTCGTTGTCCAGTTGAATTTCAAGCTATTACGTGAACAATGAGTATTTCCTATCCCCTTTTTACTTTTATTCATTTTTGGGGGTGTTACATGTACACTTATACAAATTACAAATACAAGTTCACATTTTTACAATACAATTCTAGTACTATGTGCATTTGCTTACACACGTGCTTTATGCTTAGACATTACATGTAGAATACATTTGTACTTAGTGAAATCATTAACATTGTACAAGCCGACCTTAACATTGGATAGCGCTATTTGGATTGACAACCCGCCTAGATTGATTCTCCCCCTTTTTCATCGGAGAATCAGTGGCCATTGTTAAGTTATTATCCATTTATTGGATGAGTACACCGCCGTTCATTTTGTACATTATACAGTCACAGGGTTGATTTCGCTCATTTGTATGATACATAGTTTACATATTTGCACTGTAGCTTGCACTTGAATTGTATATCTATTCAACTTACTATATATATTAAAACTAGGAATGCTCACCAACATTTCATATGTTGACCAAACCTATTTTTGTACATGTTTCAGGTGCAGTTTGATCTAGTGCTTTAGCAAGGGACTTTTAGTGCTTTATTTTAATCAGTTATTTCAATATTTACGTTTCATATAGACTTTGTATTTTCCATTTCCATGTAAGACAATTTTGGCTTATTCAATAATATTTACATTTTAGTACTATGTGCTTTTGAACAATCGTCACTACGTGACACCTCGATGATTCCGCCATCGGTTGGGGTGTTACAGCAGGCAACCTGAGAGAGTGATAAACGCGCCCCGGTATCTGCACATCCTCAGGCTGCTGCTCAGGCATCTCGACGTCCCTCAGCTCGCCCCCCTCCCGCTCAGCAACAAACTGCAACCCAACCACCATAGCATCACCTGCAATGGATAACAATAAATAATTAATAATAATAATAATAATAATAATAATAATAATAATAATAATAATATTCCAGAATTTTATAAAAAAATTGGGCAGAGTTTCCCCTGTTTTTACGCAAACCAGACAACACAAGTTGTCTACAAGTTTCCCAAATAATAATAATAACAATAATAATAATAAGTATAATAATAATAATAATAATAATAATAATAATACCTCTAAGGCCATGATGTACCAACGGCTCATGCACAAACTCCACGCCACCTGGACCAATCAGATAGTGGAAGGCTTCATGATCCGGCGTCTTCGCCTTCCTCGCCGTACAACCCATAGCTTTCATCGTGGGTAGACCTATTGGGCTGAAACAAATAAACAAACTCATAAACATTAACATTAATAATAATAATAATAATAATAATAATAATAATAATAATAATAATAAAAATAAGAAGAAGAACAATACAAGGGCGGTAGTGGCGAAAACTGATTCCGGTTAATATAACCGAAATAATTCCCGGCATTGCAGCGCTCCGCAATCCTGCTGATAATCCCACCGCATGAGATGCCTCCCCGCAACTGCTTATGGGGGAAGGAGGCAAAGAACTCGGCCATGCACCGATGCAAGGCAATCGGCGTGCCGGTGAGTATGCAATATAGGTACATCAGGTCCGTCTTCGTCACCCGCTCGTTACAAGTGCACCGTGCCGTTAAGGAATAGGTAATGCAACGGTGAATGTAACGAGCCACGGGGTGACGCATGTTAGATGCCCTGTCACACATCTCCCCCTACACAGGATAACAATAATAAGTATAATAATAATAATAATAATAATAATAATAATAAGTATAATAATAATATTAATAATAATAAGAAAAAGAAGAACAATACGTCTCATTCGGATTCCCGAACTCTGGACCACCAATGGTGGGCCACCACGCATAGAGCACGTCATCAGAAACAGTAGTGACACCTCTAGTGTAGACATCCTGAACATTATCATTAACATTAACATTTAGAATAAGAACAAAAATAATAAGAATAAAAATAAAAATTATAGTAATACCTCTACAAGCTCGTCTCTAGTGTACCACTGGGTGTGCGTAGCCCACTCATCTAGGGAATAACCATACTCAACGTCGAGTATGGAAAACTCGACCTTCGGCTTTGGGCGTGTCGACGGTCCGGCGCCCGACTGATCGTCACCATCCTTTCGTGGCCGAAGGCGAAAGGTGGATAGGAACTCTATCACCAACGACCGATGGGACGGCGCGTTGCAGTCGCCAAAAAACCTGTCCAATGGGCTCCCTTCCGGGATCCACTGTCGGGCGATCTCCTCTGCACCCCCCCTAGTGGCCCGAAGCGCGTCCCAACAAATCCCCATTGGCTTTTCGATCTTCTTTTTCTTCAACCTCTGAAATCTTTGATACGGGTAATCGAATCGCCGAAAAGCGCAATGCTCCCAGCCCTGTAAGTCACCCCCTGCCATGGGGCTAGGCCCCCCCTGGACCACGGGTTCCTGAGGCTCCAGCTCCTCCTCATTCACGAAGTCCTCGTCTTCAAAATTTTCCATAACTGCAAAACCAAAGAATTTATAATAATAAAAATACTAATAATAATAATAATAATAATAATAATAATAATAATAATAATAATATGTATACCTGCATAACAACTTCGAAGCTGCTGGAAATACAATGTCGCATGCATTCATCAAGGCTTTCTCACAATCAGTTACTATAGCACGGGGCTCCGTACTATCTTCTAGCAACTCTTTAAGCCTTTGTAGCACCCACAGGTAGTTATCCTTTTTTTCACGGGAGATGAATGCATGGGCGACACAAAACGACTTGGATGTTGATGTCATACCCACAACTTGAACAAACGGAAGTTTATACTCGTTCGTTTTGTAGGTCGCATCAATCATCAGCACATGCGGGAACACACGCCATAACCTGTGCGAGGTGGGATGGACAAACAAAATATCCTCGATCGCATTTGTCGAGGCATTCCTCTGGGTGAAGTAAACAAATTTTTTTTCCACCAATGTGGCTTCGAGTACCTGCATAGCAATAATAATAATAATTAAAAAATAATAATAAAGAAGTAATAATAATAATAATAATAATAATAATAAGAGATAATAATACCTGCATTTGAGTCCTGCCGCCGTATAACAAATGCTTAACCTTGGTTATTGTGTTATGTATGTCTCTTAAGATGCAGGGACTATCCGGGTTTTGTTTTCTAACGGCCGAATGTATGTCTACTGGCGTAACATTTTGAAAATAAAGTGTATTCACCAATTTTAACTCGCCCGGACCCAGCCTCCTAGCATACGCGTGACCCTCGATGTGTTGGAAAGGTTTGTGATTATGTGTTTGGTTCTGGACCTCCAAAATATAACCATCGTGGCCGGAGTGGTATCTCCCTATTACTTCAAACGGGCAATTACATTTTTTACTGCCCGTCTTTCGAACCGTGGCTACACTACGATGTACGCCACTACGGTCACATCGTATCCATGCCGTCGTTACCCTCCTATTCGGCCCCCTGCCTTCCGAAACAGTACGTGAGTATACGGTAATGTAACCATTTTTTTTGCCCTTTGATAAACCCACTCTGTCAGGTCTTTAAGAGACCCGAATACCTGCAAAATTTATTTACGAGTTCAAATAACAACTAATATATACGAGTTCAAATCTCACAAACCCTACGAGTTCAAATAACAACTAATATATACGAGTTCAAATCTGACAAACCCTACGAGTTCAATTAACAACTAATATATACAAGTTCAAATCTCACAAACCCTAAAACAAATTTAGGTACGGGACTAAATATACGAGTCTAAATATGTACACTACTAAATATACACGGGTCTAAATTATAAACAAGTGCAAATTATAAACACACCTGATTTGTTTCGTATGAAACATCCGGGACAGGTTCCTCGCCACCGTTATCACCTCCCTCGTGCGAATGATAAGTCCCGTATTCGTACTGTGGATGACTTGGCGGCGGCACGTAAAATGACTGCGGTTCTTCTACGTACTCCTGGTTCAAATCAGGCAGCAGATTCAAATCGGGTAGTGCCTTTCCGTCACCACAGTGAACAACGGATCTAACCTCCTCCTCACCACGTTCCACCACGGCTCCGAAAAGGCTTTCCGAGACGTGAGATATGCTAAACGAATGCTCCCATTCATCCGAAACATTACCGTAGTGGGCCGAAGACATCGCGGTAGCTTGGAATCGTTCGGATTTTTTGTGCTCCGTTTTTTTTTTAAATTCGTCGACTGAGGAAAGAAGATAAGGAAGAAGAATATATCTGGACCTCTACGGGCCGTAGAGGCTTCTACGGCCCGTAGAGGGTTTAATGCTCCCAACAACCAGCTTCTCTACGGGCCGTAGAGGCCTCTACGGCCCGTAGAGGAAGTGCTTTTTCAGACTGACACACTGAAAGTCAGTCTGTTCATTGAATAACCTCGTACCTCGTATTCCCTACGGGCCGTAGAGGCCTCTACGGGCCGTCTAGGGTTTAAATGCACTCGACCTACCCACCTCTACGGCCCGTAGAGACCTCTACGGGTCGTAGAGGGTTCCTCATTTATTACACTGACACCCTCTACGACCCGTAGAGGCCTCTACGGGCCGTAGAGGGCTATGCAAACTTACTTTTTGTTATTGTGTAAATAACATACCTCTTTTAAAATTGTTGGGAATTTTGTGTGATTTTAAGTTTAGAAAAAAGAGAAAAACATGATGGTTAAATCCTTGTCCCCTGTAGGACTAAATAATTAGGTGAAACTTGGAATGAGTTTATAACGGGAAAATCTTCCTTTGTAATTACTTCCTAATCAATGGAAGGTATATATGTGGGACATTCGTAAAACACAACGCCCACGTACAGTGATTGAGAAGGATGATGCATGCAATTTGACGTTTTGGTAGCGCAATTTGCATTTATAAGGGTGATAAACCGTTTGCGTTGGTGGATTTAAAAGATTGCAAAACTCCGTCTCAGATTAGTTTTGGGGTCACATTGATTCGAAAGGTTTAGTTCAAGGTCTTGGATTTGAGGGTCATGGCCGTTCACGAAACAAATTCGTAAAAATACCCTAAAGATATCGTAGCTAATGGCTCTTTCCAATTGCCTAGAGTCGCCGCTAACTAAGTCAATGCTAAAGACAAATTCCACGTGGCAATTATCATTGATTTTTTTTTTTCATATGACATGCCTGCACGTGTCAGTTACTACGCAGCGACAATATGTTGCCGCTAAAAATATCGTCGCTAATGCGTTGTCCCAATTGCCTAGAGTCGCCGCTAAAGACAAATTCCACATGGTAATTATTTTTGAATTTTTTCCACGTGGTATGCCACGTGTTAGTTACCTGTGCAACCTGGGTATTAAAACACAATAATCGCATAATCAAGCTAAAAAAAAAAAAAAGAAAACTAAGCGCGCATAACAAGAATTACACATACACACACACACACACACACAATACCAGCATAATCAACGTATAATAGTTACAAACATAACGTTATCACATCCCATAAACATAAAAAATAGTATTGTATTAACGATTCTTACAAATACACATAAACATCTTCGTCTTCATCATCATCACTACCCCGCCGCTACCACCTTGATTTTCAAAGTTGGCATGATTTTGTGACCGGTGACGGTGTCAGCTCACGGAGGTGGAGGCTCAGGTGTGAGAGAGAAAGAGAGAAGAAAGAGGAGAAGAAAGAGAGTGAAGAGAGGAAGAGAGTGCGAGAGGAAGATAGTGAGAGTGTAGGGAGGGAAGAAGACCATTGCCCGCCTTTTATTATTTTTTGGGTAATAGCTGTGACATGTTGCCTCTAAGACTGTCGCCACTATTGACTTTGGTACAATGAATCCTCAACCGTTTGATCTACATACCAATCAACGCTTCTCATTTGTTAGGTGTGGATCATGGCTTTAGCGGCGACACCTAGGCGGGTCACTGCTATTTGTGTCGCCGTTAATGATCAATTTTCTTGTAGTGTGTGTTGCTCAAATGATTGACCAAGGTTTTGTTTGTTTTTCTGAAAAATGTCTGCGCAGGCTCTCCTGTCTGCACCATGCAGACCACGTGCAGACATTGCTGATGGACGGGGTCAACATGGTGTTTAATGTGGTTAATTGTGTTTTTAATGAGTTTTGGATAGGGATAAGATCGGTACCGTACTCGTAACTATACCTGTACCCGTACCGAATTTGAACAAAAGTGGGTACCGAGTACAGTACCAAATATATAGGTACGGTACGGGTACGAGTATGGGTATCGGTAACGGTATTTCGGTACGGTAACCATTTTGGTACAATTTTGTTATTTTTTTTCTTTTTTGAGCACTCGTACGGATACCAAGTAGGTAAACAATTACGAGTATCAATACTATACGGGTACCAAATTGAAAATTTTTGTACGGGTACCAATATGGTACATGTACCAAATAGGTAAAATTGATACGAATACCATAAATACCATAATACGAAGTAAAACATATAATCAAATTTAATAGTATATAGAATTCGGTACCCATACCATTTGTACCCGTACTCGTACCCGTACGGATGCCGAAAGTACCGAATACCGAAATCGGTCAAAGTGGGTACCGATACCTATACCGAGTACTTAAAATCGGTACGAGTATGGGTACCGGTGCCGGTACAGTACGGTATAGGTACTCAGGAAAAAAATGCTCATCCCTAGTTTTGGATGACTATATGCCTTGAATGTGATGACTACGATACATTGTATGATTACAGGGTAAACGACATTTTCGGATTGAATTAGAGCCTTAAAGGTGGAGCAAATCGAGCATGGATTATAAACCGAAGATTGTGAGCATGGATTATAAACCAGAGATTGTGAAGGTGGAGCAAATTGAGCAAATCGAGCATGGCTGGAAACAAGGCTAACAAGGTCCAGGGATAAGAAGGAACGATTTCGGGAAGTTGTTCGGCTCGAATTGCAAGTGTAACCTTGAAGATATTATTGTTGGCCATAGTTACAAGTCTTGAATGTTGGAAAAGAGGAGCTTTATATCAGAAAGTAACAACCGTAGGAGTATGCAGCCCAGCGTATGGCTACGGTGGTCAAAAGAAGAACAAATGAGGGCTATAAAGGCGTTGGCCGTAACATACAACATTACCGCCGTAGGCTACGGCGAGAGTAGAAAGAAAAGGGACGAGGGAAGCAAGCAACAACATTGGGCCAGACTTTGCTGGCCGTAAGGCCTGGGTAGTTGGCCGTAAGGTACGCCGGTGGAGATCAGGAAGCATGAGGGTTAGAAGGTTATGGTCGTATCCTACGGCATTACAGCCGTAGGCTACGGCGAACACATGGAGGATTCGGAGAGTTTGTTTTTTCAAGGATATAAAATCCCAAAGCTACTCTAATTGTTTTTTAGCCGTCATAGGTCGAAAATACACTATCTCTTGGGCGATTTTGGAGCATTTTGATCATACAACATCATCATTCAACGGATCTTTTCACCCGATTCAAGTTGGTTTCAAGTTATAATCATTTCACGAACGCGTTTTGCACCACCATGAGTGGCTAAAGCACCCGTGATCCTCTCCGGGTGAATGGTTAGTTACTTGGACAAGGGTTTGTGTTTGTCAAACATTGGATTGGAATTATGGTTGTTTAAAATTTAAATTTCAATTGTGGTTTGAATGAATATTTGATTTAAATGTTTATTGAATGTTTGCTTGTTTGGATTTCATCAACCAACGAGGTTTCTTATCGAGGGTCATTGAATACATTCAAGTTTATGTCTTTCAATATTATTAGTAATTAAGTTATTGTTAAGTGGTAATCAACCGACTCAACAGTTGCGGTCTAGTTATCGGCTATTAGCGAAGTCATTAATCAACTTACAATATTAAGCATATTAACCACACATCATGTCTATGTGATTTCAATTAGCAAATTGTACAACTCTTGGCGATAGTGATTAACCGAGATCCTGGAGAGATCATTATTTCTTATAATTGTTACAACTCGTTTTCTTTAAAGTCGTTTTCTTAAATTGCAATTTAATCGACAAACCAATCAATCGATTTTACATTCTGTCTAGTTTAATTTAATAGTTGAAAATAACACTGTCCACAATACGCCTTGTGGTTCGACACCCGACTTACCCTATCTAATAAGGTAGTTGGTCTTTTCTAAAACTCTTATTTTTGACCGCTCCTTCGACACCGATCAATTGCCATCAGCGGACTGTTTATTTTTTCGAAGATGTTTCATTAAAAAACCTTTGCGTGAACTCTTCTTGGTGCATACATGGCCCAACCACTTAATTATCTCTTTAATTAATTAGCCATTAACACTTTATCCTACACATTATAATATTGGTTTAAATTTGTTTAACATTAAATATAATTATTAAATGGAGGATTCCTATTGGTTTATTGTCAACTAAAAAGAAACTTATTGTGAGAAAAAAAAAAGAATAAACGAAACATTAAATACGTTAACTCTTATTACATTAATTATTATCTCTTTAATTAATTAGTCATTAACACTTTATTCTACAGATTATAAAATTTTGTCCTACACATATCAAAATTCATCCTACATATATTATAACTATCACACGTTTATTATACACATATTGAGATTATCATCCTATACATGTAGAAACCCAACCTACATTTATCCTACACATATCAAAATTGTCCTTCACTGTAAATTAGGATTGATATAGGATTGATATGAAAGAATATATTTTGAAATTGAATTTTAAGTTTTATTAATTTAACTAGTTTAGGGTAGTTACAAAAAAATATTATTTGTTTTACATTAAATACAATTATTATATGGAGGATTCCAATTGATTTAAAATTGTTCTTTTTCTTCTTAGAATATTTTTTCTTCTCATTTGAACTCTCCACTATATATATAAGGTATGAATCCTAAGATAATCATAGAGTAATTGAGAACTGAGAGAACCATTCTGAATCACACATTTTTTAGGGCAAAAAAATTATTATTTTTTATTATATTTTATTTTTTGCTAAATCGTAACTTTTCTTGCAAGAATAATTTTTCAAATTTTTTTTTTTCATTTATGCATATGTGTATATTGCATTTTTTACATATGTGTATATTGTGAAACATATATGTAGGATGCTTATTTCTTAAACTCTAACAAGTATGTACATTAAAATAACATGTTCTCACCCAAAATCCTTTTTTCCATAAATGTATGTGAAATCATTTCTACACATTTGCACATGTATGTATATAAACTAAACATGTATGTACATATAAGTACACCACCAGTTTTTGTAGTTTTAGACACGTATATACATATATGTATAAATGCAAAAGAAAAACCTTACAGAAAATAGGGGATTTAGCAAAAAAAAAAATTAATTTTTTTTTTGCCTTAGAGAAATGTGTGGTCCAGAATGGTTTACTTAGTTCTCAAATTGGCCAATGGTTCTCAAATGAACCAAATCATATATGTATATATATATATATATATATATATAGGTATAGGTTCCTATACAAAGTATATTTTTCTTACAAAGTGTGAGAAGTCTATATAGTCATTGTGTTTTTAAAGTTTGGCTATAATGTTTTTGATTCCTTTTGCATTGATTTATATAGAAAAGCACCAAACGTTACAATTTAAAACACAATCAAATGTATTCTATACATTAAATTTAAAACACACTGATTACTTTCTTCGTAGGGTGTTTTAGATTGCATGTCGAGAATACATTAATTAGTGTTTTAAATTGTTAATTTTTGTGTTTTTCTATATAATACTATGCCAAAGGAACATAAAACATCATGCCTAAAATTTAAAACACAATACCTATATAGACTTCTCACACTTTGTACGAAAATGCACTTTGTATAGGAACCCCACCCTATATATATATATATATATATATATATATATATATATATATATATATAGGATTAGGTTCATGTGAGAACCCCCTTGAGTTGAGAGAACCATGAGAACCACTCTAAACCAATAACATGATGACACATATACCTATTATCATTATAATATAGAAGGGTATCATAGTAATTTAACCCCACCCCAACCCCACCCCACCCCAACTGCCCCCTTTTTAAAACTCAGACCCTTTCTCTCTCTCACTTTCTCACTCTCACACACTCCTCTCTCTCTCTACTTTCTCTCTCTACTCTCTCTCTCTCTGAAAACACTCGTCCCTCTATACCTTCTCTCTCTACTCTCTCTCTCTCAAACACACTGGTGGGGATGGTGGCTCGATGATGCAGATCGTGGTGGGATGGTGATGCTTCGAAACAGATCTGAAAATGGGCGATGGTTTTTTGGTGGTTATTTGGTGGAGACGAGACAGATCTGAAAATGGTGGGTGTTTGAAGATGATGATGGTGGTGGGATGGTGGAGACGAGGCAGATCTGAAAATGGGGGGGGGGGCGTTTGAAGATGATGATGGTGGTGGGATGGTGGAGACGAAAACAGGGGGTGTTTTGAAGATGATGATGGTGGTGGGACGGTGGAGACGAAAACAGGGGGTGGAGGAGATGGCGGAGGGGCGGCGGTGAGGGGGTGGTTTTTCCGGTGGTTTTCTGTTGAAGACGATGAACAGAGTTTTTCCGGTCGTTTTTCTGTTAAAGACGATGAACATGTTTTTTGTTTTTTTTAATTATTATTATTATTATTATTATTTGTTATTATTATTGTTATTATTGTTATGTTTTGTTGAAGATGATGATGTGTTTGTTGATGATGATGAAGTTTTTTTTTTTTGCAGATTAAGGTTTTGTGGGTTTTTTTTTTTTTTTTTTTTTTTTGTAATGTAAATAAAACAATAGTGTAAAACCTTTTGATATATGTTTAGTATGAATTTTATAAATGTTTTTGGTTTGTGTTTTACACTGATGTAATACCATTTTTTTGTTTTGATGGTTTTGTGTATGGTAGATTACACCGGTGTAATAACGAATGTACAGATGGTTTTGGGTTTTTACACTAGTGTTTTTTGTGAAGTAGGTTGTGTTGTGGCAGATTTACACTGGTGTAAATAATTACACTGGTGTAAATAATGGTAGGAATGTGTAGATGTTTTTTTGGGGGCATTTTTATAGTGGTGTAATACGAATGCATGTATGTTGTTTGTTGGGTTTACACTAGTGTTTTACAGTAGTGCAAAAACACTGGTGTAATTATTTACATCAGTGTAAATCATACAAAATGCATACGTCTGGTTATATATGTGTGTGAAAAACACTGGTGTAATAATTACACCAGTGTAAAATCGTGAGAGAGAAGACAGAATGTAAAAGTTGATTTTTTGTTTTAAAAAACTAAGTTGGTTTAAAAAATTGAATTAAAAAAATAAATTAAAGTTAAAAAAAGTATAGAAATTAAAAAATAAAATATAGTTAAAAAATCTGATTTTTTGAATTATTTGAATAAAAAAATCATACAATTTTATATTAATTATAATATTTTCTTTCTCTCTCTATGGTGTTTTTACATAAACACCCCTAATTGTACTTAATTATATTAAATTAACATGTAAAGACAAAACACTTAACATGTGAAGACAAAAACCTCAAGACTTAATCCCAACCATTGGTTTCACAAGATCAATGGCTTAGAATGGTTCATATGGTTCTCACAACTCACCATGGTTCTCAAAATAACCCAACCCTATATATATATATATATATATATATATATCTTATATACAATTTTTTAAAAACATGAAACCAAAAAAATTATTGGACCCTCTTTTTAAAAATGTAAAACTTTTAAACTTATTGGGTCTTCTGTCTAAAACGTTATAACTTATTATCTTACTAGGCTAAATAAACTTATAATATGATACATAATCCAACTATCAAAGTATCTAAATAATAAAAAGATAAAAATCTTAAAAAATAAATAGACAACGATGACGACAACATCAACAAGAACCACACATGCCACGGCAGTTGCTCAACCACCACAGCCCACTGGCCACCACCATATCCCACCGGCCACACCAGAGCTCATTGTTGACCACCTTCTCACTACTCAAGTAGGGTTGTTCACGAGCCGAGTCGAACCGAGCGGACCTTTGTTCGTGCTTGGCTAGTTTACAAACCGAACCGAGTTGAGCGGCTCATTTACAACTAAGCCAAAAACTCAGCGAGCATTTTTCGAGCGTGAATTTTTCCGAGGGAGAAACGAGTGGAGAGTAACTCGGACAACCATAAAATTAAGATGTTTCCTTCAATGTGTTCGTTGTTGGGGTGACACCAAAGTCAAATTTTCCGTTGTTGACACTAATATTAAGGTTCGAATGTCTGAAGATGAGGCTTTGGTTGAGGTAGTGAGGCGATGACCATACTATAGAGAGCAAATGTCTCATTATGGCATAGGGTGATCTTAAGCGGCATTTAGCAACAGACAGCTAATAACATACTGAAGTCAAGATTGTCATTTTACGACTTATGATTTACTATTAAACTTAGTGTTAAATTTTTAATGGGTTAAGCGAGATAGTTATATTTTATTTGTATATCTTGGGTCAAATGTTATATATAAAGCTATAAATATTAGTGTGATTTTTGTCTGTATATATAATTAGATACATAATAAATAAACAATAATTTATTCGAGCCGAACCAAGCCAAGCGCATCTTTGCTGGTGCTTGGCTCATTTACAAATCGAACCGAGTCGATCGGCACAATTACATCCAAACGGAGGATTGAGCAAGCATTTTTCAAACAAGCGGCGAGCAATTTAAACAACCCTATACTCAAGGTATGTTTTTTTTTTGTTCCACTCTCTTGACTCACACAATTTGTTCCTAGTTGATACTTGTTAATTTAGCACTAAGGTATTTTGTTGAATGTTGAGCTCTATATTTGATGTTTTGTTGAATGTTGAGTAATTATTAAATTTTAGACTTAGAATTTAACAATTTTTAATGGTTTGGACTTTTGAATGCTAGGAAAGATTATAAATTGCAAAGAGGTGATCAAACAATTTGCTTTCAAGAATAATAGGAGAGTTTCACAAATTACAGGTTAGCTATTATAATATATGTAATTCTAATACTATATTTTTGCTATGTTTATTGCTATAACGTATGTTAATCATGGTTTAAAAAGTTAGTTTTTATAATTTTTTAGGGTCTAATGGCCTTTTTTTTTTCTTTGCTCATACAAAATTCTAAATCTTCATGACTGATTCTGTGCATATCTATGTCTTTGTTGATTTCTATTAGCCTTATCCTTTTGTAAATATGCTATTAAGAAGATGTTCTGAAGTAATTGTAGCATGTCTTTGTCATTTATGAATCACCTAGAGATCCCAATTAAGAAGCTGCATTATGTACTATATGTAGTGTTGACTTGAAAGCCCCTAACATCATGCATGAAAACAACATTGTGTACGTATAGGTTATCGACCACACACTTACCATTTCATAAGTTGCGCAGGAATGGCCAACACCAACGATAAAATCATATAGAAAGTCTCCTAGGATAAGGACGTACTATTTGAGATCAATAATTGATCACGGTTAAATTCCAATTGAATTTGTAAGCTGTTTTTTTTTTTACTTCCATTTTAAAATGTAGATAATTTATAATAAAAGGGGCAAAAGAGAGGTATAAAATCGGTATCTCTCTGCAAGATGCAGACAACGGAGGGCCCATAAAAAAACAAATCATGACACTACAAAAACTTGACAGTGAATGCGCCTATAACCAAAAATAACACAAAGAGCATATGTATGGTTTGTTCAATGTTGTATTTGGCTAGTCCATTATTGGGTGGTTATCTTCTTTTGTAAAGCGTATGTATCTCTGTGCCGCTTTCAACCTTTAAATCAAGTGGCTAATTTCAAATATATATTGTATTCGTTAAACATGGAAGAAAATAAAGAAAAAAACACCAAACCAAGATGAAACCCAAAAATTCCGAAGTTGCTCAAGTGATAATTGAAACGATGAAAAACTGAGTTTCTAAGTTTAAAATTTTAAATCATACTTGTGTCAATAACTATTTAACTGGTATGTTAAACGTCAGGAATTGCCAATGATGTAACTTGGTGGATTCAAGGGTCGGCAACTTAAACCTTGGGGCTCCTAGGTGTACAAACGAGCCAAGCCAAGCCTAAGCTTAACCAAGCTCGAGCTCGAGCTTGAAAAACTTTTGAGAGCTCAAGCTCGGCTCGATTGAAGTTTTGTTTTCAAAGCTCGAGCTTGGCTCGTTGGAAATTTCTTAAGCTCAAGCTCGACTCGGGCTCGGCTCGTTTACTATCTACTACTTAATATATTAAATAAAGTCAATATATATAATAGGCTCGTGAACTCGATAAATAAAGCTCGGCTCGGGCTCGTTTACTAAACAAACATAAATGAGGGATTAAGAGGGTGTTTGGGGTTGATTATTCAAGACAGATTATGCGTTTTGGAAAAGCAGGGATGGAGCTACTTATAGATTATTGCGTTTTGATAGCCTAAAAAACTAATTATCTACATTTTCAAAACGCAATCCAAACACTAAAAATTGATTATCTGCGTTTTCAAAACGCAATAATCTAAAAATCAGATTCACAACGCAATCCCAAACACCCTCTAAATAGGGTTGGGTTATTCTACAAATGCTACAAAAAATGAGAAGAGTGAGAAGCCACTAGAAAATGGCATGTGTCCAAATGATTAAACAAGCGGAAGGGGTACTTTTGTCAAAAAAAAAAACATGCACATGCAAGTCACATGTCATTTCCACCTTCATTTTTAAATGCCCGTAACTTTTTTATACGTCATCCTTTTTTTAAAAAAAATTATACCATAAAATTGAGCGTCTTTTTATCTTTAATATGAGTACCATATTGTTATACTTTTGAAAAAAAAAATCAAAAACCCATTTGCGTAAGACACAATGGAGTGTAAAACACAATGAGCACCAATTAAATATAGGGTATAAAACATAATCAACAATCTAATAAAACACAATGGATGACATACTAAAGACACAATGAATAGAAGACTAAAACATAATGAATACTTTTGAAAAAAAAAAAATTGAAAACCCAGTTGCATAAAACACAATGGACGACATAATAAGGACACAATGAACAAAAAGACTAAAACACAATGAATACTTTTGAAAAAAAAAATTGAAAACCCAGTTGCGTAAGATACAATGGAGATAACGTAAAACACAATGAGTACCAATTAAAATGCAATGAACAATAGGGTATAAAACACAATGAACAGTCTAATAAAACACAATGGACGACATATTAAAGACACAATGAATAGAAGACTAAAACACAATGAATAATAGACTTAAACACAATAAACAACATAATAAAACACAATGTACACCTAAATACAAAACTCATTTGCGTAAAACACAATGAAAAGCATAATAAAAACATAATGGACAAAGTTAAATCATATGTAGACTAAAAAAACATAAATAACATATTTATAAAGCACATGTGCATACGAGCAGAAGACACAACGGAAAAGAAAACCATTTAACACGAATTTATTTTTTTCAATTTTAATGTAGCAATGTGGTACTCATATTAAAGATAAAAAACGCTCGTTAATATGGTGAAATTTTTTTGAAAAAAAAAATATCGTATGAAAAAGTTATAGACGTTTTAAAATGATGGGGGTAATTGACATGTGCATTGCATGTGGAGAGAGGAAGTCAACAAATGTGGTTTTCCTTTTATGTCATTTCCTCTAATTTATTATTTGTTTTTTTTAAACAAACTAATCTCAACCCTTTAAATATATGATCAATAGATCACAATCCTTCTCACCCTTTTTAAAAAAAATGTATTGTGTATTTGATCTTAACCTTTATTAAATATTAATAAAACTAATATTATATTAAGGCTCGAGCTCGAAATCGATTAATAAACGAGCTTTGCTTAAGGCCCAAGCTCGACTCGAACTTGATTCTAGCTTTTTATCAAGCCAAGCTCGAGTAGCTCGCGAGCTGCTCGACTCATTTAGGCTCCTCATGTTTTTTTTTATATACTTGGGGCTCCTCGTAACTCCTCGTGTTAAGACTTAAGTCATCAAATATTATTATATATCATATCTTTTTAAATGTTCTAGAAACAATTAAACTTTGAACAACATCTAGAGGGCCAAGGTCACTTTTTATAACTCCAATAATAAGTCAATAAATAAATATATGACATGAATCATGCAAATGAGTGAAACCAAGTCAAAATAATTAAAGTGAAGTATGTAAACATATAAAATGATATCATATATTATGCAAAAGAGTTGGGCTTGATTCGTGGGGTTACTTTGCCTAATGACGGGCCAACTTTGACCCATCTTATGTATGCGGATGATATTGTGTATATGGGCGATTGGGGGGCGGATGATGTTAGGAATGTGGTCCGCTTGATGAGATGCTTCTATATGATTTCGGGCCTCAAGATGAATCATTCTAAGACACATCTCTTTGGAGTAGGGGTTTCTACGGCTGAATTAGAATCCGTGGCTGCTTTAATAAATTGTAACACGGCCTCATTTCCGTGTAAGTACTTGGGCCTACCGGTGGGTGTGAATATGTCACGGATTAGTTTTTGGAACGATATTGTCGATTGTTTCAAGAGTCGGCTTTCCAAGTGGAAGGCTAGGAAGTTGTCTTTTGGGGGCAGGTATGTACTACTCAAGGCTGTCTTGGACAGCCTCCCCCTTTATTTTTTCTCTTTATACAGAGCCCCGAGATCGGTGCTAGAGAAATTGGAAGGTATCCGTAGACGGTTTTTTTGGGGCGGTGACGAAGATAAGGCTAAGACGAATTGGATTGCATGGGAAAGAGTAATCGGGCCGGTACAAAAAGGGGGGCTGGGCTTTGGGTCGTTGAGATCAATGAACGAAAGTTTGATACTTAAATGGTGGTGGAGATTTAAGCTAGAAAAGGATGCGCTTTGGAATAAAGTCATTCGAGCAATTCATTACAACCCAAATGGGTGGTCTTACTTACCAATTACAAATGGGATTTCGGGTGCTTGGAGCGCAATATATAAGGTTGGTAATGAACTTTGTGAAAAAAATGTTGATGTCAAGAGTATTATTAAAGGAAATCTCGGCTGCGGTGAAGGTATCCGTTTTTGGGTGGATTGGTGGATTGGGGAGTGCCCGCTCATGTTGAAGTTTCCTGCGCTTTTTAACATTGAGCGGCATAAAAATGTCTCGGTCAGCGTCAGACTGTTAGGCTGGGAATGGCGTCGGCAGCCGTCTGCGCTGCTGGAACTGCAACAACTGTCAGCATGCTCGGATCTTACTGCTGCTGCGGCTGTTGGGACTGGTCCGGACTCCTGGGAATGGTCGGCCAGTTCTGATGGCCGCTTCTTTGTTGCGGACTGCAGAAGAATTCTGAATCAGTTTGCGGCTCCTTTTTACCCTTTCGAGTGGACTAAAGGCGTTCCAAGGAAGGTAAGTATTTTTGGTTGGAGGGCGATCCAGGATAGGCTGCCAACTCTGGTTGGGTTGAAGAAACGAAACATCCTTCACAGGCAGTCACTGTGTAAGTTGTGTGGGGATGCGGATGAAGACGCGGACCACTTGTTCACTTCCTGTATGATTGCATCAGTGGTTTGGCAGAAGGTAAGTTCGTGGACGAGTATCCAGCCGATTTACGCATTCAGTATTAAAGACTTGTTGGAGTTTCATGTTCACTCTAACTTGGCCAAGGATAGAAGAATTCTGCTTAAACTTATCATTTTGGCGGGTTGTTGGGCGATATGGAAAGCACGTAATGACCTCATCTTTAACGGAAAAAGGGTGAGCGTCTTGGGGATTTTTGGAGAAATACAAGCAATGACTTTTATATGGGTCAAAAATAAACTCAAACAATCAAGGTGGACCTGGGAAAGTTGGGTTGATTTCAATTGGGATGTAGTTGATTAATATGTTTTTTGTTTTCAAGTTTGAAATTGGTGACGGTGATGTATGTTGTTGCTAGCATCTTGCTTGGCTCAACTTGTAAATATTGTTTGGTGATGAATAAAGTGAAAGTTTGCCGATCAAAAAAAAAATATATTATGCAATCATTTGACCGTTATTATCACACTATATACGTACAAATTGTCACTCTCTATCATTATAACCTTAAAATAATTCGTATTCTATCTCCAATAAGGCAATTACATAACCTTTTCAACCTCATAATCTCAGAGACATTATATAATATTTTAATAACTAGTTTTTATCCCGAGAGCGTCCCGGGTTAAAATATCTAATATGACAACATAATTAATAACTTGCCAATATATGATTAATGAATATTATTATTATTATTATTATTATTATTATTATTATTTATTTTAAACAAATCTCTGCCATAAGTTATCATATTATTATTTTAAAAAATTCATGGGTATCACCTAATCCCAGGCCCGACCCAAACCCACAATTTTTTTTAAACTAATCCCAAACCTGACACAATACCTGTCGGATTACAAAAAATAGTTGTTTTTTTTCTCCGTTTTTTTATAAAGCACTATGGTACTCGTTGGAAAGATAATAAAACGCTCGTTAATTTGGTGTAATTCTTTTCTTTAAAAAATCCCGTATATAAAAGATATTAACGTTTAAAAGTTATGGGAGAAAACATAAGAGAGAAAATAATAAAGGTTTAACATTTACATTTACTAGATTAGGTATTTAATAGATTAGATTAAACCATATTTATTCCTTTTTTTTAATTAGTCTAGAGTTGTCACATCACATCCTATGTGGCATCTCTCAAACGAGAGATTGCATAATATTATAACACGTAGGATTATTAGCTTTGCAATATATATATAGATTAGTTTAAGATATGTAACCACAAAACAGTTAGCTTTTATATATATAGAGGGAAGGATTAATAGAAAATCTTAAAAATTTAAAAAAACATAAGAAAACCCTACTTCTCAAGGTTTTTATTTTTGAAAATTTTAGGGCATGTAATAATATTTTTTTGAAAATTAAGTAATATACATCTTTTTAATAGTTTTGAGGCAAAAAAAAAAAAAAAACACCGAGCAATTTTTTTTTAATAAATAAGTTTTGCAGTGCTACATACGTTACATGTGTTACATATGTAACATTGCAAAACTTATTTATTTAAAAAAACGTTCGCCCCTTTTTTGATTTTTTTGTCTCAAAACTCTTAAAAACATATATATTATATGCCCTATAATATTATAAAAATAAAAAGATTGGGAAGTAGGGATTTTTTGGGTTTTCTAAAAAAAGTGGGTTGTAGCCCAGTGATAAAGGGCAGAGTCACTTTGAGGAAAGAATCAAGATCAAATCCTGAAAAAGTGAAGATAAGAAGAAATTAGCCGTTAAAAAATGTTATATTCTGTGAGAAGCGTGAGAAAGATTAAGAATTGACATATAGTTATCATGTTTTGGATTTAGACATGATGTTTTAATTTTTTTTAAGCAATAAAATGGTGTGCGCAGCTTTTAATACTTAATATCATATATAAAATTGTCACTTTGGTTGTAGCCGAGTGGTAAAGGGCAAAGTCACTTTGAGGAAAGAATCAACATCAAATCCCGAGAATAGTGAAAATAAGAAAAATTAGTCGTTAAAAAAATTATGTTTTAAAATGATTTATTGGTTTTTTTATAATGGCATTGTGCCAAGGTACGGTCCAATTTACCACGCTCTAGTTAATGATCCAATTTCCCAATCTTGCTCGTGCAATGTACCCATGCGGAGCCAACCCATGGATTACCGTCGCGGCATGTAAACTTTTCATGGTATAAACAAGAATTCTTTTATTACGAACGAAAAACCCAAACCGATCAAAGTTCAACCCCTAATGAACTTTAGGATACAAATTCCTGATCTACACATAAGCCTATTCACTAAACTCACACAAACTAATCGAGACACTGATTAGGATTACAAGAATCACCAGAAATCACTAGATGATATAATCTGAAAATAAAACCTAATCGCCTGAAGTTTGAGAGAAAACTTAGACTCGTAAGAAATGACCGAATGATCAGAACTCAGCAAAGGAAAGAGAGAGACTGTATTTATAAGAGTATCTAGATATTTCTCTCAACAAACATACTTGGTCAAACACGGACGGTTGAGATGAAATAGATCAACGGTCCAGATATAATTCGAAGCTTGCACTCGGATCGCCAAGTCACTGGCCACATCAGCTGTCCACTTGCACCTCCTGGAACGTACATGGGCTTAAAGACTTGGACTCTCAATAACAATCTATCTACAACTGGGCTCTCCAACTTGGGCTTGACCTGATTACACATTTCCAGCTAACCAGCCCACCTACAAAAGTTATGCAAAATGATGAAACACAAAAAACAATATAAAGATAAAATTGAGATGTTATAAACCGTAATATTATTTCAACACCCCCCCCCCCACACACACACAATTTTATCACTTGTATACATTCACCATCTTGATACTATCACATAGTTTAAGATGTTGATGAGTTAGTAAACCCTTTGTAAACAAATCAGCCAATTGTTCATCTGACCCAACCTTGTTTGTTTTAATAATACCATTAGAGATATGATCCCAAAGAAAATACAAGTCAAGCTCAAAATGTTTCATTTTGTCATAAAACGGGGTTACCTGCAATAGATAATGCCGCAGAACTATCACAACTTAAAGACATAGGAATTCTAACAACGACCCCAAATTCTGACAACACATTTTTGACCCATATTAACTCACAAGTCGCAACACACATGGCTCGGCATTCTGCTTCAGCAGACGACCTAGCCACTATTGACTGTTTTTTACTTTTCCATGAAATTAAATAATTTCCAAGGAAAACATAAAATCCAGTTACGGACTTTCTAGTATCAATACATTTTGCCCAATCTGAGTCGGAAAAAGCAACTAAATCAAAACATTTGGTTTTAGAAAATACCAAACCTTTACCAGGTGACAACTTCAAATACCTAAGCAATCTTAGGGCAATTTTAAGATGGCCTTCACTTGGTTTATGCATATTCACTCAGGTAGTGTATGTGACAACATAAGAAATGTCCGGTCTTGTATGTGACAAATAAATCAATTTTCCAACCAATTGTTGATAACCCACCATGTTACTTAGTAATTTATTATGATTAGCAACAATACTTGTTAGTACATGATTATGTTCTATAGGATTTGTCATAGGTTTTGACCCAAGCATACCATACTAAGCAAGTAACCCGGTATAATATTTTCTTTGGGTCAAACATAACCCATCATCAGTTTTTAAAACTTCTATACCTATGAAATACTTAAGTTCCCCTAAATCTTTTTATAAGAGACTTAGTTTTAAAAAATTTCTTTACGGATTCAATCTCCTGTATAGAGTTTCCAGTAATAATGATGTCATCTACATACACTAACAAAACTAAGAAGACATTATTCTTATTTTTTACAAACATAGAATGATCACACCTACTCTGAACAAAACCAAATTCAGTAAGTGCACTGACCAACTTCTCATTCCACATCCCATGGGCCTGTTTTAGCCCATATAAGGATTTTTTTTTTTCAATTTACAAACTTTATTCTCATATTAACAACTAACACCTTTCGGTAAGGATATATATAAACATCTTCATTAAAGTCCCCATATAAAAAACATTATTTATGTCAAGTTGAAAAATACTCCAATCATTTTGAACTGCCAAACTTATGACAATCCTAACAGTAACTAACTTAATAACAGGAGAAAAAGTCTCCTCATAATCAATACCCTCCCCTTGACTAAAACCTTTAGCCACTAGTCTAGCCTTGTATCTATCTATTTCACCTGATGACTTGTACTTGATTTTGTAGACCCATTTACAACCTATCTTATGTCTATTCTTTTGGTAAGTCAACAATTTCCCAGGTGTTATTCCTATACAAGGCTTCTAGTTCATCATTCATGGCTTTTACCCAGTTTTGATCTTAAATAGCTTCAAAATATGATTTAGGTTCTCTAGTTCTATCCAAGGACACAGAAAAGCATCTGTTTTCAAAAGAAAGGTTAGAAAAATTTACTACTTTTTCAATTTCATATTTTACCTTTCCTTCAAGGACCTATTCACTAAGTTTTTTAGGAAAGTTACTGGTCCTAGTAGACCTTCTAACACTTTCTTGAATTGTGTCCCCCTCTGATATATTATTAAGATCATTTCCAGTAATCACACGTTCAGCCCCATCAAATCCAAAACTGGACGTACCAGGCTGCTGTGAATCAGCACCGGTTTGTTGATGACCAGCCACGCCTTGGCTATCACCTTTGGATTTTGAATGTTGTAATACCTGTGTTCCTAAATCCCTATTACCATTTCCCTTTCTATCATCATCGGGTTCATTCACATTCAAGAAATGTTCAGGTTCAATGTTTTCATACAAATGAAAAAAAGTTTAAGCTGTTAACAAGTTTATCAGTATTTCCATCATAATTTTCAAAAATATGTTTTTCTTTAAAAGGAAAACATGTTTCAAAAAACTTTACATCTCTTGAAAAAAAATTGTTTTATTATCAAGACTGAAAACTTTGTAACCCTTTTTTTCATGTGAGTACCCTAAAAACACACATTTTTCAACTCTACTTTCAAGTTTATTAGTGTTATTTAAATCAGTACAAAAACATAAGCACCCAAACACTCTTAAATGATTTAGAAAGGGACAAAATCCATGAATCTTTTCATAAGGGGTCTTTCCACTAAGCACAGACGAGGAAGTCCTATTGATCAAATAAGATGCGATTAGCACACAATCAGTCCAAAACCTAACAGGTAGATTGGCTTGAAATAACAAATCCCTACTAACATTCAACAAGTGTCTATGCTTTCTCTCAACTACACCATTTTGCTGTGGTGTATAAGCACATGTGGTTTGATGCAAAATTCCTCTTGTTTTACAAAAAACTAGACATTTGATTATTAACAAACCCCAAACCATTGTCACTTCTAATAACCTTTACAACTTTATTAAATTGTGTAAACAACATATTAACAAAATCAGTAAAGTTATTATATACTTCAGTTTTTTTTTAATAAGCATATCCACACAACTCTAGAGAAATCATCAACAATTGTTAGAAAGTACTTATGACCTTCTCTATTAGCAACCCTATAAGGTCCCCATATGTAACACCCCAACCGATGGCGGAAACATCGATGTGTCACGTAGTGACGATTGTTCAAAAGCACATGGACTAAAATGTAAATATTAATAGCAAATAACTTACATTATTCAAAACGAAATACAAAGAGTCTTAATAGAAATCTCAAACATAGAAAATAAATGTTCAACTTTTATTTAAGCACTAGGTCCAGCCTAAGCGTGAAAAGCATGCAAGATCAAACTTCACCTGAAACATGTACAAAATAATTTGTCAACCCATATAATGCATTGGTGAGTACATCCGTTTGATACATATAGTACAAAAACGTTTCGCAATTCTTGTGTTGTATACCGTTTGCAATTATGTAATTTAAGTAATGTCCGTTCAAAATCAACCCTAAGAAACAAGTATCAAGAATCAAAAATCAAACCACTTTTTGAGTAATATGAATCACAAGACAATGACCAAGGTCTCTCAACAGAGTCACAAGGGGTATATACCATAGTACTATTTATTGAAATGTCAGGCCCTCAAAGGTTAATGATTTTGACAAGTCATAGACACACAAATTAACATAAAGCAAACACACATGAGAATTGCATTCAGTGAAAGATAACATTAAGTAATAGTGTACATGAATAGCCCCAAAAGAGTAAAACATGAAAAAGGGGAAAGATATACTCACAGTTTCGCTAATTGTAATTTCCACGAAAGTTCGTCGTAAGGACTTAGAATTCCGAAGAACTCAACCTATATATGATAGAATACTAATGAGGAAAATAACTTAAAAGTCTAAGGCAACCAAAATCTAAGGCATTAGGGTTTACTAGACTTGTGTAAGGAAGATGAAGTTTTTAATAATAATTTGAACAATAGTTTTGAAATAAATATATCATGATTAATTAAATAAGCGACTAAAACACTTATGTATCCCACACTTAGAAACATTTCTCTTTTATAGAAAAATATCCACGAAATAGATTTTATGATTTATATTTAATTAAACAATTTATTATATCTAATTTAAATAGAATAAGTAATACGAGATATGATCCCAAAATGATATTTTTTATGAGAAATAATTATTTTATGATGTGAAATACTGAAATAATATTTTCATAGTTTCTTTCAATTTATTTGCATTTAAAACAGATTTAATGAGTTTAAATAGGGTTTTAATGATTAAAAATAACAAAAATAATCATTTTATAAGAAATTTCATTTTATTTCAGTTTATTATACATAAAAATAAATCTCCAGAAAATTTGAGATTAAAATCACTTAAAATGAATTTTTAATCAATTAATTATCATTAAAACAAATTAAATCAAGAAAAATATGAAAATAATGTATTTTCCAGAAAATAAAAGTATGATAATTTTTTTAGGGTGTCAAGATGTTTCTCCTAAATTTTCATAATTTTTGGAGTAAAAATAATTTTTCTATGAATATTATTAGATTATAGCATATTTATACATTTAAATAAATAAAGAAATAACAAAATAAAATTAGAACAAAAAGGGGCAAAAAAAATAATGGCTACAAAGGGACTTGAACCCGAGGTTAGAAGGCTTCACCATCCCCTTGCTACCACCACCCACTTTGATGTTTTGTTAGTTTTATTCAAACAAAATAATATTTATACCAATACTAAACTTCATCTTCTTCCTCATTTTACAACCCTAACCCTAGATTTTTTTAGCACCTTCAATTCGAACAGATTATAACCCGAATCAAGAGGGCTTTCAAAGAACATGATTAGAGAAAGGAAATGACATCAAAAACATGTACTCACAATGCGTAAATCGCTCGGAAACAAAGCTTTAAGTTCACTCTTTAAACCACGATTTGGAGGCTTCCTAGACGTTTTTACCAGGTGTTTTTAGTGGGTTTTGAAGGAAATGAGCAAAGGATTCTAAACTACATTTGATTTATATAATGGTCTTGTAAAATGACGTTTCTTTGAGCTTTTAAGATTCCGGCGGTTTCAATAAGAAACCGAATTCAATGATGAACTAAAACGCGTTTTTTGACTTAATTATAAGGGGGTAACGTATCATTAAGATGGAGAAACGTAAACCCCATAAAAATTTCGAGTTAAAACGCCTCTAAACGCCAAAATAAATATCGCCGAAGAGGATTCCGGCCGCCGGAGTCGCGGCCGGCCAGTAGGGGCCAAAACAATTTTTTTTTCTTTTTTTTTTTAAAGTTTGAAAATTGTCACCTTTAGTCCCTCTAGTTAGTTAGTTTAGTTTGGTCACTTATTTCCTTATAAAAACTTAACCAAAGTTAATATTTCTAACCAAAAACCTTTTTAAAACTTTAAAACTAATTTTTTTTCCATCTTTTTATAAACTTTTACCAATATTTTCAAGTTTTTATCCCTTTTTAATCGTAAAACTTGACGTTTTCCAACATCCCTCGACAACTTTACTTGAAGTTTTATAATAAAACGTATATAAATAAGAGTTAACGAATAATGCAACATAAGTTTTATTTGTAATTTCAAAAGATCGTAGCACGAGGACTGAAATGAAATTACGATAAAGTTAGGAAACGCACAAATGTTACACCATACATCTAAATGTATTAGTTCCCTAATTGAGTTGTTTTATGTTCACTCAAAGGAAATGGTTCTCTGTGTTACGTTGTTTAGCCCTATGGCAAACTTCACATGGACCATGATCCTCACAAATCTTAACATTTAAATCTTTGTTAAGAACTTTTAAGACTTGATCAGATGGATGTCCTAGTCTAGCATGCCACATATTAAATTCATTAACACTATTATAACACACCTTAGATAAGGAACATACATTTCCACACATATACAATCCATCAAATTGATCACCCGTCACCAGGAATTTTTTTTGTTGACAAGTCCTGTAAGTAAAACTTATTTTCATCAAAACCTATAAACAGTTTATTATCTCTTGCTAGTTTATGAATAGAAAGAAGATTTATTGAGTATTCTGGAACAACAAGAACATCTTGTAAAATAACATTTTCAGCTAGTTTTAGTTTACCTATCTTAGTAACCAAAGCAAATGTTCCATTTGGATTTTTAACCTTAATATTTTAAATCAGATACATCAACATAGTCAAACAATCATGTTTCATCTTTAACCATATGTTCATTTGCCCCAGAATCTACATTCCACCCAATACCAATCAACTTTCCATTACTACTAGCGAAACAATAAACAACAGTAGATGACCCACAAAAGAACCTATCTGACATGTTACATGTTTGAGATCCTTCACCCTTTTTCTCATTTAATAGACTAAGCAACATTAGTAGTATCAACATTGCTATTATTACTAACAACTACCCCTACCCTTGTATCCCTCTTGGTTTAGCCCAAGGGGGATATCCAATAAGTTCAAAACACTTATCAGCCAAGTGTCCTGTCTTATTGCATTGTGTGCACTTCAAAGATTGCTTAGAAACACTTCCAAATTTTCTGTTGTTATTACTATTGTTACTAACAACTTCAGATACTTGATTTACCTTTGAATTAAAACTAACAGTTTGATTCTTTAAACCATTGCTAGAGTTTCTATGGGACTCTTCCCTAGAAACCATAGCAAAGGCTTCTTTGACAGAAGGTAACTTTTCTTTTATTAAAAGAGTAGTTCTAACATTTTGATAAACACTATCTAACCCCATTAAGAACCGCATAAGTTTTATCATGTGATTATAGCTGTTAAAATCCTTTGAAGCATCACACACACAAGCAGGTAGTTGTAAGATTTGATCAAGTTTTTTCCATATAACAGTCAATTTATGATAGTATTCAGACACACACATTCCATTTTGACTGAATGAGTTAATCTTTTGATATAAATCAAACACAACAGATCCATCAATCTTATTGTAGGTTTCTTTTAAATCTTTCCAGACTTCAGAAGCTAATTTAGAATAGACCTGGCCCATGTATAACTCTTCAGACACAGAATTTAAGATCCAAGTTAACACAATTGAGTTACATCTATCCATTGTCTAGCTAACACATCATCGTCAGTAGGTTTAAAACATTCTCCATTTATAAACCCTAATTTATTCTTAACTTGCAATCCTAAAATCATGGCATTAGCCCAGACAGTGTAATTTCCTGTTCCTTTTAACTTGATAGTTGATATTAACAATAGTAAGATTAGTTGAATCACTAGCATGTAAATACAACGAAACACTAGCATCTAACTTGCTAACCAAAGTTACATTATTAACACCAGATCCAAACTCAGATTCAACCTCAGGTCCTTTATCAGTCATGTTAACAACCAAGAATCACAAAACAAAAATATCGTTGCTAGTGTCAAACAAGTAAGAACTAAGAACAAACAGACACAGATCAAAACACACCAAAAAACACAAATCAATCAGATTAGACACCGGCTAGCCACACTGGTGATCCATATCGTTGGTTCATCACTCGAAAGGTGCCAACACAGGTCCTCGTGTAGGAGCCATTAAACCTAGACCAATCCTAGAGCTAAACAGAGACTCAAGCCTTGTACAACCGACTCCTTAGGACAAACTCTAGAAAAATACAATAAAATCAGAAAGATCTCACTGAGAGAGGTTCCCACAGAGACAAACGGCAAATCCTTGTTTCTTTAGATCCTTAGACCCGATAGAAATTCAGATCCAAATCCAAGACAGATCTGAGATAGATCCAACCCAAGCCAACTAGATCAAACCAAATCTGACACAAGAAACCGAAGCATCAACAACCGCCTCTAGATACACATCAAACGAATAACAGCGGAAGACAACAGATCTGAGCTACTAAGCTCTGATACCATGTAAACTTTTCATGGTATAAACAAGAATTCTTTTATTATGAACGAAAAACCTAAACCGATCAAAGTTCAACCCCTAATGAACTTTAGGATACAAATTCCTGATCTACACATAAGCCTATTCACTAAACTCACACAAATTAATCGAGACACTGATTAGGATTACAAGAATCACCAGAAATCACTAGATGATACAATCTGAAAATAAAACCTAATCGCCTGAAGTTTGAGAGAAAACTTAGACTCGTAAGAAAGGAACGAAAGATCAAAACTTAGCAAAGGAAAGAGGGAGATTGTATTTATAAGAGGATCTAGATATTTCTCTCAACGAACACACTTGGTAAAACACAGACGGCTGAGATGAAATAGATCAACGGTCCAGATATAATTCGAAGCCTGCACTCGGATCGCCAAGTCACTGGCCACATCAACTGTCCACTTGCACATCCTGGAACCAGTGGCGAAGCTTGGTCCTCGAATCGGTGGGGGTTGGGCCCAATTTTTTTATTGGTAGTGGCCGGAAGATCAAATCGGTGAGGGCCGAACTCAACCCGAACTCATTTTACCTACGGAAATCGTAGAATCCCACCACTGCGTCAAAAAAACGGTGGGGACCGGGGCCCCCTCAGGCCCTAAAATAGCTTCGCCCATGCCTGGAACGTACACGGGCTTAAAGACATAGACTCTCAATATCAATCTTTCTACAACTGGGCTCTCCAACTTGGGCTTGACCTAATTACACCTTTCAGCTAATCAGCCCACCTATAAAACCAAAATGATGAAACACAAAAAACAATATAAAGATAAAATTGAGATGTTATAAATCATAATATTATTTCAACACGGCATATGGTATGTTGTGTGTTGTGATACACGGAGCTTACGAGGCAACCACTTGTGACGATCAAGGTACATAACTGGTGGTCTTATAGCTAGTCACACTAACTTTTTACAAGAAAAAAACATGCTTATAAAATGTATGCGTATGAATTAAATTATTTTTGAAGTAAATGTAATGAACTTGATTAAAAAAAGTTAAAGCATAAAAAAGATCTTGGAATTTGAATAATCGAATATTAGGATAGGGACAATATGCAAAAGAATATAATGACAAAAGCCAAAAACAAATGCATATAAAAAAACTATGCATGGCATGTTAGCTACGTTGGTTGATTGATACGTATATTATGAATTACACTACATGCCAGGTCATTTGAATAAAAGCTGCATGCATACCGGCCTTTTATATACGATATTAATACTAAAAGCTGCATACACCACCTCCCCTAGGTTTAGTCCCTGATAATAAATTAAGGGTGCATTTAATTTAAAATATTAGTGCTGTATGTGAGAGAGGGTAAATATATGAAAAAAAATCACATCAAATGGGGTGAGTTTATGAAACTATTATCTCATTTTTTTTTTATAAAATCTAACTCCTTCAAATTAACACAACACTTTTATCTCATTTTTTTTTTATAAAACCTAACTCCTTCAAACAAACACAACACTTAGACAATTGTTAGTGCTTCGTGTATGTCTTCAACTAGTGATAAGTCTATATTAATCGTAGACATGATTGTATAGCGTTTTGGGCGTTAACGGGTAGCTTTTAGGGGTCTAGGGGCAATTTGGTCATTTGTAAAGGTTATCAGGCGTATGGGAGCCTGACAGCTCACGTAGGAAGCCCTTACGTTTGGAAGACCCCAGGTGTAAGGAGCCAGCCTATAAATAGACCCCCCGCCCAACATTTTGTAACTTTTGTTTAAACTCTAATCGAAGTGTTGCCCAATTTTGAGTGTGTTTGTATGTGTTTTTCATTTCCATATTTTTCCTTAATCGCATCTCATCTCTAACAACAATCGGTCCATTGATTCTGCCTTTGGACTCAATCACACACACACGATATCATCAAATCTTGTGTCAATCCTACTCTCTTTGTTTCATTATATTGTCTTAAAAATCTTGTCAATTGACCAGTTTACAAGTGACAACAAATTTTTTAAACTTGTTGTAAACACTTGACAAGTATTCAAAATATGTCATTCATCCTATTGTAACGCACGACCAATTTGTGCCGATATGAATTTAGAAAAGTTTTTTTTTTTTTTTTTTTTGGCCGGCATGAATCTAGAAAAGTTAATACAAGTTTTTAAATACTTTAAGCGCGTGTGATTACTTTTAAATTGGCGAGGATTTAGGGGGGCAATTACATATATCTCCCCTATAAAACTTAATAAATTACATATTTACTCAAGACAAAAATTAAATTACATATTTCCCCTCCCTAAAAGTGAAAAATACCAAATATACCCATTTCATTAAAAATAGATTAGATAATGACTATTTTACCCTTTTTATACTCATTTCTTCCATGCCCACCAAACCCCATCTCACCTTACTTCACCTCCTTACATTTCTTCAGCCAACCATCAACCATGAACCACCCTAAGGTAGTGTTTGGTATGATGGAATGAAAGGGGGAATGGAATGGACCATTACAAGGTAATGAAAAATAATGTGTTTGGTTGGCTAAAGGAATGGAATCACCCATTCCACAAGGCATTCCATTCCCTCAAAACCATTCCATCCACCCCCCATGTTTTTTTTTTCATTCCATCCCCACTCACCCTTTACTAACAAAAGCATAACCCACCACCACTATCGCCACCACCCACCGCCGCCGCCACCACCCGCCGCCACCACCACCCACCACCGCCGCTACCAACCACTACCTTCACCTACCCACCACCGCCACTCACCACCGCCACCAACCACCACCACCGCCACCACCCACTACCTTCACCCTCCCACCACCGCCACCACCCACCACCGTCACCCACCCACCACCGCCGCCATACAAAACCACCCACCGCCGCCTACCACCCTTATCCACCCACCGCCACCTCCACCACCTACCACCGCCACTCACCACAATTTCCTTCACCACCACTACCGCCGCCACCCATCACCGCCGTCTCCTCCACCCACCACCGCCACTACTCACCATTGTCACCCACCCACCATCACCGCCATCCACCTCCACCCATCGCCACCGTTGCCGCCACCCACCACCGTCGTCGCCACCACCTATCACCGCCGTCGCCATCCACCACCACGCTACCGCCACACACCACCACCTACCATTACCACCACCAACCGCCACCCACCACCACCGCCACTACTCACCATCGTCACCCACCCACCATTACGACCATCCACCTCCACCTTCCACCGTCGCCGCCACCGCCACCGACCACAGCCGCTGCCGCCCACCACCGCCGCTACCGCCACATATCACCAACCACCATCACCGCCACTGACCACCACCCACCACCGCCACTAGCCCTCAATTTTATTCTTTCGTTTTTTCTTGTCTATCCAACAACACAAAGTAATGTTTTTTTTCATTCCCACATGGCAACCAAACAAGACATGGAATGGTAATGATCCATTCCATTACCTTGTCCATTCCATTACCTCGTCCATTCCATTCCCCCATCCATTCCATTACCCGATACCAAACAGACCCTAACACTTCAAGCGACTAGGACCACAACCACCTAAATCTTTTTGTGGTATAAGGCATATGTGCGTTATGTGCGTATGCCATTTAAGCTTATTCAAAAGCATATGATTTTAAACGAGGTAGATGTTGCTTTTTCAATATATAATATTAGTAATCACGTCACTGACATTTGAGATATTAAACCCTCTTTGAAATTTCCAAATTTGTTTCACACCATAATTGTTGAAGCTTCCACTTTTAGAATTCTATTAATCCTACTGTTCTCATTTTTCGATTTTTTTTATTATGAAATTAAGTCTCTGTATAGACTAAAAAACATTAAAGAAATCGTAATGGCCTTTAGGGTCATATCCCCACAAAGCATGGTGCTTTTCAAGAGTCAAACAAAGCAGCGTAATACATTGGTTATGAATAGGTTCTATACAAACATGATGAAAAAGATTAGGTTAGATTCTATTAAAAACTTACCTGGGTTACACAATAACAAACCGATTATGAATCGGTGTGGTGTGCTTCCAGAGAGGAGTAGGGATTGTTGAAGGGAGGGAGGGAATGATGAATGGTCAATAGGTATTTTTAATGTTTTGAAAGGGTATTTATGTCATTTTGCTATATGGATGGGAAATATGTAATTTAATTTTTGGGTTGGGTAAATATGTAATTAGAGTTTTAAATAGGGGAATATATGTAAATAATCCTTAAAAGTAAATTATTATTTTTATGTACAATAATAAAAGTATAAACTTGAAGATAATAAAACCAGTGTTTTTAGATGCGGACCGGACTAGCCGGGCGGACTAGGAACTAGTGTCTTGATCGGTCTGGGTCATGGGTTGAACTGGGCTTACATCAAACCGATGGTCGGACCGAGAAAAAGAGGTTGAACAGGGAAATTTCAAATTTTTTTGAAAGTTTTTGATTTTTTTTAGCCGGTTGGTTGGATCTATCGGACTGTGGAGCGGTGGGGGTCCGATTTGACGTCATGTCCAGTTCTGAAAACATTGAAGTGGTATGATGCATACCCCCACAAAGCTAGTGCAAGTTAAAATTCTTAAAAGAGTAAAGTCTAATCATATATAGGTGTTGTTTCTTTTTTTTTTTTTTAATGACAAAGTTACAGTATAATTGCTCAAGTCATACTAGCAAGTAGCAAAGCTACTAGATAGTATGAGTTCACCGTGATCTCCTCCAAAATTTAATCCGGCTTAGACATTTTTGAACACTCGATCATTCTTGGCTATCCAAAACGAAACACAAAATGAAATTGAGCTCCAATGTCTTATACTGATTAGCGCCTTGACTGTCCTTGAATTTAGGAGTTAAAAATTGCTATAAAAGATATATAAGAAACACACATGATTCGCGCATGTCTGTTAATAGAGGTCTCTCGATCTCTATTCCTTTTCACGTTGGCTTTCAAAACCATAAAAATATTTTAAATTTAAATAAGCTCGCTTCTCTTAGGATACCCGAAGTAAATTAATTATGTCACGCCATTCCATAAAGTGACTCGCTACGTCCAACCAAATTATGGTGTGGTGTCTTTTCACGTGCTCTATAACTAACATACTATTTAATCGTCTTATTTATCTTGATGAATGAAACACATTTGTAAAATGAAATTCTGGCCATGATTGAAGCATGTTCCACGCCATGCTTGCTTTATCCTTTAACCAAAGTAATTTGTCCCTTCACATAGTCACGTGTTTAACGATGTCATCCGCAATCCAAAGACGTTCCATTTTTTTTGAAGGTTAAGTTCATTAAAACGGCATAACACCACAAAACCGTGGCGGCCCCAAACCAAAAAGACTACTTACATCAAATCAAATTTACACCAATTCGACCAAGATAAGGTTTTTAATCTAGCTCTATGTTTAGCCTAAAGAAACCCACCGCTTTCACTTCCCCAATGATGTCTTCCATTCTCGCCTTTTGGTTCTCGAATCTTAGCTTGTTCCTAGCCTTCCATGTGGACCAGCAGCCAATAATAATCAAACCGTGCAACACATCTCTTTTTATCCCAACCAATCATGAGTGCTCGAGCATAACCAACAAATCTCTGACTGAAAAGATGCAAAAATAGTGTAATAATCTCAATTTGCACTAACATAAGTTATTGTGCATGGTGTACTTTTTTTAATGGAATATGTTCCAGATGATACAAGAGTTCTTTTTTTTTTTTTTTAAACAGCATTTTCTGTATGTTCTTTAATAAATACATCACAACTTGCACCTTGCATGGTTTGAACTTTCAATATTTTGGTTGTGGAACATAAACTAAACACCAGCCAGGATGTGGGATGTGTCCCCTTGAGGACGATGACATATAATTACATGCATATAAACCATAATCCAGAAGATCAATGTTACTATCATTAACAACCTCTCCAATAGACCTTTGAAGAGGCCGAGTGCAGCAAAGTAGATGCTCCATGCGTAGTATGAGACTGTGAACATCCTAGCTCCGTACTTGAGCAACCCCTCCAAACAACTAAAATTCAAAGTCCATCTAGCTGGATATACAATATGATATTATAATGCATTATCATGGATTGATTAACATCTATTGTTTGGAAGCTATAGTGCTTTTAGTTTTACCAACAGTTGACAGAATAGTTGTTTAATTTTAATTATTATGTGTTCTAACAAAAAAGCATATTGCTACCAACAAAACAAGAAACTATGGCTAGTTTAATTGGTAAATGGTAATATCGCCTATTTTTGCAAAGGATTCTAATAAAGAATTCTTTGCAGAAATAGGCGAGTTATGATTCTATAGAGCGCGATTGGTAGGCATTGTGGGAAAAAAGCAAGATTGGTGATGTCGCTACTTCATTCAGCGACATCTCCCTCCTCTTTAATCCCAATCATTGGCATTCTGAAACGTGTAAGAGGATGTCCCTGAAGTCGCTAGTTCATTTAGAGACATCACTGATGTAGTTGAATGGGTCAGAGGCATATCACTGTTTGATGTCGTTGAATGGGTCTGATGCATCTATTCATTTTATGAGTTTTAAAGATTATTAGACAACTAGTAAATGATAATAATTTGGTTTTGAATTGATGCAGGTACATGGGAGTTATAATATTAGGGCAACGACTTGCAAGTGAAAATACAAAATAACAAAGATTAATGGTTATCACATTTTATTTAGGGATAAAAGATATTATTCATTTACACCAACTCCAAGTTTGTACTATGTTAACTTACTAAGAAATGTTGAGTTTGGGTCTTGGTTATTTATTGATGTATTTTTACGATGAAATAAATGATTTATGTAAGGTACATCAACACCTTCTTCTTCTTGATGAGATATGGAACACAAGAAATAATTATATGTATATTTAGCCCGCGTGATGTGGTGTCCCTGGTTTTTTTGTCAAAGAAAATATATGCAACGTGTTAAACCACTAGACTTAACATTTTTGGAACTTTAAATGAATAAAGTTGAGCCATGAAATAAATCAACGTCTACAAAAAAGTTGTAAAAACTTAGTTGACATCATTAGCTGAAACGAACAGTCCACATCTAAAAATAACTCCCATGTACCTGCATCAATTTAAAACCAAATTATTATCATTTACTAGTTGTCTAATAATCTTTAAAACTCATAAACTGAATAGATGCAGCAGACCCATTCAGTGACATCAAACAGTGATGCCTCTGACCCATTCAGCTACATCAGTGATGTCTCTAAATGAACTAGCGACTTCAGGGACATCCTCTTACACGTTTCAGAATGCCAATGATTGGGATTAAAGAGGAGGGAGATGTCGCTGAATGAAGTAGCGACATCACCAATCTTGTTTTTTTTCCCACAATGCCTACAAATCTCGCTTTTTAGAATAATAACTCGCCTATTTTTGCAAAGGATTCTAATAAATTTGAGCCACACTGTGACGCTTGTGGACTAATATTTACGTTGGAATTGACCATTGAAAAACAAAATGTCTCTCATACCAAAATGTACATTGAAAAACTCCCACCACAATAATTAGAGTGGAGCTAAAATTAAAGTACAAAAAGAGGAATATGGAGGGAGCCACCTTATAATAATATGTACAAGCACAAACATACCCATAAACTTGGACAGAAAGCCAAGAATATTCATCCTTACCCTCCGCGAAAAGAATTCGCCAAAAACAGACAAAAATGGCTAAACGAGGATCCAAGAACACTTAAACTTAAGATTTGAAGTCAGTGCAAAAAGAGAGCTGCAATTGGCCCCACCAACTACATGAAATAGCAGCAGTTATCCAGAAAGCTCATTAGCTAGTTTGCCCAAAGAAGATATTTGAGAATCTATCGTTAGAAGAGACGTTTTCACATATTTAAAATACACATAATATAAGGGGGATGGGGGCGCCAAAAAAATTGGTCACAGGTACCCCACTACCAGCACGATAACATCGTCGTCACCTATGCTGGTAGTGGTCCCGTGAATCAAAATCTAGTTGTACTTAACGGGCTCGTAAACAATGATATTAAATACAACGGTCGAATTTTAATGTTTTTTAATTCCATATTTGAGCGTTAAATTAATTTTGAGCTTTTTAATTTTTTTTCGAATGGTCATATTTTATGACTGTTTTATTTTTTCCAAATGGTTATATATATATACAAAACAATGCCACAGTTTAAGATAAAAAAAATAGAAATTATCTCCATAACTTTAAAAAAAAAAAGAGTGACAATGACGTTGAAGATCAAGTTTTCATTTCCCCGCTCGAAGTGCACCCGATTTTAAACTCAACCGATAGTAGCGTTGAGTTTCTCATGGACCTTGCCAAGCGAGCTGCAGAGGAAGACACCACAACATCTAAAAAACGATATGTGGCACGTGATCGCGAGGGAGGCAATACACCGAGGCACAGTTTAAACTAAGGCATCACATGTCGAGACGTCTATTTCTAAAAATTGTAGCAGATGTTGAATCAAACTTCGAATGATTCAGAGAGGGCGTGGATGGTCGGTTTAGAAAGAGTTTTACGCCCATACAAAGAGTATCTTCAGCAGTGAAACAACTCGCTACCGGTAATCCTCCAGATGAATACGATGAGTATTTATGTATGTCTGAGATGACGTCGCGTGAATGTTTACAATTTTTTGCAATGCCGTCATTAAGTTATACGGGGCTGAATTTTTACGAAGACCAACAAGTGACGACAAGCATGCTTGTACGAAGCACACGAAGAAAGACATCACCTTCCCGGCATGATCGGTAGCATTAATTGCACTCATTTGGCATGGCGAGCATGTCCTGGGGAATTACGATGACAATATATGAGAGGCGATCACCAACACCATACGATCATGCTAGAAGCGGTTGCTTCGCAAGATATGTGGTTTTGACATGGATTCTTTGGTCCCCCCGTTCACTCAACGACATAAAAATGTTCTCCAACAATCTCCAGTTTTTCTTACCCAACGAAACGGAACGGCGCTGTAGTGTCCATTTACTTTAAATGGCCACTTATATAAACGTCGATATTATCTTATCGATGGCATCTACCCAACCTGGTCAACGTTTGTGAAAGCGTTTCGATATCCGGCCGATCCAAAGGAAAAGAAATTCCTTAGGGCGTAAGAGGCGGCAAGGAATGATGTTGAGCGAGCGTTCGGAGCATTAAAGGGGAAATGGGGAATTACCAACCGACCCTTGAGGCCGAAGACCATTGATAGGTGTAGCGTCATCATCTATATGTGCATGATATTGCACAACATAGAGCGTGCGATATCACCGGTCCACATACGTGATCCCCCAATCCAACCAATGTTCGATGACAATGCCCTTGCAGAGTTGACAGACTCCGATATGCATTTCTGACTTCGAAATGATCTCGTGGAACATCTAGCCGCATTTGATCTACCATACCTCGAAGTAGAAGCCGAATAGTTTTTTTTTTATTTAGTTTTTTTTAGTTATGTGTGTTTGCATTTCTTTGTGTTATTTCTTTTAATATTGTAAGTTTATTTTATTAGTTTAATAATATGTTTAATTAATGTTTTAAAAAAAACTAAAAAATAAAGATTTCAATGAAAGTGAATCAGTAAAGTGCTGCCTTTAAAAAAATATTTCAGTGAAATAAATTAGTGAAGTGATGTGATAATGCAGAATTGATGTAATTCAGTCTGAAAAGCATTTGCTAAGAGAAAAACTATCAACCAACATTTTTTTAATATATTATATATAGACAGGATCATAACATTCACAAGGAAACTTTAAAATATGTCAAATTGTTGCCTAAAATTCATCTTTCAAAATATGTCCCTTTTAATATATATATATATATATATATATATATATATATATATATATATATATATATATATATATATATATATATATATAGGATTGAGATCATATGAAAACTCCATTGAGTTATAAGAACTAGAGAACCCCAAAGAACCATTCAGCAAGTGACACATCAACACTTTTTTAATTTTTTGTATTTGTTAAATTAGGGGTATCAAAGTCTTTTCTTTAACAATATTATGGGCATTTTAGTAATAACAACACCCATACCCCACCCCACCCCATCCAAGTTGGCTTTTAAATAATAATAATAACAATAATAATAATAATCATCATAATCTCTCACCACTCTCTCTCTACACATACCTGTTCTCTCTCTACTCTCGCTCTCTCTACTCTCTCTGTCTAACTGTCTCTCTCTCACTCTCTCTCTCTATAAAAACAACAGATCTGGGTTGGAGGGGTAGTTTGGTGGCTGAGGACGGGTTGAAGACGTGGGATGTTGGGGGGTTTTTGTTGGGGGGGGGGGTCGGTCGATTGGAGACGGTGGTGGTGGCTGAGGGGAGGATGATGGTGGTGGACCTGATGTGAAACAGGTGGTGGATCTGATGTGAAACAGGCCGACGGTGGGAGACGGAGGAAGACGACGGCGGGAGACGGAGGAAGACGACGGCGGGAGACTGAGGACGACGGTGGCAGACGGAGGACGACGACGGAGGTTTGTTTTTTATTTTCTATTATTATTATTACTGTTATTATTATTATTATTATTAAAACTGTTACTATTATTATTATTATTTATATTATTAATTCTGTTATTATTATTTTTTTGTTATTTTTTTTGTTTTTTTCTGTTATTATTATTATTATTATTTTCCTGTTATTATTATTATTTTTTTTATTTTTTTTCTGTTATTATTATTATATTCTGTTATTATTCTTACATTTATTATTATTATTATTATTATTATTATTATTATTATTATTAATGATGACGTTAGGGTGAAAAGATAGGTTTTTTATGTTGAAAGTTTTGGGGGTTTTTTGTCAGGAGATGATGCCGCGGAGATGATGTTTTGCGTTTAAGGACCCGATGTTGTGGAGACGATGACGAATGGTGTAGTATCTTTTGTAAGAAAACACTGGTGTAAACATGATTTTACACCAGCGTAAATATGAATGTATAGACGTTTTTGATGTAAGAAAACACTGATTAGTTTACACACAGTGTAAATATGAATGTATAGTCGTTTTGATGTAAGAAAACACTGATGTTAAACATGAGTTACACCGGTGTAAATATGAATGTAAAGCACACCACCATCTAGTTTGTTTTTTTACACTTGTGTATTTTTTGTAGAAGTTGTGTATGGCAGATTTACACCATTATATGTTTTATTTGGTTTTCTTTACACCAGCGTAATTGTTATAAAAGTTTGTATTTTGGAAGATTTACACTGGTGTAAAATAATTACACAAGTGTAAAAACGGGACTGATATGACAGAATGTTCAATTTTGATTTTTTTGTTTTAAAAAATTAAATTAATTAAAAAAAATCAAATAAAGTTTAAAAAAATTAAATAATATTATATTATTTTAATTAAAATACTAAAATAAAGTTTAATAAATAAGATTTGTTTTTAATAATGAAATAAAAAATTAACATAATATTATTATTAAAATCTTCTCTCTCATGGTTTTTTACCTAAAATACCCTCAAGTGTACTTTAACACAATAAAATATTACTTATTAATCAAATAAAGACAAAATACTCATCTTTTGATCTCAACCATTGGATCATCAAGATCAATGGTCCATAGAAGTTCTCTAGTTCTCACAACTCACCTTGGTTCTCACATGATCCTAACCCTATATATATATATATATATATATATATATATATATATATATATATATATGGTAAGGTTAGGATACAAAAAGTGTGTTTTGTGAGAATGGTAAGAAGGCCTATGGTTGTGACAAGTGGCAATCCTTATTTTTAATGGCATGGGTATTTAGATAAATTACATACTAATCTTATTTTTAGGAATTATTATTGATGTTATTAGTTTTGAGATATTGTAGGGATCATCAGTCACATACGTGTTATGTTCATCAATCACATTTACTCATCAAGTTCGCAAAATAAAAAAAAAGTTCTGATCTTCGTTTTTTTTTCTTATCTTTGTGTTTTATATGTGTATCAAATATTAGACAATTTGTCAGCAGTTTTTTTACGCACGTAAAGTGTTTTATAACCTTACACATCTTACAAATTTATGAGAAGATAATCATATATCTTTTCAACATGTGATACAAATATACAATCTAATTACGAGTTATAATAAATATCTTAATCAAGGCAAGGTGTGTGACTCTAACTAAAATTTAAAACACATTGTGTTTTATACGTAAATTCATTTTTTGTTAAAAACATTATCATAAAACACATCATTGTTAACAACCCAAAAATAAACGCTGAGTATAAAACTCACTGTGTTTTATATTCGTGTTAAGCAACAAACGTAAAACACATTGTGTTTTATATTTAAGTTCTTTATTGGTAAGAACATTAAAAAACACACATCTTTACTAACAAAAAAAACGATGAGTACAAAACACATTTTCATACATAATCAATAACCCACGATCAGGAAAACACACTAGAATGTACAATCGTACTAAAAAAACCTTTATAAAAACAGTGTTTGTATGTTAAACCAAAGGGATAATTAGAAATCCATGATTATTCGAGATTCTTTGTTGCTGAAATTGGGGTGTTTTAGGGTTTAGAAAGGCGCATGAATGAAGCAATCGGCTAAAACACCATGACTTCATCTGATCTGAGTTGAACACCATGACTTCATCTGATTTGGGTTTTAGGAAGGCACATGAATGAAGAATCCATATTTGTTTGGTTATCCTCATATTTGTTTGAAGGTGCATGAATGATAAAACTCCATACTTGTTTGATTTATTGTGGGTATAACTTCTTGATGATGATGATGACTATAGATTTAGAGAAAGAGAAAAGTTAGGTTGGTTTTGATGAGAAAGAGAGAGAAAAAGGGAGTGTAAAAGGAATTAATAAGAGAGAAGAAGAATCTGGTTGACCGATTTTTGTGCATAATTTATTAAAAAATTGGTGGATTTACTTTTATACCCTTAATCATCTAATTAATCAATCTAATTATAACACTAATTACATATTTGCCATCCATTTAATCTCACCCCTAGATTAATCTAATCTAATGGACATAATTACTTCTTACACTTCTCACAAAAAATACCTTTTGTACCCGAACCTCTACATATATATATATAGGGTAGGGATCCAGAGAAAACCCTTGTTAGAGTGAAAACTCTGGAAACTCTGACTTCCCGAGCTTTTTAGGGCCTGAAAATTTTAGGGCATGTAATATACATGATTTTAAGCATTTTGAGCAAAAAAAATCAAAAAAGCGCCGAGCACTTTTTTTTTTTTTTAAATAAGTTTTCGGGTAACACATGTTAAGAGAAATTAACATGTTTTAACAATGTGTTACCCGAAAACTTATTTATTTATTTTTTTAAAAAAAAGTACTCGGCGCTTTTTTGATTTTTTTGGCTCAAAATGCTTAAAATCATGTATATTACATACCCTAAAATTTTCATATAAAAAAAAACTCGGGAAGTTAGAGTTTCCAGAGTTTTCACTATAACAAGGGTTTCCAATATATATATATATAGTGGAAGTATAGAGAGAAAACCCCCCCAAATGGAAAAACCCCAAGAAACTCAACCCTTGGTCCATATTAAGCCACATCACCTAGTATGTTATAATATTCAAAAGGGCAATCTAGTCAATTTCACTATCCCCTTCTCTCTCTTCCTATATATATGTTTCCCCTCTTCTCTCTCTTCATTTGTTTTTCAAAATAAAATTCAGATCATCCATGTTCCCTCCTCCTCTCTCTTCTCTAGTAGATGAAACCACCAGCACCACCAGCCACAACCACCGACACCACCTCCGGTTGTCGACCTCCACCACCACCATATCCAGTCGCACCACCCAAGCCACAACCACTATTTTTTTCTTCTTCCAAAACCACGCTATTTCGCCTAGAAGCTTCATCAGATCTTATGTTCGTAACTCCAGATCCAGCTTCAACCTCCATTTTCTTATTCATAAGAACAGAGTTTTAGAGCCGGTTTGATGTTCTATGTATTCATACCTTAAATGTTCCATAACTTCATCCTTATCTTGAACACGAACATGACTTTGAACCATCATAGCAGGAACCCATCAAACAGGGGATCAATCAGAATCAATCCTGGTACTCTCTCTCTCTAGATCTGGATATTTTTGGTGTTTACTGGTTGTGATTGTTGGTAGGAGATCGGATTTGTAATAATAATAATAATAATAATAATAATAATAATAATAATAATAATAATAATAAGAGAGAGTTAGATAGATACCTGAATGAATCATCTTGTTCATTGCTGGTGTGGGTGTTGTTGAAATGCAGCAGCAACTCACGCGGCTTAGATCTCTCTGTGTGTGTCCCCTCTTTATATTAATATTAATATAATAATAATAATAATATAAGTTGAGGAATTGAATTACTGGATCATGTGAAGCTTAAAAACAGAATATTATTGGTTCGAATATTTTTTTTATTTTTTTAAATTTTTTCGCTGTTATCATTGTTTTTTTTAAGATATTATGTTTTGATTTTTTTTAGAATAATAATAATAAGTTATTACATTTTGATTTGTGAGTTTTGTGTTACGTTTTGATTTTGTTAGGTTTTGGGTTTTGTTAGAAAAATAATAGTAACAGTTTTGGGGATAGGTTTTGGTCGCACACCAAGTGTTCGATCAAATGCTTGAATGAAAAAAAAACACTTATGTTAACCTTTTTTATTTTTTTTTATTATTATTATTTTGTTTATTTTAGATTTTTATTTGATTGTGGACATGAGGTTGATGGATCACATGTGATTGATGAATAAATTTGTAGTCTTTTTATGTTAGTATATGCTAACACATGTTAGTGATGCCCCATTATGTGTTTGAGGATCCCAAACTAACATGTGTATCTGTTTCAGTGATGGTTTACATGAGTAGGCTATTGGAAGAAGGCGGCGTTGATGATGTGGCTGTGGTAAGTGATGTTTTTTTTTATAAAGATTATAGATTTTCTAATCTTTTGGTGAATAGGGTGTTTAAATAATTTTTGTATTCTATTTAATAAATTTTTGGCAAGTGAAATTGTTATGAACTCGTATAGGGTATATGTCTATTTTTTTTGCGGTCCGGGTCTTGTATGCTCACACACGTTAGTGATGCTAACACATGCTAGTATATGCCTAACTAACAGATGTTAGGGTTCATATGACATACGTTAGTATGTGCCCAACTAACATGTGTTAGCGTTAACATGACATACGTTAGTATGTGCCCAACTAATTGCAGATTTTTGGTGTTGTTTTATACACACGTTAGTGATGCTAACACATGCTAGTATATGCCCAACTAACATGTGTTAGCGTTCACATGACATACGTTAGTATGTGCCCAACTAATTGCAGATTTTTGGTGTTGTTTATACACATGTTAGTGATGCTAACACATGCTAGTATATGCCTAACTAACAGGTGTTAGGGTTCATATGACATACGTTAGTATGTGCCCAACTAACATGTGTTAGCGTTCACATGACATACGTTATTTCAGTAAAACACGTGTTTTAGAATACACTAACACATGTCATTGATGTCCCATTATGCGTTTTGTAGAGCCCAGCTAACACGTGTTACTTTTTTTGTAGGTGAAGAGAAGTTTTTTGAGTTAAAGATGATGATGAGGATCAAGAACGAAGCATAGCTAGATTTTTTCTATGTTGTTATTATAGTTTTTTTTTTTTTGAAAATTCACAAATAATTATGTTTGTATTAAACGGTTTTTGATATGTTTTAGTGTTTATTGTTATGATCGTTTTTATCATTTCTTAAATAAATACACATTTTATGTGTTCTTTTAATATGTTCTTTTAGTATATGCCTGGTAACACATGTTAGCGATGTCTCACACGAGGTCAGAATTTTGTATCACATCACTAACGTATGTTAATATTGGTGCTGGAAAAAGTGCCATAAAGTAGGAGAGAGGTGACTTGACAAGTGTCAAATCAACCTTTTAAAACCTAGGATTCAGAAGTGTCAAATCTCATGTTTAAAATTACCTTAGTGCCCTTAATTACATTTTTTATTAGATTGGCCCACATACTTTATGATTATTATATTCAAATAATCATGGACCATTGATCAAGCTTGATCAATGGTCATAAGAGAGTTTGCAAGGTTTTTCCAAAATATAGGGTTTCCATATTATCCACACCCTATATATATATATATATATATATATATATATATATATAGGGGATGGTTCAATAGAGAACTCATTTTATTGAGAGAACTCGAGAACTACTAATTAAATACAAAAAAATATAATAAAAAAATCATAACTCGAAATTTAAGTAAAAATATAGAAAACTAGTTCGGAGCTTCTCTTTCCCACGTCATACCCGTTCGGAAAAAAAATAAAAAAAATAAAAAAAACACACCTAAAAAACGCTACTGCACATGTGTAGTATAACCCAAAAGCCTAAACCACTTACCACCAACTTACCCCCACCCAAAAACCTAATTCCCCCCCACCCACCCCCACCCTCACTAAAAAACCTAAATCGCTTACCCAAAAACCTAAACCACCCATCCACCCCCCACCCAAAAACCTAAACCCACCCCACCCACCGCCTACCAAAAACCTAAGCCCCACCCATCACAACTAAAAACCTAACCCCCACCAAAAAACCTAACCCCCTACCCAAAAACCTAAACCCACCCTACCCACCCCCACCCTACCCCCAAAAACCTAAACCTTACGAACTAAACTAAAAAAAAAAAACTAACCCTAAAAGATAAACTAAACCCAAAAACTAAACCCTAAAGCTAACCGGACATTTACTACACAGGTGCATTAGAAGTCGCCTATTTTTTATTTTTTTTATTTATTTTTATTTTTTTATTTTTTTCGGAACCGGGATGACGTGGGAAAGAGAAGCTCCGAACCAGATTTTTTGGTTTTTGACTTAAATTTTGAGTTATGATTTTTTTTTATTTTTTTCTTAATTTAAGTAGGAGTTCTCGAGTTCTCTCCCTAACTATGAGTTCTCAATTGAACCTTCCCCTATATATATATATATATATATAGGATCATAACATTCACAAGGAAACTTCAAGTACCCTGAAACTCACAAGAGAAAAACTATCAACCAACATTTTTTTTCATTGTTTAAATACTACGAAATATCCTGAAAGCTTCTCGAGACAGACGGATATAATATTACGTGATAAAATGTGTATTATGATGTAGAATAAAAATTATCTACTATAATACGAGAAAACAATAATTTTAATCATGTGAAAGAGAATGAAAATGTATATTAAAGAGAGAATGTACGTTTGAATGAGTAGCAAAGCCAGAAGCAACCATTGCAGGGCGTGATTGAAGCGGTGGTCTTGAATGTGTAACTTTTTTAGAAACGATTAGTTTTAACATATTTTGCTCTAGATGAAAACATAACTCTCATTTGCAGTTTCATTTAGTGTAAATAGTTCATTAGAACTTGTGTATCACACGGGTTATAACATTTTTTTGTTTTTTTGTTTTTTTTTTTTTTTTTGTGTTCTATTAGGTAGAAAATTTAATATTACATAAGGTTAGATCAATAAAATATTAAATGGTTTTAAATAAGTGAAACTATAAAAAAAATAGTTAAGAAAATAAATTTTAAATAAATAGGTGTTAGTACACTTCGTGTATGTCCCAGCTAAGTGTTACGGATGCGTCTATAAATCACTAGCTAGGTCTAAAAGGGAGATTGTTAGTGCATTTTATATGTGTCCCCGCTAGTGATTAGTCGTGTTAGGTCATTGGCTAGATTAGATAATGTTTATTGTGTGTTTAGTGTGACAATGACAAAACTGTTGTTTAAAGCTCTTAAGCCTTAACTATTTTGTCAAGCTTAAGCGTGTGTTTTCTAAAGTGTAATATGGATTCTATGCGTTAGATTAATCAAATTGAGATTTAATTTAGCTTTTTGTTGGTTTCTTATTCATCTATAATCATCTCTCCTAACTATCAAAGTTCAAATCCTTATTTTCGCATTTGATTCGTATCAAAACCCGTAGGTTAAAGTTCTTGTTCGGCGAAGAACACAATCCTACAAAAATCATAACTTTACATCTTTAAATCTTTATAGGAGACATAAAAATTATCTTTATAGGGAGACAACATTTCAATCATAAAAAGCTAAAATATCCCGGCATTGGCATTATACGAGGGAACTGTTGTAATTCATAAAAAAGTAAAGTGTGAATGCATGGTCTTCTTCCACTAGGTGTTTTTTTCTTTGTGTGTTATTTTGCTTTACACTAATATTTTTTTAACCGTCAATTAAATACTACCTAAACTGCTAGCGGGTTAGTATTGATGAATGGCAGCTCATTGAGCAGCCCAAGTCCAGCAAGCCACTAATTTTGGAAAATTCCGCTACTCAAAGGCACACTACGGTAAAACCTCTCTGAATCGGATTCAAACTTAAGACCACCCTAAGCTCTTATTTTCATTTTCTCATGTCACTCCACCAAATGGTGGTTACTACTTTATACTAATATAGTGTCAATAATTTGCTTATTTGATATATTTCATGCTTTGATAAAAATACACATGTAAATCTTGTAGTTGCCTATTTTATACCTGCGTTATCGCCAGCCGGACGTGCGTGAACACCGCTGTACACATCGTGCACTACCCTAGAAGGTGGATCGTCCCCAACAATAGTATCTTGCATACTCGTCGTTCATCAACCAAAAACCAACATCAAACACAAAGCTTACACCAGTGTTTACTTACCTTTACATCAGTGTATACAAAATACAATTACGTCTCTGTTCGTCCAAAACGAAAACTCTACACTACCGACTAAAATTACAAATGTAATAATACCTAGTAGGCAAAGTCCGAGACGCTTTGGTCCTCCATAACATCCCATATTCTCTGTTGGCAAGATTCGAAGCGCTACTCTTACACCAATCTGGAAAACAAACCATTTGTTTTACAAAGTTTACATTGGTGTAAACACACCCATAACACATACAAAATAACCTAAATCCTATATAGAGGGTTGTTCACACTGATGTAAATTCACACACTCAATTGTTTTACAAAGTTTGTATGGAAAAAAACCCAAAACGTGAATTAATCATGGTGTTTACATTGGTGTAAACACCCCCAAAAAACATTGAAACACTACTGTTGAAAAAATTCAAACACTTTTAGTCCTAAATCAGGCCTGCATTTCTCGAATATACAAAATGCCTACACAATTTAAAACACCTTTTATTAAAAAGACCGTTGTGCACATCATACACACTCGTACCTGCGTTATCACCAGCTGGACGTGCGCGAAACACCGCTGTGCACATCATGCACTACCCTAGATGGTGGATCGTCATGCATACCAAAACAACCTGTTTACAATGGTGTAAACAAATGACACAATGATTAAAATACAAATGACACAAACCGTTTACATTGGTGTAAACACCCCCATAACACATACAAAACGTTTTAACTTCAAAAATATAGGAATTTACACCACTGTTTACATCAAAACGTACAAAAAAACATAACACTGTCAAACATTATTTTCTAGTTTACATCAAAAAACAAACCATTTCTACACCATTTTCCAGTTTATTTTACAACAAAAACAAACCATTTCTATACCATCTTCATCAAACCAGCATCATCAGCATCAAAAACACAAAGTTTACACTAGTGTTTACTTACCTTATATAAAAAAACCCATCATCGTCTTCAAGCAGCAGCATCATCTTCAAGCCAACATCATCTTCATCAAACCAACATCATCATCTTCAAGCATCATCGACTTTCAACCAGCAGCATCATCTATAAAAAAACCCATGAAATCTTATAAATAATAAGAATAATAATAGTAATAATAATAATAATAAACCTGTTCATCTTTTTCAAATAATAATAATAATAATACCATCACCATAACCACCACATCGAACCCCCCCCCCCCTACCGCCTTCCTCACCACCGTCACCTACTACCATCACCATAACCACCACCTCGAAAAACCCCCAAAACTCAGAACCACCACCATAACCACCGCCTCCTCACCACCGTCACCTACTACCATCACCATAACCACCACCTCGAAAACCCCCCAACCCCCAGAACCACCACCATAACCACCGCCTTCCTCACCACCGTCACCTACTACCATCACCATACCAATACCATCACCTCAACCCCCCCCCTATATAATAATAATAATAATAATAATAATAATAATCACCCTAATAATAATAATAATAATAATAATAACAATAATAATACTACTACTACCTGAACACCATCATCGGACCACCTTCAAACCCACCACAAGCCACCAACGAACCCGTCACAACTCGAACCCACCACCATAACCACCGCCTTCATCGATATTATTATTATTCACAGATCTGTTCTACAACTCTTTTTTATTATTATTATTACTATTATTATTATTACTATTATTATTATTATTATTATTATTATCTTCTTTTTCTTCATGGAGAATTGAAAAGATTGCAGAGAGAAGAGAGAGAGAGAGAGAAGAGAGAGAAAGGATTAGAAATATGACTGAATGAATGATGATGACAGATATCTAGATAGATAGATGAAGAAAGACTGTATTGCCCCTCCATTTTAAAGATAATTACATTTATACCTAAAAAATCTAGATTGAATCACAACCATTGATTAATTTGATCAATGGTTGTGAGTGGTTTCTATGGTTTTTTCATGAAAGGTTGGTTTCCAATGGAACCTAATCCTATATATATATATATATATATATATTATATATATACATATATATATATATATACATATATATATATATATGGTAGGGTTCCTGTAGGAAAATAGTTTTGTGTAGGAAGTGTTTTCAACCGTTTGATCTAGAAATCGATGGTTTAGATTAAAAGTTTAGGTTAGTTAATATTATACTAATTTTAATTTAATAGTCAGTGGTATGATGGTCCAATAAGTGTCTTAAAAGAGGACAGGAAAGTCATTTTCTTGTATTTATCTAGAAACTTTTCCTTAATTCAAGCTACTTTTACTCTCTACAAAATCTTCTATTATAATTTTTTTATCTCTCTTATTTACTCACCTCTCTCAATAGAATCATATAATAAAAAAAACCATTCATTCATCTTCTTCCTCTTTCTATATTCTGCTTCTTTCTTACTACCAACCGGTGGATTCCTCCTATATATGAACCTAATTATTATTGTCTTGTTTACAGATCCAATCAGTTAAAAACACTACGCAAGGAACAAAAGAAAAAAAACCCAAACCGTGTTTTGATTCAGACACAGTCGACCAAAAACGACTAACATGGAGGGAAATCAGACACCACTACACCCTACAGCTACCCTCACAGGTACCAACCGACAGTTTTTGTTTATTCTTTTTTATTAATTAACTTTTTTGATGGTGTTTTATGATGCTTGAGGATAGATATCAGGTTTGGAGAATATTAATTAATTAAGGCTGTTTGCATCTTACTATTGCATCTTACAGTAAGATGCAACATGTTGGTATGATTTAAAAACACTACTTGTTCTATTCTGTTTTAAAACACTATAAATAGATTATGGCCATTTGCAACTTACTGTTGGTATGATTTAAAAACACTACTAGTTAGGTCTATTCTGTTTTAAAACACTATAAATGAATTATGGTTGTTTGCATCTTGCTGTTGCATATTACTTGTTCTATTATTTTGTAAAACACTATTCTGTATTAAAACACTATAAATGGGTTATGCTGTTTGCGTGGTACTGTTGCATCTTCTTTTAAAACACTATTCTGTTGACACCGTATCTTTGGAAATGGATAAACTTTTGTAAAGTCCAGAACTACTAATTTGTAACATAACTAGTATTTTACTGATGTTGCGCATTGCTGCGACAAACCCTAACTCTCGCACTTCGCCGCAAAACATGACCCACAGCATGTGATGTCAACGTTATTCAAAATGTATAGAAGCTAGTAAGCATTTGATAGTAACATCCACATAGTCTCAACATAACAACCGTCCATGATACATTTTATCATGTTTTGTAAAGCATGAATAATGTATAACATTACAAACGGAATTTTATAGATTATAATAAATGGGTTTCATTAGTTGTTTATGTGTTATATACATTATTAAAGAAATAATTATTTTAATTATTGTAAAAAATTATGGATCTCATACAATACAATACAACACAATCAATATTCAAACACAATCACAAACACGAGAAGAAGCGACAAAACGGTGACAGAATCTATTGATTAACCAACCCAAAACGTTCCCAACCAAAACCCTAGAACACAGCCAAATAGCTAAGTTCTTAATACTGAGATCAAAGATCTCTAAACGTTTAACTGATGGTTTAGATCAGTTAACACAAAGACATACAAATGAAGAAGACAATAATACAAATTTACAGAGAAGAAACCCTAGAAAGTTTACGAGAGAAAATAAAAGACAAATGAGACTTGATGAGAGAGAAAGAAAGATGAGGAGCTTTTATACAAGGCTCTAGAAGTCTCTGAACTCAAACTGATCTCGAACAACCCTGATGAATCCTGACCGTCCATCTCACCAGCATATAACAACTCTGACGGGCCTTTTTCTAGCTAAGCCCAATATGACTCTTCAGTCATCTATTATGGCCCAAAGATATATCTCGCTAACCTGCCAAAGCATATTATGCAAAATAACCCAAACCAAGTGATTGAATTACAAGGAATTACCTATTCTTAACATCCCCCCCCCCCATAATTCAAGCACTAAACATATCATACAAATCCAACTTCTCACAAAGTGCATTATGCTGTACAACACCAAGTCCTTTGGTAAACAAATCTGCATTGCTTATCAAAACTAACTTTGACAGTTTTGATCACACCATTTGAGATTTTTTTCTCTCAAAAAATGAAGATCAATCTTAAAGTGCTTTGTCAATGAAAGACAGGATTAGCAGCTATAGAAATAGCAGCCTTGCTATCACTATGAAGACTAACAGGTAAATTACAACTAATCTTCAACTTTTTTTAACAAATTAATAAGCCATATTAGTTCACAAGTGGCAGAGCACATTGCCCTATACTCAGCTTCGGCTGTGGATCTAGAAACTGTATTTTGTTTTTTTTTCTTTTCCATGAAATTAAGGAATTACCAAGGTAAATACAAAATCCAGTTACAGATTTTCTTGTAAGTAAACACTTAGCCCAGTCAGCATCAACAAACCCTTGTAGATTAAAACTATAACTCTTTTTTAAACAATATTCCTTTCCCTGGTGATAGTTTTAGGTATCTAAGTAATCTTAAGGCTACTTGAAGATGACCTTGACTTAGTTTATGCATAAACTGACTAAGAAATTGCACAACATAACTGATATCAGTCTTGCAAGGGATAAATAAATTAACTTACCAATTAATTTTTGGTAACCTGTTATATTTTCTAACAATTTTTCAGTTTTGTTGTTTTTATTTGAAACAACATAACTAGGTTCTATAGGAGTGTTAACAGGTTTACATCCTAAATACCCAAATTCATTTAACAATTCTAGGCGATACTTTCTTTGAGATAAACAAATCCCAACATTAGAATATAAAAACTTCTATGCCTAGAAAGTATTTTAGTTTGCCCAGATCCTTGATTTGAAAGTTACTACTCAAGACAGTTTTAACATTGTTGATATCAGAATCACAGTTTCCAATAACAACTATATCATCAACATACAATAAGAGAGCAACAAAAACATCTTTTCAGACTTGACAAACAAAGAATGATCACACACACTTTGAACAAAACCCATTTGCAATAACACATTGGTTAATTTTTCATTCCATTTCTTAGAGCTTGTTTCAGCCCATATAATGATTTAACCAACTTGCAAACTTTAATTTCATTCTTTGAGTAATAACCCTCAGGTAAACACATATACAAATCCTCAGTTATAGACCCATACAAAAAAGCATTATTGACATCAAATTGAAACAAAGACCAATTGTTTTGAACAACCAAACTAATTACAGTTCTAACTGTAACCATTTTTACAACTGGGGAGAAGGTCTCACCAAAGTCCAGACCCTCTCTTTGTACCTCTCAATCTCTCCATTGGCCTTTTACTTAACATTGTAGACTCACTTACACCCTATAGGCTTTCTATCCTTAGGTAAATCACATAAAACCCAAGTATTATTCCTATGAAATGTTTCCATTTCATTATTCATAGCCTCAATCCATCTTGGATCTTTAGAGCTTCTGAATAACTACTGGGCTCAACAGTTTTATTAAGACTAGAAACAAGACAAAAGTTATCATCAGACAGTTTAGAATAATTCACAACTTTTTCAACACCATATTTGACTTTGCCTTCAATAATAAAATCATCAAATCTTTTTGGTAACACAGACTCGCGTATTGCGGTTTATTCATAGGATTGTTAACCATGATATTTTCTTGACCATGATATGCTAAAAAAGGTGTTGCAGGCTGATTATTAACTATTCATAGGATTTGAGAAGATAACCTCGCCTCAGGTAACTGTTAATCAAAATTATGTATTCATCATAATACCCCTTAATTAGATCTATTGCATATTAAGAACGTATTCTATTTAAATTTTGTGTCAATTTATATTTTTGTGGATCTATATGTTTACTATATATATAATATATATCTACCATAATATATAAATAAAAGTATTTGTGGGACACATGGCACAATCTCGGGGCTTCTAATTTTGGTTTCCCGCTCATTTTACCAGATTACCCATTTGGATCCATGTGGATCTTTATGACCCGACACATAAAAACCCTATTATTATTTTCTCAAAGACATGGTCTACCATTTCTCTCTCATACATGACACTCTCCTCCACTTTTCTCCTCTCCTCTGCCATTCCAGAAAACCCTATACATCTCCTCCAAAAATTGTCGCCGCCTCTAATCTTCGGTCAACAACGTTTGTAATTTCCAGTTTTTTGCATACATAACCTATAGGATCTTGGTAAGTATTTGTCTCTTAGATGTTTTATTCTTTTATTTAATCTAAATCTGAGAAAAAAATAGCCAGGTTTTTTTTTTACTATCGTTGTCATCAGCTACATCTCCACTGCATGTCTCCACCGCTGAGCTGCCCGATTAGTTAATTATGATTTTCCCATCAAATTTTTGTATGATTATTGTTAGTCATCGATGTGAATTTGTTTGATTTCGATCATTTGATTATTATAAGTCATCAATTAGTGTGTATATTTGATTTCCCAATTTTGTGTTTGATTATTGTTAGTCTCACAGTCTGAAGCCAATAAACCGTTCGAAGCTATTCTCGAACTTGCAAGGCTGAAGCATGATGATCTTTACAGAGCCATTGTGAATGTTTGTTATGTTTATAGATTTTAATTGTTTATGTTTGTTATGTTTGTTCAGAAAGTCACAAGAATATTGAAGTTGCAATCCAGCATGTGCGTGACTATATGTTGTTATCTAACAAAAAAAAATTGTATATACCACATACATACACATATGTTTTTTCTAGCTAGATTCTTTTTAACCTGGATTCTTCGATTCCCCTGCACTATATAATGTTTAGTGTGTGTTCGTTTTGAATTTAGTCATTAGATGATCCTCTTGCAAAACTTAATTTCCTGTAAAATTAGCAAAAAAAATTGCCTCAATTTTTCAAGGAGGCGGAGCTGCAACGTGTTATGGATTTGTAATTGCAAGTCTGTTGTTTCATTGTTACAATTGTTTGATATTACGATATACATGTTTGCTATTTCCATTTCATTGATCATGTTTCATGTATTTCTTTTGTTGTGTGTTTATATTTTGATTGATCTTAGGGTTTCTTTTGGTACTTGACTTCTGATCCGGTTAATTTTGATATCATTGGTGTATTATGATAGCTATTATCTTATTTATATGGTTTTGTTACTTGAGTTGTAGAGAAAATAGCGAGGGTTAAAATCAAGCCGAGCTCGAGCTTCGATTTTCATCTCGGTTTCAAATCCAAGCCGAGCGCGAGGTTGACCTGGCTCGGCTTGGTTCGGCTCATGAACAGCCCTAGGTGAACCCAAACATAGGGGTATAAATGAGCCAAGCAGCTCGCGAGCTACTCGAGATCAGCTCGATAAAAAGCTCAAAACAAGCCAAGCCTTATCGAGCCCGAGCCAAGCTTGACACATTTATTAATGAATGAATGATTTAAGTTGAGTTAGTAGATGAAATGGACTGAGAGGTGGTAAATTCTATTTTTAGTGTGTACAAATTCTTAAATTATTATAATCAAAGATTTAGATTAGACTATCATTATGTTACAAACCGGGTTGTTGAAGATAGTGTGTGAGTTTTTCAGTTGTTTAATATCACTATAGTCAGATAATGATTTTATGAAAGTTTAGGAAATCAGATACTCAAATTTAGTGTTTCAGAATGTGATTATCAAATAGTTAGTTTGTAGGTAAGATCCCAATTCCCAAACATCCATATAAGCTACCTGTTTAACAAACTAAACATATCATGTATGGTGTTGTATTTGAAATACTTTTTTCATTGGTTTTGTTTTTGTAATAGATGGACAGTTTTACATTTATGTTAATAAATTTAACCTTTTAAATTAATATTGTTGACATTAGTTTAGTCATCTAAACTATTTGTATGTTTCTTTATAATTTGTAGTTAATGCTAAGCGATACTAACCGTCCAACGGACGGGTATAAAACTAGTATATATATATATATGTTTCTTCAGGGCTTAAATTGATTTTGTTCTTTTTAGTTTCATGTGAATGGCATTCACATATTTTACCAAACATGTTTGTAATGATTTTAGAAGTGTCATCTTGTTGTTTATTTACCACTTAGTGTATAAAATAAAATATTGACCAAAATTAAAGTTTTAACACTATTGAGTTGTGATTTAATACAATCTAAATTCGAAGGATTTTAAGTGATTCGTTGAGTCAACAAGAAATAATAATAATTATATATAATGAATAAATACATGATTATTAGTTTGAGTTTTTACAAACTGGCATTTCATCATTTAGAATTTACTGTTTTTGTAATGGTTTTTTTATCCTTTACGTTGTTTTATTTTTTCGGTTCATGACGATTTTCAGAGATATTTTAATTATAACCTATAGTGATTTTTAAGTAAACCTCAAAATCAAATCTTCATACATACACATCTAATATATACACACACACATCTTACAGACACACACAACACACAATATATTACATACATGATTTTTATTAAACGAATTAAATGACCCATAGGTTCTACAAATTAGTACAACAAGATAAATCAACTAAACGCATAATCTCTAGATTAACATACTTAAAAATACGATAAACCGTAGTTTTTTGTAACGTTTACGCGAAGACAACTTATCGTTAAATATACTACTCGCCATTAAGGTATGAATTCTAGAGTTATCTATTTATAGTGTAATGTTGTATTTACTATTGTCATAGTTTTTGCATTTTGAATCTAATATTTTGGGTGATGTTTCAAAATGTTTTTTTTATAAATATTTTCAAAATATTTGATTAAGATTAATTTTATCTTCGCACATCCCGTCAAATTATCAACTACACAATTATACTTAACTTATAGATTGTCTACCGCATCGCGCGGACTCCCTACATATATATAAGTGTAATGGCAAGTATAAAATTAACTGTCTATGTAAAAGATAATTAATTCAATTTTTATGTCAAAAGGAGGTTTGATTTATTTGTAAAAGGCGTAATAACTTTCCATGTAAACAATAATTTAATATCATACTTCAAATAATAAAAATAAAGGAAACAAAAAAGGAAACAAAAGATGTGCAGAGCTTTTCATGAGAATAATATCATCTTAATTGACGTGCATGAATGATTTGTACATATATCCAAAGGCCGGGTGACAAAAGATGTGCATTAATTCAGAGATCATATAAATATAAGCAAATCTACGCGAACGTGAATAAAGAAAACATGAACACTCGAATAAACGGACCAGCTGAGTAATTTAATAAGATACTAGGTTAGAGTCTCGTGTGTATACACGGTAAATGTTCAAGTCAAATAAAAGAAATTTTTATAAAGATTGTATTATAGTTTAAAAAAAAACCAATATATAGAAGTTTATAGTTTTAAACAAAGGATTCAAATATGGCAAACAAAATTGGCTAAAAGTCTTAAAAAAGTAATTGTTTATCGTAAACAATTAAACTATTAACGAGCACATAATTTTTTTCCATAAGTGAATATATGATATGGTTATTTCGAAGAAAGCCAACATCCTTAGTATTGTTTTCATATAGGTTTCATAAGTAACCCAAAAATAAATCAACAATTTACTTGTATTTGTTTAAAAAGATTCATAGCCGTTTCAAATACATATATGTTAATTTGACTTTCGATGATTTAACACTTCTGTGTCCAATATTTCATAACACATTTCGAATGATTAACAACTTCTTGCACTATCATAATATTAATAGCTATATACAAAAAACTGATAAGCATAACCATAGCAAAACAAAAGACCAAGAAATACTGCATTAAGGTAACGTTTGGTATGATGGAATGAAAGGAGAATGGAATGGACCAATACGAGGTAATGAAAAATAGGGTGTTTGGTTGGTTAAAGGAATGGAATCACCCATTCCACAAGGCATTCAATTCCCTCAAAACCATTCCATTCACCCCCCATGTTTTTTTTCCATTCCATCCCTCATTCACCATTTACTAACAACACCATAACCAACCACCGTTGCCGCCACCACCCACCATCGTCGTCACCACCCACCACCATCCCGCGCCGCCACCTTCACCCACCCACCACCGCCGCCATCAATCAACGTCACCCACCTACCGACGCTGCCATCCAACACAACCCACTGCCGCCTACCACCATCACCCACCCACCCGCCGCCTCTACTACCTGCCACCGTCACTCACACACAATTTTCTTTACCTACCACTACCGCCACCACCCACCACCACTACCAACCACCGCCGCCACCTCCACCCACCTCTACCCACCAACCGCCACTACTCACCATCATCATCCACCCACCTCCACCCATCGCCACCGTTTCCGCCACCCACCACCACCGCCGTCGCCACCCCCACCCACCATCGCCATCCACTTTACACCACCGCCACACAACCACCATCTACCATCACCACCACCACCCACCACTACTCGCCATCGTCACCCACCCACCATCACCGCCATCCACCACTACCCATCGCCACCGTTTCCGCCACCCACCACCACCGTCGCCACTACCCAATATTGCCATCGCCACCCCACTTTACGCCACCACCACATACCACCATCTACCATCACCACCACCACCAACCACTACTCACCATCGTCGCCCACCCACCATCATTGCTATCCACCTCCACCTTTCACCGTCGCCCCCACTGCCGCCAAAGCCACCCACCACCTCACCACCGCCCGCTACCAGCCACATATCACCACCCACTATCACTGCCATTGACCACCACCCACCACCGCCACTAACCATCGATTTTATTTCTTCGTCTTTTCCCTGCCTATCCAACAACACAAAGTAATGTTTTGTTTTCATCCCACATGGCAACCAAACAAGACATTGAATGGCAATGATCCATTCCATTACCTTGTCCATTCCATTACCTCCCCATTCCATTCCCTCATCCATTCCATTACCTCATACCAAACAGACCCTAACAGTAATCGTGCAACAGTACTTAATTTATAACTATTCATCATCTTCAAAAGTTAAACCACCACTATTGTCTAAACCCATAAAGAAAAACCAAATAAACTAAACTAATTACCCCCCTCCTCTAACAACATTAGACAGCATGAAAAAAAACCGTTTTTCTTAAAGAACAGGAAATGCATTTCATCACCAGCATCTAGTTCCTTAGCTGCAACCACAGACATCATCCCTTGAATAGAGTATCGTTCGTTTGCATTTGAATGCTCCACACCAACAGCTAGAGACCAACTGCCACACCATCACCATCAGTAACTTTTAACTTCTTCTTCCTGTTCAAACCATTATTAACAGCCCAAATCTTCTTCATATGCTACAAAATAAAGAAAAATACATAGTTAACTTGAACATGGTCAATTTTACTCTAAAAAGGTAACGCATTAGAAACATGGAAATAAAAAACTTGGACTTACGAAATGATTGTCAACTCGCAAAACAACCCGCACAACCTAAATCATCCTCAACAGCATCTTCATTCTGATGATCAACATTCATAGCATTTGGTTCATCATGCTCATTGTTGTCATCATCATAATTTTCATCATAAAGAAAATTATGTCTTCATCCTTATAAAAAATTTCATCATATTCCTTTTTCACATCATAAACCCATAGTTCAGGAGGAGTGTAACTTGGTTTTTCAAAAATAGTATCATATGTAGTCTTGTTAATCATCTAAAAAACAATGAGATGTTCACTAGTGATTGAAAACTTTTCCTTCATATAATCCCGTTTTTCAGTTATGTAAACAAAACCCTGGTCTTTCTCAATCTTGGGGTAGATTGTATCCACTTTTGGATATTATATTTATAAAGTCTAACTTGAAAATGAAGAATTGCTCTTTGACAGTAGGTTGAACTAAACACGTGAAATGTGCACAATTATGTCATGATTGATGATCGATTTGGAGTATGATTGATTGAGAATTAATTGCAGGTCATAGTGAAAAAAAATCATTTATTAAAATAATCACCATTAACTGTCTGTTAATTTGTAAATCAAACTAGTGTCTAAAAGTGGATACATAACATTTGATCTATTTGGAGTATGCTTGATTGAGAATTATTTCCGGAAATGTAAATTAGGCAATAATTAAATATCAATTACCATGTTTCCATATTAAAAAATTCTTTACAAAACTTAATACATAACATTCAAATTGTTAGAATCATTAAATTAGTTATTAATTTCCGAAATATAAAATGTGCACAATTATGTCATGATTGATGATCGATTTGGAGTATGATTGATTGAGAATTGATTGCAGGTCATAGTGAAAGAAAAGTCGTTCTTAAAATAATCACTATCGACTTGCAAATCAAAATAGTTTCCAAAGTGGATACATAACATTTGATTATGCTTGATTGAAAATTATTTCCGGAAATGTAAATTAGGCAAGCATTAAATATCAATTACCATGTTTCTATATTAAAAAAAAATATTTATAAAACCTAATACATAACATTCAAATTTGTAGATTTATTAAATTAGTTATTAATTTCTGAAATATAAAAAGGACAACAATTTAATCTCAATAATCATATTTCCATATAAAAATATTTTTTTTTTTAAATTTGAATTTATAAATTACCTATTGTGCCAAAAACCTTACAATCTTAACAGCTTCAGTTGGGTTGAACACCAAGTAATCACTTTGTATCTGGATCAGAAAACAAATATGATTCACATAAATTACATTTCATGAATTTATTCCAAACTCAATCTTAAAAACCCGGTTCCAAATCTGTAAAAAAGAAATTTAGCGCCCAAGTTTTGCACAATCCGTATCTTAAATGCAATCAATGTCATTAACAACTTTTCCTAATATGTTGGCACAATCTTTGTAATGATTATACTTAATTTCCAAATTCAAAATTTGGATCCAACCAAACCATATTCAATAACGTGGCCAAAACTTAAACGGATTCAACCATCCTCCATCCAACCAACACTGATCAATCTTATGAAGAACCAACTTATAAAAAATTCTCAAGAACATGATAAGAACACCATGAACGTCTTAAGAACACCTACTCGCAAACAATCCACTACTCGGCTAAACTATAAGATTAATATTATGATGACTAACCATGAGTTAACCAAAACGATGATTAATCATGGAGTTTGATCCATGGCCAGAAACAACACATGAGTCTTCAAAGCAACCATAACACCTAAATCCAAGATGAATCATTTGGCCAAAAAACCAACTCAACCTAGAATCCGATTTTTAAACAATCATTAACTAACCCCTCAAACTTGAAAAAAACAATCGGACATGAATATATATCCACAACACGTAATCAATCCCAACATAATAAAAAACGTAAAGAACACAACAAACACCCTCGACAACCAAGAATATGCAAACAAGAAAATTATTAAACCCTAGATTTCACATATCTAATACCAAGTACCCCGACAAACAAAAAAATTATTAGAAACACAATAAAAACCGGATTTGATTCAAGGGTCTGGTAAACCAATTAATAAAAAAAAAAACGCCTATGAATCTGGATTCCATATTATCAAGGATATATAGTATTAAAGAATGATTAAACATATATATATATATATATATTATTTGTAGATTGAAAAGCGAACAATAGAAATAGGGTTTGGGTTACCTAATTGAATAACAATAAGATGACGCACAAGCTTGAAGCAGACGGAGGAGACGCGTTCCTTATTAAGATCGGAATCAGGCGGAGGAGAGTATTCGTAATCAGAAAGTAGGAAAAGGAAGATGACTATAGGGGAGGCGGTTTTGGGGAAAAAAAAAAAAGAAAAATAGGTTTTTATATGATAGATATTGGATTTAACATGGAGCTCCATATTCAATTGGAGCCTAGGTGGACACTCTAAGAAGGCTCCATTCAACCCAAGTCTACTCTTTTATTATATAGATAGAATAGATTAGTATATTAAACAAACTCGATGGATGTAAAGGTAATTTTACCCATATTTTAAGATGGCATGCCAAAGTCTTGTGCTTAAAATGCAAATGTCATCAAATTCTTTACCATTTTACCCTTTTATGCTTTATGCAGTGGTACATTAACCTAGCCTATCATCTATCCCATCGTTCTTGTTCTTGAAGGGTTCTGCACATTTAATTCATGAATTGATTTTCAAATTCAATTCCTCAATTGATTTGGGCGGTTATCTCTCTAATTTAACCTTATCATCTGCCATTAATACGCTACTTTTGAGTTACGATCATCCTCAAATGAAGCAATCCACCATGTCTCTAGGTTATGCAGAGAAGCCCTCTTGCATACAATAATGTTGGGATGACTGAATTTGATGATCTACCTCACATCTTACAAGAAAAGGTCTAATGATATCCCCACTATTATCATCATATTCACACATTTTCTTTGATCACCATTATCGCCACCCCTAATGCTTTCCACCGCTGATGCTTCCATTGTTTCTTTGTAAGTTTATATTTTCTTTGATTTGTGCGATTTGTTTGGCCATTCCGATTCAAGAAGAAGGCATCCCTTTTGCTTTATTTCTTATTAATTACGTTTAACCTATTTTAGGTGTTGCTTATTGTACTTTGTGGAGTGTCTACGGGTATTATTTATGTTCTTTTTTGTTTTCCGATTTCGTCGTGTCTTTGTGGTTTATGGTATATTGGGTGGAAAAAACTCATGTGCTTGATCTATTCATTTGGTCTTAATCGCTACAAAATAGCCAAAGGCAATGGGGTAAACCTGCAACCACTTATTTATTGAATTTGTTTCTTTTAATAATAACAAAAAACTGTTACAGATGATGTGTATTATGTATGTTGAAATGTAAAGAAACAACATTGAAATGACATCAAGTTTTGTGGAGTGGAATTGGTTGCCACGTATGCCTAAAGAACAAATATTGCCATACATGTGCTGGCGGTTCAAGGCAAGATCTAAAATCAACAACAAGAACAATATGCATAAGCATTAGACGACGTTTGTTTTTGGCAATTGCCCAGCAAGTTTATTGTTCAAAGATATCTAGAGATAAATTCTCTTGCTCTGGTATGAACAACTATGTTTTATGTTTTGTGATGTATTATTATTTTTTTTATTTTTTTTATTTCTTGGTGAAGATCACTGCTTGGTGTTGCATCGGCGCCGGCCTAGGCCTCAAGTTTTAAAGAACTAAATTTGAGTTACACTTAGTCCTCTGCTTTGCACCATTTCAAGTTTAGACGAGCTTTGGCTCAGCTCGACTTGGTTACACTATAAACAACTAACTTGTCAAATATAATCATTACAAACCGTAATCAATTTTCTTGTATAAAATACTTTTATCCCTTAAAAATACAAATAATGAGACCCGTTAATTAAACATATAAGTCGTACATTAGAGTTTAGATAGGAGAAGGTTGCTTTGAAGTTGATTTTGCCTTAATTGCCACTTTGATCTGATTTTGAAGAGTATGAAGATATCATTTGGTAAAAATAACCTTTAAATTGGAAAAGATTGTTGTGGAATTTGTTTTGTTGAATTGAATACAAATCAATGCTTACGAGATCTGGTGAAGTAGAAGTCATAGAATGTAATTCAATAGAGAAAGAACAAGTGGTGGGTGTGTTACACACATGCGACATGTTTGGAGATTTTGGTGCACTTTGTTGCAGACCATAGGCGTACATCTATCGAAACAAGACCCTGGGGCAACGCTTACTACTCAAAATCATAGCTCTCATTGAAGCAATGCAGACCAAGCTATGTCAGAACACGTTATGAAATGTTCAATTAGTTGAGGCTTGATGCTAAGGCCGGTGATCTCAAGGTAATGCAAATTTTGAGTTTTTCAATCGGTCGCCAGCCTGAGCATAACTTTCTGATTGTTTTAATCAGTAGTGGTTTTCTATAACTGTTAACGCTTCGATTGCATAAGCTTAAAGAGGGATGCCTTATAGAAACGAACCAATGTGCTTGGGGATTTGGATCCTTTTGGCTTAGGGAGAATGGGTCAAGTTGGTCAGGGGTATCTATGTTATGTATTTTATCCTTACTGTGCCACTAAGAAGTTTGAAAGTTTATGGTGGACCATTCACAATGTTATTTTTTAATAACCATTTGTTATTGATCAATTTGGGATGATACCAGTTGTAGCTGGAACTTTATTGCACCTTCAGTTTTTGTTAGAAAACATTTTTTAATAAATCATGAGCATTTGTGTTCGATTACTTTTTATCTGTTTTGTAAAGCAGGAGATCCTTACATAATAATGTCTCTCGTTACAATAAAAGTCAAACTTAATATAATATTTCCTTATAATGGTATGGTGTCAACTTTAGAGGTTTCTTTAAGCCATTTAATGGTAAAGTTCAAATCTTGTTTTTATGTGTATGTATATTAAACTTGCTAGATAATACTATAATAGTGAAACTTTTATTATGTATCTATAAAATTTTTAGTTGTATAGAGTTATCCACAAACCATAAAGAATCATCCACAAACGTAATACAAACATACCACACACCACAAACCCCAACAACTACGAGGCAACAAAGCAAATGTACCCGCAGCAACGCGGGGGCATTGACGTGCTTGTCGTGGTACACGTAAAATTTCCCAATTACAACTAACGTATAGTGGCAAGAAGGTATCGAACACAGGGAGTTTGTGGAAAATGTGTAATTTCTAGTTTTGTTAATTAACTAAAATTAAACTACTCAACAAAAAGTAAATGATTATGATTTTTGATTGTTTTGGTTTCAGCTAAAATAACGACTAATTATTGATTCAAACTTAAAAACGTTTCTTCAAATTATGAGATAATGACCATTCAAGGATCCGGTTTCTCTAAACATGTGTGTGTATTTCAATTAGAAAGAGTTACATAGACATAACTCATGTACAAACAATGGTTGTGATAAAAGGGAACAAAGTACCCGGATTAAATTAATGCAAGGTTGTTTCCCGATGACCAATTAATCAATAACCAACCCCCAATCCTTCCCGTGATATCTCGATTGTTAGCAACACCAAGAACGTACGATAAAGACTAAGAATTAGCAAATTAATTAACACACTACAAACAATTGTTCATACACCATAATAATCAAGCAAAGTACCAAATTACTATTCTAGATATATAAGAAAAACACACACAAGAGTTGTAGAAAAACCTTCACCACAAATGATCACCAATTGTTTAGCCTAACATAGCTTGGTGAATCATTATCATCTTCAAGCAATTGTTCATAATGATTACAAACATCAAAACAATGATTAGACAATGTTCTCCAATGATTAGTTGTGCCAAAAATCGCCCAAAAGTCTTAGAAAAACGTTTAGAATGAAAGAGATCCCCAAAAGACACCATAACTTCGCCTTAAATGGTGGGAGTTACAAGATTGTGCAGGGGCTACCGTTTAATACGGTGCTACCGTTAGAAACGGTAGCCTATGAAAACCAACGGTAGAAACCGTCTGACCAATGACAGCAACATTTGCCCAGGGGCCACCGTTTAATACGGTGGCACCGTTGGGAACGGTAGGACCTTCAAAAAATGAATTTTTTTCTTCTTTCGTATCTTCCTCGCTCCGATCCGTTCCGGCCCGTTCCAATGCTCGTATTTCTTCATTTTTAGCTCCTTTTCACACCTGCATCCAGAATACTCGTAGTCACCCAATTCCAAGCAATATCATGATTAAATATGATTAATATAGGCGTTTTAACATTATAAAGGGTTGTTCCTTGAACCACCCGTCAGGCATTCCTACTGGTTTATTAAGGTAAACAAAAAGGTTCTACTTACATAGTATACTATTCAATCTTTTGGGCGTGTATGTTTAATTCACCATCGGTCACTACTACAAATCCGAGCTAAAGACAGGGTCAAAACAAATAAAGACAGGGTTTTTGGTGTGAACCCCGTCTTTTACTCAAATTCCCTTGTGACCTTTGAGGCAAAGTAATAAAATATTCAAATAAATTCAACACAACCTCGTCTTTAGAATCTAAACCCCGCCTAATAGTCTAAATACCGTCTTTGAACGAAACTCCATCTTTTGCTATACTAATAAAATATTCAAAAAATTCAACACAACCTCGTCTTTAGAATCTAAACCCCGTCTAATAGTACAAACACCGTCTTTTAAGAAACCCTTTCTTTTGCTATCCTAATAACACATTAAAAAATTCAACCTAAACCCCGTCTATTGATACAAAGAAAACATCCGAACTTGAATTCTATAAACATCATCAGCAACGGTCCTCGGTTTCTAACACCACCATTTGACCACCAACCACCACACCACCATTGAAAATCAACACTTTCTCTGCAATAATATCATCTTCTTCATTCATATTCACCATTAAAAAGTTTTTTAATGGTTTAAGGTTAGTTCTATTTCTGATTTATATGTTAATTAATGTGTTTTTTTTTACTTTCATTATTATGTAACTTTAATTGTGCTTTAAATCTTTAAATTTGTTTAAAGTTTCATGTTTTTTTAATTTATATTAGGTATCTTAAAAAAATTAAGTTTGAAAAACTATAGGTTAATCCTTTAGAATATGTGTCTTACCCGTCCAAAATTTATCTAATAGAGATAAATTTTGGATTGTCTCCTTCGGGACTGCTTTTTGAATGTTCTATCTCATTTAGGATATGTATGCATTTTAACGAGACGACGTTTAAGAAAAAATCGGTTGGTATTTCCTTTGCTCCCACGATTTTGTGGTTTTCACGCATTCTTGGTGAGTTAAGGGGAAATGCTGCCGATTTTTTCTTAAATGTCGTCCCGTTAAAATGTATACATCTGAGATAGAATATTCAAAAAGTGGGTTAGGAACCACCGTCTTAGTGTACCATTTACATCATATGCATACGATTATATAAGCTAGTTGTATATTTTAATTTTCAGATTGATCGTGACGATTGGATGTATAAACGAAGTCGTACTGATGCAGTTTATTTGGCGGGTGTTCGAAGTTTTATTAACTCCGCAAAAGCACATCGGGTGAATGTGGGAGATGAATTAATATTTTGTCCTTGTGCATCGTGTACAAATTTCGAGAAACATGATATTAAGGATGTAAATTATCATTTGATAAGATATGGTTTTATGCCTAGATATACTTGTTGGTCAAGACATGGAGAATCGCTTGCTAACCGTGGCACGCCGTCGTGCAATATAGACAATGATATAACTAATAATAACGAACAAGATATTGATCAAGAAAATGACATTTTGAATGACGACAATGACAACTTTAATGACATGTATAATGATTTAGAGACTAATATTGGTGAGAACGAGCAAAAAAAATTAAGAAAGTTACTTGAAGATGATCAAGAACCATTGTATGATGGTTGTACAAAATATTCAAAACTTCATGCTGTGTTGAGGTTGTCTACCTTAAAGTTAACACACGGATGGACTGATAAGGGTTTCACAGATCTGTTGGTGCTATTAAATGACATGCTTCCAGAAGGTAACAAGTTACCACTTTTGTTATAGAACCAGTAAGAATGCGCCATTTAGATTAATTAATGTTCACATTTTGATTTGTTGTTATATAGAATGTTGACCTCAATAGTCAAATTCTACAAATGTGAAATGATATGTAGTAAATTTGATTTGTCTTATGTATGCTTCAAAATTAAAATGTAAGTTATTGCTTCATGTCTAGTTGTGCATAAAGAGTATGATTTTTAAGGTCAAATCTTGTTTTTTGTTAATATTGGTTTGTTTTGTATGTTATAACTTAACTTTTTGTATTTACTTTTATCTTAGATGTGGAACGACACCAAATTTGCCACGGAACAAGAGATTGATATTCTAGTAAAGAAGTTGATTCCGAGTTTACTTAGTGAGTTAGATATTCCTATTTAAGGTTTAGACATTGATTTTAGCTTTTTGAAAACTCGTTTGATTAGTTTTGTCGGATGAATGTGTATTTAGATACTAGATTAACTTTGTATTTTTGGCTTGAATGTGTATTGATCATTTTGAACAAGTTTGGAATGATGTATTGGGCCAATTGAATTATTGCCCAGGTTTAGTAGGTTGCGTAATCAATATTCTGGTTTATTTTAAATTGTGCTAAAGACGGGGTCAAGGGTATACTAAAAGACGGGGTCAAGAGTATATAAAAGACACGGTTTTGTTATTTTATATAATATATAGTATAGAGTTAAAAGACGGGGTTTAGAGCAAAAAAAGATGCTATCAAGAGTATACCAAAAGACACGGTTTATTATTTTATATAATATATAGTATAAACTTAAAGATGGGGTTAAAGCAAAAGACGGGGTTTAGCATTGTAAACCCGTCTTAAAGGCATATTCACCCAGTCTTTTGCCTATCTTTTGTACTAGTGGGTGTTTTAGTCAAAAGGAAACATAAAATGAGTTACTGCTTATTTATGTCTGCGCAATCGATCGTATCTTAAATAATGTGACTTACTAATTTCTGTCTTGCCGGTCATCGTTATTTGTATGGTTAATTACAATAATAGAAATTGATAGAATTATTTTTTCCAATATAGCTAAGGATGAGATGACGTTGTTCAGTTACTAATGGCTAAAAAATCAAGGGAAAGTAGTCGATGTCTCGTGGGGAGAATGGCGTGGTTTTGATTTGCATAGCATTATGGTGTCGGTGTGAGGTGGTGTGTTTTGTAATATGTGGTGTTTATGTTTGGTGAGGTCACTTTGTTTAGCTTTCTGTTAACTAGGGACGGTTTATTTTATTTTTTTGGAATAAAATTGATTTTCTCTGCTGTTAAAAAAATGTATTCTAGACTTTGGTTGTAACACCCCAATGATGGCGGAAACATCGAGGTGTCATGTAGTGATGATTGTTCAATAGCTCATGGTACTAAATGAAAGTTGAATATTACTAAACAATTTACAATTTGTTATACAATTTAATAATTACATAAACTTGATATACATGAACTAGGTCCAAAGCTCCTATGTGACCCAAAACTTGTACAACTTCCAATAGCAAGTAAAACATGAAACATGTTGAGTTGGAAAAGATGGGGGGGTCAACTATAAATAGTTGGTGAGAATACATAGGTTTTGCATATAGTTGAAAACAATATGTTGTATAGCAATCATAGTTGATGTGTAATAATGAGTAATGATAGAATATGAGTCCGACATGTAACAATGCGTCTTTTGTACAATCAAACCTTGTGTCGACTGAGACCTAACTCGCAAGTTAAAAGTGTAACTGTTTTCGATCATCCATGAATTTATGCAGGGGGATGGGTTTGTCAGACCTATAGCGCTATAATCTAAACAGGCGGCTTGATCAATGTTAATGATTGTACTGTGTCTTTTTGTTACAGTCAAATGATAGAATGAGTAAATGATAGTGTGTAAAATGTTTAAACATGTTTCACCCCAAAATGTAAAACAGAAAAAATGGGCTATGTAAACTCACCTTAATGATAGTATTGAATCCCTTGATATAGAATAAATGTGGCACAATGATTCCAAGTATACCCTAAGTTCAAGACAATAAAATAAGTATAAGTTTTCTAGTCTAATAGTAATCTAGGGTTTCTGATTTGGGGATTGACAATTGGTTAATCTTTGCTTTAGATAAATTGTTAATGAATTAATAAATAAAAGAAATTAGAAAAATAAATAAATAAAAGACTTTTTATAAAATTCTGATTAAGGATGATTGTATTATAATGTTGTAGGTATGAAAATAATTTTTATAAGATTATTTTCTTAATAATTGAATATATAGTATATTTATATTTATTTGTCAAAATATAGTATTATTGTCTAAAAATATTAAAATTAATAAAGTTTCAAATAAAATATATATATTTCTGTTCTAAATGAACAAAAATAATTTATGTAAAATTTTGATGTAAAAATAGTGAAAAAGGAATTTATTATGAATTATTTATGATTAAAATGGTGAAAATTTAATTAAAAATATTAAATTAACATTTTTCCAAAATAAAAATTTATTTCTAGAACATCTATTGATTCAAAAGTTCAAAATAATTTTTGTGAGGTTTTATAAAATCGTTTAGATATTTTTATAGAATTTTTAACTTATAAATAAATAAACTTGTAATATATTTTATATATATTAAATAAATGATTTTTGGAAAACTAAAAATTGTATGATAAACGTTACCTTCCAAATATCATAAAATAAATTTTGTAGAATTTATAAGTCATATTTGGTATTTTAAAATTATTTTAATAAATAATATCATAAATATACAAAAGAAAAGGGGTAAAAAAAATATGTGTGGGTTGTGGGAGTCGAACTCCAGACCAAGGCTCTGTCATAACTACACCATAACCAACTGGGCTACCATTGTATTCTGATCTAATCTCATTTTAAAATTTATAAAACATATATCTCTGTTTATCCCCAAATTGGCTATTATAAACCCTAGAACGGATCCGACTAATTGACAATGATAACTAATTCATAAGCCCGATTATTGATAGGGCTTTCGTCTGGAACAACAACTTGACTATGAATCAACCATAAATTACAACTTACAGATCGAAATCGAGGCCAAAGGGGCCTATTTGCGTGCCGACAACCATGGAGAACAATTCGAGCAGATTCGGCCTTTTGAAAAGCAATTGATTGTGGGAAAGCATGCAGAAGGTGCCGAAAATATTATATGATTGTTCTTGTGGGTTTGATTGTGATAAAACGGACTAAATATGAAGAATTGAAAATCGTATTATGGTAAGTTTATAATGATCGCTAATCAACGAAATTGACCCATTAATCCCGCTAATTAACGCGTGATTGGCAGCAGATGGACGCGAAATCAGTTGTAGATAACATACGGACCAAAAATCGTTTCCAATTATAACTCTAGGCGCGTTAATTAGAATTTAATTGCATATAATAACTGGGTGTTGACTTTTAATGGTCAACAGACGAGGTTTAGGAAGGTTTTTAATTTATTTGGGTTGGATATAATCACGAAAAGTTGAGTGGCTCAGTTGGTTGTTTGCTTGCTTGCTGTTGAATCAGTTGGGCTTGGGTTCGAGTCCCGGCACCAACACATTTTTTTTGAAACATTTTATACGTAACTATATATGTATACATATAATGATTATACTAGTAAAAAAATGTTACGAATAATTTTAAAAGACACTAAAACGTCGAGATTTGACGGGTTTTATTAAATAATTATTTGTATAAGGCGTTTATAACATACATTGTTTAAGACAAACTCATTTTTTTTATTAAAAAAAAAAGTTTAGGGAAAATATGCGATGTTACATTGGTCAAGCTATTCTATACAGTGTAACAAAAATGATAATGATACAAAAAACACAATAGGTCATGAAATATGACACAATGAGGTACAAAATATAACACAATATCGAAAAATATAACACAATGCTGAAGAAAAAAGACACAATGAATTGAAAAAATAACACAATGATGAAAATAAGAAAAAGACACAATGCAACATAAAAGGTGCAATGATATAACTTATATTCTAAACACTACAAGCTAAAACCCCAATAAACAAAGACCTAAAAACTAACATTGTAGGGTTTGATGAGACGGTTCTAATGCCGCTTGAATGAGTTCAATCGGAGTCCGTTTGATACCCTTTCTAGGGATGGCAATCAAACCCGAACCCGATGGGTAAACCCAAAACCCGACACATTTGGGACGGGTTTGGGGTTGGGGGTGGGTAATCGGGTATGGGTCCGGGTATGGGATTAGTTTTTTTTTTTTTTTTTTTTTTTGCGGGTTTGGGATGGGTTTAGGATTTGATGATATACCAATTTACCCGACCCGATTACCCGATAATATATACCCGTTTACCCGATTAGATATCCAATATAATTTCTTATATGTCTTTTTAAATATGTGTGCATAATATATCTAATTGTCCATCTAAATTGCCATCTTGTGTTAAAAATTACACAAAATAAGTGTATATTATTTTTTATCTATATGTTTGTTATCTATATATGTCTTTGAGTATTTTTATATGATTTAAGTATTTTATATGTATACATTGTGATCATTTACATATATATTTAATAATGCTAAATGTAATTGATTAGTAGTTATCCAATAGATACCCGACAGGTTATTGGTTGGGTATACCCACTGGCTAAGTTTTTTAAATTAATGGGTTTATTCGAAACCCACGGGTATACCCGATACCCGATGGGTAATTACCCGACACAAACCCGACGGGTTTTGGGACGGGTTTGGAACGAGCATACGTAATCGGGTATGGGGTTGGGATTACCTAAACCCGTCCCAAACCCGACCCATTGTCATCCCTAACCCTTTCTACGACTTCATATTTTTCTTTCACTGTGTATTTGATTCTAACCCTTTAGACTTTTTCAAAGAAATTATCCTTATGTTCATTAATCAGAAGTTGTCACCTTAGCTCTAACGGTTAAGATTTAGCCTACACTCACTACAAGGAACGGGACTATTAGCGGCGACAGTCGCCGCTAATGCCTATGCCGGAGAATAACCTGAAAGTTCGTCGAAAAATTATTACACATCACAACATTTCACGAAATTGTGGATTGAACTCGGAAAATACATGAAACAAAAGTATTTCTCATTAAAACTTGTTAAACATTACAAAATTTCAACATAACATTACAAAATTTCAACATGAGTTAATTGCCAATTTAGTCTTTGAGGTTTGTCAAAAATTGTCACTTTCATCCAAATCTTTTTTTGGTCAATTTAGTCCCTATGGTTTCATTTTTTGATCATTTTAGTCCCCGAGGTTTGTCAAAAATTGCCACTTTCATCTAAATCTTGTTAGTCCACAGGGACTAAAATGACAAAAAATAAAACCACAAGGACTAAATTGACCAAAAAAAGATTTGGATGAAAGTGGCAATTTTTGACAAACCTCAGGGACTAAATTGGCATTTAACTCTTTCAACATATACATTACAAAATTCCTACATAAACATTACAATATTCCAACTTAAAACTCTAACTCATGGTTGAAGACGACGGCAGAGGTTGACGACGGCGACAGAGGTTGAAGACGCCGGCGGAGATTGACGACGGGGGCAGGGGATGATGGTGGCGAAGCATGACCATGGTGGTGGAGCTAAAGATGGTGGCTTGAAGCTTGACTATGATGGTGGTGGAGCTTGACTATGGTGGTGGTGGAGTTTGATTGTTAATGAAGGATGTGTTTGTTTTAGAAGGAGAAAAAGAGGATGGGAGAAGGAGGACTGTTGGATTTGGTGTTGGTGGTGGGCAATCGTATGGCCAAGAATGAGTAAGAAAGAAAGCACACGGATCGACCTTTAGGGGCGACGGCTTTAGCGACGACATCCGGGCGCCGCTATTGCTCCATGTCGCCGCTAAAGCTGTCGCCCCTAAAGGCTTAATTTCTTGTAGTGACTTTTAAGTAGACGGCCAAAACGGCTATGACTTAGGGGCTGTTTGGTTGATTAAGTACTGAATTATTAAGAGGTCTGAATGATTAAGTGCTGAATGGTTTAGCTATGCACCAAGTCTGAATAATTCAGCTATTAATCATTCCATTCAGAGCCTTTTTTAGGTTGAAACAAACAGTCTGAATGTTGTACCATTCAGAGCTGAATGGTTCAGAGCCTCATTAAGAGGCTACCAAACAAGCCCTTAGTCTACACTTTTTTTTTGCACTTTTTTAGGTGACTGAGACGGCTAAGCCTATACTTTTTTCGAGGGTACTAAAACGGCTGAATGTATGAGACGGCTAAGTCTATACTTTTTTTTAGAGGCTGAATGGTTGACATGACTAAGCTTATACTTTTTACGATGCATCTGAAATGACCAAACCTCACGTTCCTACTTTGGTATTGTTAAAACATGTTACATGTATTTAATAGGAAAAAAAAAAAAAAACTCTACACTTCTAAATTTCTCTTAAATAGCAAAAGTACTTCACAAAAAGAGAAAACGTACACATAAGAATCAGAAATCAGTACCACTAATGTAATGTGAGATTGATAAAAGCTACCAAAGAGGACGATAACTGCACATTTATGTAGGCAAAAGCTACATAATTAAAAACAAGATGCTGAAATAAGATGCATGTTAAGTCGCATGTGACTGTAATTGACGCATTCACTTCGATCCTTGTGAGCCTCGTTGATTCTTTTGTACAATCTATTTTAACTTTTTCTTTGCTTCTTAAGTTGGGAGTCGTCCCACATACCGTAAAAAGTTTCCAATAATGAATTTAACCAATGTGAATGAAAGCTAGCAGCCTCTACTTTGCTTTATTAAACACGGCTCATAAATTAAATTAAAAAACAACCATGTTGATCACTATGCAAGTGCTCTAGAAGACTTCACAAATCACACCCAAGGGCGAAGGATAAGAAGGGCCAGGGGTGGCCCTGGCCCCCCCTGTTTTCTGGCGCAGTGGTAGAAATTTGCGATTTTCATAGGTAAATTGAGTCCGGGTTGAGTCCGGCCCTCACCGATTTACCACTATCGATCGAAAAAAATTGAGTCCGGCCCCCACCGTTTCGCAAACCAAGCTTCGCTACTGATCACACCTGGAATGAAATTTAAAATCTCTTAACCAACATGAGACATATTATGCATAGAAAACGTTATATTCCCCTCTTATATTGATATTTGGGGAAAATTATGTTGAACTTACATATTGTCAGCAAAATAGACATTCATTTTAGAGAGTGTGCTGCGAAAATGTCGTAAAGTCAAGGCATGGGCTAGTAGGTTCAAAACTCAAAAGCATATACACCTATGTACACGAGCCGAGTCGAGCCGAGTCGAGCCAAGTCGAGCCGAGCCAGGCTAAGCTCGAGCTCAAGCTCGAACTTAAATGAGCCAGCTCGGCTTAGCTCGTTTTTTTGGTCGAGCTGAAAACCCGAGCTCGAGCCAGCTCGTTATTTTTTTATAAATATTTATAAAATAAAAACCAAAACAAAAATAAAATAAAATTACACATATACATGTATATTTTTTATTTTTCTAAGTTATGGTTTATTGGATTATGAAGAGGTAAGATAGATAGGTAGTATGACTGGAACTTTCAAAATTTGAATTTTAGAATTGCGTTTGGAGCCAAAATATATTACTTTCATCTATATATTAATTACACATATACAAGCCTGAGTCGAGCCATTTGTCGAGCCATCGAGCCGAGCCACGAGCTGAACACCCCTGGCTCGAGCTCGGCTCGATTACAAAACGAGCTGGCTCGGCTCGGCTCGAAAACAAAACGAGCCTTTTCTAGCGAGCTTTTTTCGAGCTTATTTCGAGCGAGTTTCGAGCAAGCCTCGAGCCGCAAGCTTTTTGTACACCCCTATATATACCATCTTAACATGATTAATGACTTAACTAGATATTTAGATATGATTAATGAACTTCCTAAACACATTGTGTTTTTTTCTGCATGAACAAAAACCCACTAAAAATATCTTCTTCTTTTTTTGTATAGACACGCTCGTTAATTTGGTGTAATTTTTTTTAGAAAAAGTGTCGTATATAAAAGTTACTAACGTTTAAAAATTGTGGTGGGAAGATAAGAAAAAGATAAAGATAAAAAGATTAATTAAGGAGGAGAATCAAGGATGTGAATGCCTCACCTAGTGCCATGTATCCACACTAGGGATGTCAATCCTGTCGGGTTGATGGGTTGGCGGGCTTACGGGTTGAAATGTGCAACCCGAACCCGACCCATATTATTATTTGTGTCAAATATTTCAACCCTAAACCGACCCACATAAAATCCGGGTCAACCCGAAGACGACTCGTTTAACCCATATTTTTAAATGAGTCATACATGTTCATGAGTTATAAGCGGGTTGTTGGGTTATAAGCGGATTATCAATAAAATGTTTAATGTTGAGTATATAAGTGTGACAAATAAATAAAATATATTGTGCCAAAAATAACACAACTGTAGCTAACCATGTAAATAGAAATAAAAAAGAAAAACAAAAATATAAAAAAAAAAATTCTAAATACTTAAACGGGTTAACGGGTCAACCCATTTTACATATGCGTCAACCCAAACCCGACCCATTTTTTTAAATGGGTCGTGTTACTTGACCCAAATTTGTTTTTTTTTCGTGTCGGGTTCGTCGGTTTTCGGGTCGTGTCAATAACTGTCGCCTGTAATCCACACTCCTTTTCGTTTATTATATACTAGATTATATCCCGAAAGCTTTGCGGGATAGACAAATCAAATATGAAGTGATAAAATATATGTTATGATGTAACATAGAAATTAATGTACTACAATATAAGAAAACAATAGTTTAAATCATTTGACTAAGAATGAAAATGTATATTATAAAAAGATGTACGTTTGAGGAGCAGAGCCATAAACAACAATTGTAGAGCGTGATTGAGGCGGTCGTCTTGCAGGTGTGACTTTTGTTAGAAATGAGTGAATTTAACATATTATGCTCTAGATAAAAATAGAACTCATAATTACTGGTTTGAACATGATTAGTGACTTGTCTAGACATGATTTATGAATTACCTGAACATATTGTGTTTTTTTTTCCTGTATGAACAAAAACCCACAAAAAGTCGTTTTTTCTTTTCGTTTTTTGTATAGCATTATGGTACTCGTTCGAAACATAATAAAACGCCCGTTAATTTGGTGTAATTTTTTTTCAAAAAAAAAAATTCTCGTTTATAAAAGTTATTAACGTTTAAAAACTGTCAGGAAATCAATGAGAGAGAAAAAAATTTGAGAGAAATAAGAGGAAGGATATTACGTGGAACATTCAAGGGAAGAAATAACTTTATTTAAGGGGTGTTTGGGATTGATTATTCAAATCAGATTATGCGTTTTGGAAAAGCAGGGGTGGAGCTGGTTATAGATTATTGTGTTTTGGTAGCCTAAAAAACTGATTATCTACGTTTCAAAACGCAATCCAAACACTAAAAATTGATTATCTGCGTTTTCAAAACGTAATAATCTAAAAATCAGATTCAAAACGCAATCCCAAACACCCTCTAAAACTCATGTCAGCTTTAATACTTTCTTTTATTAATATATATATATATATATATATATCTCCAACCTCCTCGCTATTGGTGATAAAATCTTGAATTTTTTAACGGCACCTCATCTTGCATTTGTAAGGATTTGAACCCACAACCTCACATTTATAAGGGAGGACACCATACCACTAGACTAAGAGGGCTTGGGTGATAATAAAATCTTGTGTTTACCAACATAAATATACATAGGGTTTTTGCATGTGACGAATAAAAATTAAGGAAGTGGACGTACGAACGGAATTCAGAAAGTTATAACAATGGAACTGTTTTAGCGATTTTTTCATTGATAAAAAAAAGGGTAAATTACATAAGGATGGTAGGTAGGCGGGCAACAAGCTGCGCCGCCACCCCTTTTTGAATAGAAAATCCTAATCTGCTAAAAACAAAACCCCGCCCTTGGGGGTGGAAAAGTTGCTGTGCACTACTCGTTTAACCCAAGCCAAAAACCGCACCGCCTCCGGTGCCAAGGACCCGAACGTGTCGAAGGCCAAGGGAACGAAAACATGCTGATTATCCTCACATGCTTTAGCATGCTTTTCCACTTTTTTGGATTCAGCTCTCATGACCGCTTGTCCGGCCACAAACCCACTATCCTGAAGCCCAACAAGGGGGGACACCCCGGTAAGATCAACACACGCATGTTTCCCACCTTCCCAACCAAAAACTAAGACGTCTGCTGGGCGCAAGATGGACCTTCCCTCCGCGGGGTCTGTGAGAAAATTAACTGACGCCTCTTTTCTTGCGGAGATCCCCGCTCTTCTAAGGATGTCTGCCAAAGCATCCCGGACAAAATCGTGCCGATATTTAAACCCTGGCAATTCCTTACAATGTAACGCATGTTCCCCATACTTATCAAGGCATGCTTTGCGGCAGACCGGGCAATTTTCATCATCGGGGAAAATGGGTATCATCAGCCGGTATTTAAGGATTGCCCTGTACTCTACTGCCGACATTCGTTGCCCCAAGCCTTCGATAGGTAACACAGTAAGGAAGTCCTGGGCGTGAGGCTTTTGTAGGCATTCTAAGACGGCCCTCTGACGGACGGACAGACGGAAATCCTCCTCCAAACTTTGCGCGATTCGGTTATAAAGAGCATTCGCCAGAGTTTTCTGTGGCTTTTTGGGGGCGGTGACCTTATTAAAGAAACCGCCAGTATCAAAGTCAGGAAGGGATCGTTGTAAAAGGTCAATAGCGCCAGAATAGTCCGTGTCAACGTGAGCAACCCCACTATTACGTAATATGTGGTCTTGCAGCCCCCAGGACTGGGATCTAGAGGCCACAAAAGCATAGGCAGCCACGTCCCGGGCTGAGGAGAGGCCTAACCCACCAAGTCGAAGCGGTAAAGTCGCAACCCGCCACTGGAGGTCCCCCAAAAAAGCCCCCCACAAACAACAATGTCTTCTATGGCCTCCCGAAGGCCTTTGTCGAAACAGGAAACAACATTTTCCACAAAGGGAGGCTGACAGGTACGCAAACCGAAGAGCAACTTGGCCACACCCATATATGATCTAAGCAATAGAAGCTCACTTTGGGGATCCCGCAATCTAGGGAGGAGCCCCATGAGGTCAACAGCCCGCATCGCCCTTTTAGCAGATAGATCACTTATGAAACCGGCGTTGCGGCTGACTGCCCCACCAAGTAGTTTGACCCCCGCTCCGGTCTGCCAATGTCACTAGGAAACAGACCTGGCCGGATCTTCCCCCCATCACACGACGGCCAGAAAGTTATTGAAACTTTGAAATGCAAGGACAAACTGCCATCCTTAATCATGTTGCCTTTTAGTGTTTGTATAAAGATTTCATTCTCGTGTTTCTCTCTATATAAGGTTGGATTAAAATAAGAATTAGGTTGAGTTTTAACAATCATAAGAACTCGCTTATTAAACACATATTTAATTAGTTGTATTTTGAATTTGTGGGTGTGATTCAATCATGGTAAAAAAAAATTAAAATAGAAAAGAAAAAAACCATATTAAAATAATACCCCTTTGTCACATCAAACATCATCATTTGTAATTCTTTTTGTTTTTATATACAAGATATTAGATGTTTTAAATATCATTATTTTTAATTCTTTTTGTTTTTAGATACAAGATATCATATATTTTAATTTTATACAATTTCTATTATTCTTCTATTCTTTCAAGCTTAGATAAATAACAATTACAATAATGTACATAAAAATTACAATAATCTCCATGAACATGTCTTCATAAACAAATTTCTTTTATATACATCTTTCAAATATGCCTAAACATGTAAAAAAATACAACTACGTAACAATTTGCACTGGTGTAGATAAACTTATGTTAGTGAACTTACACCTTTGTTAAAAAAAATGACGTAAATTAAAGTTACGTTGAAATTCACAAAAATCATACTAGTGTAACATACAACATAAATGTAATAAATAGTAAAACATCATAAAAAGTTTACACTAAAGTAAAACATACGAAAGCATGTGAATTTATCAATCTTTATTAAAATTCATACAAATAAAAGGTTACTCGAACAATAAATCTCTAGTTACATTTAGGTAACTTCTATTTTTTCAATATTCCCTCGTGTAATTCCTCTTTACATTAGAGTATAAAACACTATTTACATTAGTATATATCAAGGAAAAAACATATGTGACTTCTATTTACAAAATTCAAAATTACATCTATGTAAAATACAAAATGTACATGTTTGAAAAAAACCCTTCTTCTTCACCATCGCCTTCACCTGCTCTACGATCACCATAACCGCCATATTTACATTGGTGTAAAAATTCCATATGTCGGTGTACAGCCACCACACCCTAAACCTCTGAACCCACCACCACCACCACCCCTTCACCCAAAAAACACCACCATCACCTTCATTAAAAACCACTAGCAAAAATCCCATCACCAACCTAAATGTAACACCCCAACCGATGGAGAAAACATCAAGGTGTCACGTAGTGACAATTGTTCAATAGTTCATGGTACTAAAGTGTAAATGATGATACATTGATTAAATGGTTTATTACATTGAAATAAGATACAAAGATACAATGATTTAAACTAACAATCTAAACTGAAATATAATGAATCCAAAATCTAAGTATAAATTCCAAAAGCTTAAAAAGTGTCTCAAAAATAACTTGAAACATGTACAAAATAATATAGGTCAATACAACAATGTATTGGTGAGCATACCCTGTTTTGAATATATATATAGTATAAAAACGTGTCGCAATTCATGTGTTGTATACTATTTGCAAATATGTAATAAGTAGTATCCGGGTCAAAATCAACCCTATGAAAGTGAAATGAAATTTATATATAGTATGCGCTATTGCCAGTAGTAGTGAAACACATAACAATGACCAAGGTCTCTCAACGGAGTCACAAGGAGTATATACCATAGTACTATTCATTGAAATGCTAGGCCACGACGGTTAATGTTTTTGACAAGTCATAGATACACAAAGCAAACACACATGAGAATTTCACTTAGTGAAAAGAAATAGTAATTTGACATAAAGTACATGAGTAGCCCCAAACAGTAAAATGAAAAAGGGAAAAGATATATTCACAGTTTTGCTAAGTGGTAAATCCAACAAAGTTCGTCACAAAAGGCTTGGGAATTCCGAAAAGCTCAACCTATACGTATAAGAATCCTAATGAAGGATAATGACTTAAAAGTCTAAGGCATATAGAATCTAAGGCATTATGGGTTGCTAGGCTTATGTAAGGAAGATGAAGTTTTATAATCACTTGAATTTAATAATACTTTTGAATAAAATATATCATGATTTAAAGTCAAAGATGTGACTTAAAAAATATAAACACTTATGTTTTCCACACATAGAAATATTTCTGTTTTAAAAAAATTCATTAAACAGATTTTGAAATTTATATTTAATTAAATAATTTATTATGACTAATTATATATAAATAAGCTAAAAATTCAAGATATGGTCCAAAAATAATAGTTTTAGGAAAAATGATTATTTTCTGATGTAAAATAGTGAAAATAATTTTTCTATATTTTTTTTCTCAATTAATTTGCATTTTAAACAGATTTAATGAATTTAAATAGTATTTTAATGATTAAAAATGGTAAAAAAACAGCAAAAATAACTATTTTCTGAGGAAATAAATTTTATTTTAGTTTATCATACTTAGAAATAATTTCTCAGAAATTTTGAGATTAAAATCATAAAAAATGAATTTTTAATCAATTAATTATGATTAAAACAATTTAAATTAATAAAATTATAAAAATAAGATATTTTCCAGAAATTAAAAATATGATAATTTTCTATGAGGTGTCAGAAACTACTCCTAAATTTTCATAATTTTTGAAGCAAAAATGAATTAGTTATGAATATTTTAAGGATATAAATGTATTATTTATATTTTAAAATATTGAAATGAGATATAAATATATAGTAAAAAAAAAAACAAGGGACTTGGGGACTCGAAACCGAGTCTGGTATCTGTAACCCCACATATCCAACTACTTCTACTATAAACTATTTTGTTAATTCAAATCACAATAAAACATATTTATAACATCAATATACTTCATCTTCTTCCCTAAAACCAAACCCTAACCCTAGAAATCCTACACTTTTAATTCGACAACCATGGAACCTGAATCAATAGGGCTTTTACTCGGTGTTAAACAACAATCAAAACGGCATAATAAACATAGGCTTACAATGAGGCAAACGATCGAAAATAACGTGCATATGTTCGAAGCTTTGCGTCGAGATTTACAGACCTTCTGGTCACGTTTCGATTGGTTTAAAAGTGGGGTTGTGATGTAAAAATGTTGGGTGATGTATTTCAATGATCAGTATATAAGGTTGTTAGCCAGAACCGAACGTTTAAGCTTGTCATAAAAATCCGGCGGTTACCTTCATGAAGTCGATTAAATACACGTTTAAAATGGATTAAATGTATGATTAAGACGCGAAATTGAATGGGAACAGATGGAGAAACATTTTGCAACGTTAAAAGTCCATTAAAGTTGATGTAATGCGTGGCCGGAGTGAATTCCGGTGGCCAGAATTCCGACAGGAAAAGAAATGGAAAAAAAATACGTGCAGGGGAAAAATGAGATTTCAAAATTTGAAGTTTCATGGTTTGGCAGAGCAGGTCCTTGATGTTAGTATTGTTAGTTTGTATTATAGATTTGGTTAAGTTTCCTTTATAAAAGTTAACCACGGTTAACTTACTTAACCTAAAAAGTTTTAAAATTTTGGGGTAACTTTGTAGAAATGTAATCAAGTTTGCTAACTGTTCCAATTAAGTCACTCAAACTTTTTTTGTTTCTCTAAAGTCACTCAAGTTTCATTTATTGTTTCAATACTATGTAATTATCAGGTTTCCAGGTTAAAGTGATGATGTGTCAGGTTTTAATATTTTTTTAATAAATTTTTTAAATGTGTAAAATTTAAAATAATATATATATATATATATATATATATTTTGAAATATTCATTTTATAAAACCCACCTAATAAAAATAATATTCACATAAGCATTAAAATGAAAGAAAAAAAAAAGAAAAAAAGAAGGTGACCTGATGACCTGGTAATTACATAGTATTAGAACAATAAATGAAACTTGAATGACTTTAGAGAGACAAAAAATAGTTTGAGTGGCTTAATTAGAACACCAAGCAAACTTGGTTACATTTGTGTGGCATTTCTCCTAAAATGTTTATAAAACTTAACTCTTTATACTTGAAACTTTTATAAATATTAACAAATCAAAAGAAGTCTTTTATAAGAAATCGAATGGAGCATGTTTATAAAACAAGGTTTTAATGTTTAACAAAACGCAAAATCTATTAACTTGAGAATAAACAAAAAGTACAAGGACTGGATTTGTAAATGTGATAATATAAGGACTAAATTTGTAATCTCGGCAAAAATATAAGGGGCGGATGTTACACTTAACCCCTAAAAACCCAAAAACCACCACCGTCATGTCCTTCCACCGTCATGTCCTTCCACCGCCATCTCCTTCCACCACCTCTGACCCCACCACTACCATTGCTTCACCAAAAAACACCACCAAACCAAAAAGCACCACCCTCACCTTCACAAAAAACCACTAGAGAAAACCCAACACCTCCGTCTCCTACACCCCACTATCACCAACCTCAACCCCTAAAACCTAGAACCATTGCCACTGTCTCCTTCCACCCAGCATAACCGACCTCAATCCCCAAACCTAAAAAAACACCACCATCACCTTCATAAAAAATCACGAGCAAAAACCCAAACACTTCTGCTTCCTACCTTTAACCCTTACCTACCCTTTCAAAGTCCTCTTGATTTGTGTTAGTTTTAGCAATTAGGTCGAAATTTGATTGACGTACAAGCTTATGAAGATTTTGCTTCATAGTTCGGTTTTGAGAGATTCACTCCAAATAAATATATAACTGAGAGATGAGTGATATTGTGAGGGGTGATTACCGGTGCATAGTCGGTTGCTTGAAGGTAAGTGAAGCTTGACAAGGTACGCCTTGTTTTTTAAAAATTGTATCATCTTGACTAGTCAGCCTTTTGAACGATGTAAGTCTTGTGAAACCGCTATGCTTGTCGATTTCGTAGCTTGCTTTTGGCCCTGTTTGATACTATCGTTTTTGTTAAGTGCTTTGTTGAAAATGTTGTTTGGGATTTTGTATAATTCTTTTTCACGACGCAAAAGATTTAAGTGTGGGGATGTTTGATGTGTTGCAAAACACATCTTTTTTCCTATGTATTTTGTATATTATTTGGTCATGTTTTTATTTGTTTCGTGTCATTTTTATTATGTATTTATTTATTTTAAAATTTTTGTAGGTGTTCGTGTAAAAGTGGCTCAAAACAAAAGAATTTTAATCGAGACACGAACACTTGAGAGCAGGTGTTCATGAGCATTGGGGCGTAAACGATGAACTTTGATCGAGCCTAGAGCACCCAAGTCAGAAATACTAATAATAATAACAAGAAGAAAAATGTAATGGAGCAGAAGGTCTCGAGCCCAATTTGGGCCTAAAAATCAAGGGCAAGATTGTTGGATATATAGTATGTCCGATGTAATTAAAAGTCGAGGTCAACGTAACCCGACCCGGTACGATCCGAAGAGTTACACGTTGGTACATGAATCAGATAAGTTCATGTGTTGGTGGATTATTATTTCTGAAATAATAATAGTTTTGAACTCGAGGGACTAAATAGTAAAGTTTACACTTTGACTAGTCAAATGGTCAAGTGTATGACTTTGACTAATTAACTGGTCAAGTCCTTGACTAGTCAAATAGTCAAGGGAATGACTTTGATTAATTAAGTGGTCAAGTGACTTTTATCTTTATAAATAGGTGTGATAGATCAAACTCTAATGACACATGTTTTTGAAAAGATAAAACAACATAACCCTTGTCTCCTCTTCAAGATTTGCGGCCACCCTTAGGAGCCACCGCCCCTTTGTCCGTCGCAAACCACCATCATCGCCGCCTCCGTCTTGCAAAGTGTTGTTTTCGGTTGGCCAGTGCTCGTATGTGAACTTCCTACTAGCGAGGATTCGTTGTAACCCGCGTGTTACAATTTCGGTGTAGTCGTCAAAGGTTGATTACTAAACCCCCTATGGTTGTTCATTATTTATTTGTTTATACGCGTTTAACCGAGATCCTGATTGAGAATATTTTGTTAATTGGATTAATAAAATTAAACATATATTTTATATATATAAATCGGCTCATATTATATATTGTATATAATCGATTTTATTAATAAACAAAACTGCTTCCGCTGTGTATTTGATACCATGATTCCCAACAGTGGTATCAGAGCCACGGTTACGCGCGTATAGATGGTAAAGTTATAATTTTGATCCATGTTTTATTTGTCAAAAATTTATTTATTTATTTATTTTTTTTGACAAAAGATCAAAAGCTTTTTGTTGTTCATGGATTGTGATGTGAATCGAGCCCTAGATATTTTGACCCTTGTCATGGTTGTGTTTGTGATGTTTTATTTTTTTTATTGAATTGTATTTTTTATTACGGATATTGGATCCGGTGTAATAGATAGGATTAGAATAGATTTGTTTTATTTGTATTTCAAATTTATTTGTAAACCTACAAGTACAAGATCAAGACGAAGATAAAAAGGCGAACAGGTTCCATGAAGATAGAGATCTCGGGTCAAGTGGGAGCTATATCAAAAATAGTTTTGAAACCCTTTTGACTGGTTCATTTCGTTTCTGGCTAAAACGAAACGGACAACCTATTAGGGGCTCGATTCGTTTAATTTTATTAGTATGTTTTGTGGTTGTGGTTTATTTATTGTAAATAATTTAGATAACCCAAAATAAATAAAATTTTCACAATCATGGCAACGGTTTTATTAAAACAAGTTTTATAAAAACTGAAATGCATAGTTAATAAAATGAGTTTTATTAATATTAAAACAAGTCCATTCGCGATAATACGACCAACATAGTTTAAATAGGGTATTTAAAACTATACCGTGTCGAGTGTTGAAAGGAGTTTCAATTATCACGAACAATATAAAATTGGATTTTATAAACTATTCTGTGACTCACATCATGCTAACGAGTCATTCAAAATATTTATGGTAAATATTAAAATTAAATCCCAATTTTAAATTGATGTTTTATGCCACCCTTAACGAGTTAACACTTCGTTTTAAATCGAACCCAAATGTTAGTGTTGACCCTGCATCTGGGCGTTGATCATGAGTGAAGGTAATCATCGCGTTTCCTGTGTAACATAGGCCGGTGTTACAGTTAACAGTAAAGGACCAAACATCGCTTGTTTGACAAGTGGGCATACTTGGGGTTAAACATACATCGCTCTTAGCGATAACCCCAAATGGAGAGTTGTGTAGTGGACACAATTAACAATCGTTGTTTACCTACCTAATCGTACCAGTGGACAGTGCTAAGCCGGTTCACTGTGTAATGATGAATCGGGGTCTCATCCTAATTAATTTTGCTTTTGGGTCATAAGATAAATTAGGATATTTGAAACATAAAATACTAATAAATTAGATTTTGAACTTTGTAGATGTCAACTGAAAACAATTCCGCCTCCCAATTCTCTCTCAAGTCCATCTTAGAGAAGGAAAAACTTAACTACTCCAACTTCATTGACTGGCACCGCAACTTGAAAATTGTTCTCAAGGCAGAGAACAAGTTGTATGTTCTAGAAACGCCAGTTAGCACTCGTGTGCTAAAAATGAAGACATATGTTGATCACTTGGCTCGTCTGGAATTCCCCTTGAGCGATGAGTTAGCTGGGGATATTATCCTAAACTCATTGCCCAAGTCATATGACCAGTTCATTATGAACTACAATATGAACGGGATGGAAAAGACACTTGCAGAACTGCATCAGATGCTCAAAACTGCTGAGGTGAACATACCTAGCAAGACTGCACCAGTGCTAGTGATCAAGGAGGGTCAAGTTAAGAAACCTACCACCAAGAAAATGGGCAATCAGGGCAAAGGCAAATCTGTTGCCAATAAGAAACCTCGGAAAGATGCCAAGTGTTTTCATTGTGATGAAACTGGGCACTGGAAGAGGAACTGTGCTAAGTATTTAGCTGAGCTGAAGCAAGCTAAGGCTTCAGGAGGAGAGTCCTCAAGTATATATGTTATTGAAATCTTTGCTTTTCCTAGCAAAACATGGGTGTTTGACACAGGATGTGGTTTCCACATTTGTAATGTTTTGCAAGGACTAAGAAAGATTAGAAAGCTGAAACAAGGCGACTTGGAGGTCCATGTTGGCAATGGACAAAGAGTTGTTGTGAAGGCTATAGGAGAATGTATTCTCTTACTTCCTTCTGGTTTAGAACTTGTTTTGAACAAAGTTTATTACATTCCTAGTGTGACTAGAAATATTGTTTCAGTTTCGGCTTTGCGTGGACAAGGTTTTAATTATCGATTCAATGGCGAATTTATTTCTGCTTATTTTAATGATGTATTTTACTTTGATGCAAAACCTAACAATGGGATCTATGAGATAGAAATCCAAAACGATAACATATTATGCAATATCTCCCATAAACGTAATAAGTTGGACTTTAATGATACGTATATGTGGCATTGTAGACTTGGTCACATAAGTGAGAATCGTGTTAAACAACTCAAAACCGCAGGAATCCTGGATTCCAAAGGTTCGGAGTCGTTTGGAAAATGCGAATCATGCTTAAGTGGAAAGTTAACAAAAGCACCTTTTTCAAATGTTGGAGAAAGAGCCAATGATCTGTTAGGACTTGTACATACAGATGTATGTGGCCCATTCAGAACAATGTCAAGACATGGAGAAAGATACTTTGTTACATTTACTGATGATTTCAGTAGATATGGTTATGTTTATCTTATGAAGCATAAACATGAAACTCTTGAAAAGTTCAAGGAGTACCAAAACAAAGTAGAAAATCAGTTAAATAGAACTATTAAAATGCTTCGATCAGATCGAGGCGGTGAATATCTTAGTCAGGATTTCATCGACCATCTAAAGGATTGTGGAATAGTTTCACAACTCACTCCACCTGGAACACCGCAACATAATGGTGTGTCTGAGCGGAGAAATCGAACTCTATTAGATATGATTCGATCAATGATGTGTCGAACAAACCTTCCAAAATCCTTTTGGAGTTATGCTTTGGAAACTGCCGCAAGACTTGTGAATATAGCTCCAACGAAAAAGGTTGATAAAACGCCCTATGAGATATGGCATGGAAAGAAACCTCATGTATCCTACCTTAAAGTCTGGGGATGTAATGCTTATGTCACTCTAGAATCTTCGGATAAACTAGATCCCAGAGGCGAAAAAGTGGTTTTCGTTGGATACGGTAAAAAGATCGGTAACCTGTTCTACCACCCCACTGAAAATAATATTTTCACCAAACGCAGAGGCACTTTCTTAGAGGAAGAGCTTTTGGCGCGAGGGATTAGAGATAACCATGTGGATCTTGAAGAAATTCGAGAATCACAAGTGACTGAACCAGCTGTTCAGACAGAACCAGATGTAACTGATCCAGTTGTTGAAGTTGAGCCTGAGAGGACTCAAGAAACAACAGAAACACCAAGTGTTCGGAAAAGTATTAGGGATCGTCGTGCACCGGTAAGGTATGATGATATCTTCATGATTGATGAAGCTGAGCCTACTACTTACAAAGCTGCAATCTTGGATTCAGAATCCAAGAAATGGCAAGAAGCCATGAATGCAGAGATGCAATCCATGTATGATAACCAAGTCTGGGATTTGGTTGATCTTCCTACCGAATGTCGGACTGTGGGAAACAAATGGATCTTCAAGAAGAAGACTGACATGGATAAGAATGTGCAAACCTACAAATCAAGGCTTGTAGCGAAAGGTTTTACTCAGACTCAAGGAATTGATTATGAGGAAACTTTCTGGCCAGTAGCCATGCTTAAGTCTATTAGAATTCTGCTTGCTATTGCTGCATATTATGACTATGAGATATGGCAGATGGATGTCAAAACCGCGTTCCTTAATGGACACTTACTGGAAGATGTCTATATGGTTCAACATGAAGGTTTTGTCGATCCAAAGAATCCTAATAAGGTGTGCAAGCTGAATAAATCCATTTATGGATTAAAGCAAGCATCTCGCAGCTGGAATCTCCGTTTTGATCAGAAAATCAAAGAGTTTGGTTTTATCAAGAACGAAGATGAACCGTGTGTTTACAAGAAATCTAGTGGGAGCTATATCACTTTTCTTATACTGTATGTAGATGACATACTAATCATTGGAAACAATATCCCTATGCTTAAAGATGTTAAGACCTGGTTGAGTAAATGTTTCGCAATGAAAGATCTTGGTGAAGCCGCTTATATTCTGGGAATAAAGATTTATAGAGATAAATCAAAGCGGTTATTGGGTTTGAGTCAAAGTACATATATTGATAAGGTCTTACGACGCTTCTCAATGCAAGACTCAAAAGGGGGGCTCTTGCCCATGGCACATGGAACCATTATTAATAACAAGCAGTGTGCAAACACTGAAGAGGAAAGGAAGAAGATGGAAAGAGTTCCATATGCTTCTGATATTGGTTCCATCATGTATGCCATGTTGTGTACTAGACCTGATGTCTCGTATGCTCTTAGCATGACGAGTAGATATCAACAGAACCTAGGAGAGAGTCACTGGGCTGCAGTGAAGAACATTCTTAAGTACTTGAGAAGGACTAATGACATGTTCTTAATATATGGAGGACTGGATGAGGAGCTGTCAGTTAAGTGTTATACTGATGTAAGCTTCCAGACTGATCGTGATGATTCAAGGTCACAAATGGGATATGTTTTCATTCTGAATGGTGGGGCTGTAACTTGGAACAGCTTTAAGCAAAGTGTGGTTGCTTAATCCACCTGTGAATCAGAATATAATGCTGCATCGGATGCTGCAAAGGAGGCTGCCTAGATGAAGAAGTTCATTGGTGATCTCGATGTTATGCCTAGCATAAAGAAACCAATCGAGATACTGTGTGACAACATTGGTGCCATTGCTCTTGCAAAGGAACCAAGGTCACACCAGACCACAAGGCATATACTCAGGAAATTCCACTATATTAGAGAGAGTAGAACGTGGAGACATCATGATAAACAAAGTTCATACAAATCTAAATCTGGCTAACCCCTTTACTAAGCCTTTACCTCAAGCTAAACATGAGGAGCATGCTGAAAGATAGGGCTTAGAGTTGCTAGACAGTGGGAATGATCTGTAATTAGTATTGGTGTTTTATTTTGAACTATAACAGTTACATTGAATATTTATTTGATTTAATGGGTTAAATGCAAATTTAAATATTTTGTGACCGTGTTCATTATTTGTATGTTTAAATCCTTGAATAAGAGTATTCTAAATATCCGTAGTCGATCAAATTACATGGGAATGAATTTGAATGTAAGACTATTGTGAATTGAGATGATTGTATTCATGAGATGAATAACTCAATTGTTTGAGAATCATAATTCACAGATATCATTAGGGAATGATATTGGATGTAACTCGCTTCAAAACGATCTCCATGGATCTGTGTCATGAGATGTTTTGATATTGATATGTTCAATCTGTCCTTTTTCCTAAGGCACATATTAAACTACATTGATCAAGGATTATCCTTGATGTTATCTAGCACTGTCCTGAAACATGGGTAGTAATAAGGGTATCGTTGTGAGAAATCGAAGATTAAATGGGAGTTGTATGACGCTGATGGAATTCTATACTTCTATAGGATTAGAAGTCTAGACATTCTGGCGCCCTCGTTAATTCAAACTGGTATAAACGCGTGGCCACGCTCAGACTAAGGTAGTTCGTTAGACCACTTTGAATTAGAGACGAGAATAGAGAATGGTTGATCACTATATAAGAATGAATGATCCATGTCTTATGATCAACGGATGTCTATACAGAAGGGACTTATTGATAGAATTATCAGGGCTATAGTATTTGGTTAAGTAAAGCGTTACTTGAACTCAAAGAACTAGTTGACGACTGTAAAGTGTCATACTGGTTTGGGTGCAATGCGATGCAGCTAGGCGTCCAACTCTGCGCACGTTGACTCATTTAATTAAAATCGTCCAAGTGGGAGATTGTTGGATATATAGTATGTCCGATGTAATTAAAAGTCGAGGTCAACGTAACCCGACCCGGTACGATCCGAAGAGTTACACGTTGGTACACGAATCAGATAAGTTCATGTGTTGGTGGATTATTATTTCTGAAATAATAATAGTTTTGAACTCGAGGGACTAAATAGTAAAGTTTACACTTTGACTAGTCAAATGGTCAAGTGTATGACTTTGACTAATTAAGTGGTCAAGTCTTTGACTAGTCAAATGGTCAAGTGTATGACTTTGACTAATTAATTGGTCAAGTCCTTGACTAGTCAAATGGTCAAGTGAATGACTTTGACTAATTAAGTGGTCAAGTGCCTTTTATCTTTATAAATAGGTGTGATAGATCAAACTCTAATGACACATGTTTTTGAAAAGATAAAACAACATAACCCTTGTCTCCTCTTCAAGATTTGCGGCCACCCTTAGGAGCCACCGCCCCTTTGTCCGCCGCAAACCACCATCATCGCCGCCTCCGTCTTGCAAAGTGTTGTTTTCGGTTGGCCAGTGCTCGGATGTGAACTTCCTACTAGCGAGGATTCGTTGTAACCCGCGTCTTACAATTTCGATGTAGTCGTCAAAGGTTGATTACTAAACCCCCTATGGTTGTTCATTATTATTTGTTTATACGCGTTTAACCGAGATCCTGATTGGGAATATTTTGTTAATTGGATTAATAAAATTAAACATATATTATATATATATAAATCGGCTCATATTATATATTGTATATAATCGATTTTATTAATAAACAAAACTGCTTCCGCTGTGTATTTGATACCATGATTCCCAACAAAGATTATTATAAAGGAAAAAGCATATTATTTTGGAGAGGAAGATATCAACGCCGCCAAAGAAAAAGAAAGGTAGTAAATGTTGATCGAGAATACAGCCGCAAAGAAAAGATTAGAATGTCAACAGCAGCTTGAACAAGGATTTGAGAAGCAATTTTCAAGGAGAGAAAGGCTTGGGTTTGTTTATCTAAAACACTAGTTGTGATTTTTGATTATTTTGTGTTTTTCAACTACTTAATACTATGTTTTATTAGACTACTTGGTGTGGTTTAGCTTCGGCACTGAACGACCGGCCGCCACGTCCACTTCCTCGTCAAGCCGGGCCTGGGGTGTGGAACTCCGGCAAACTCCACCTGCATCGAGGTTTTTTTTTTTTTAATAATCAGACCATTGAGTCCCGTCACCACCGGCTTGTGGTTGCCGCTCGTGCCGTTGCCGGCCCTGGAGGGGCGGTGTTGCCGGGGCGGCATAGGCTTGCCGGTGCCATGCCGTGCCCCACACCCACCGGTCTTATTACTTTGAACCTATGTTTTCATTGATTTTCATGACTATGAGTAGTTAAATATTTAGTGCTACCTAGGTATTGATGATGGGTGACAATTGAATAGTGGTTTTCAGTTTGGATCTATGTTATGTTTTGGATATTGTTTTGGTAAAGAGTTTTCTAATAAGGTTTCTTTTGTATATGCGTGCTTGATATCTGAATATTAATACTTGTTTCGCTTAATTCTAGTTTAATTGATTTTGTATCTTTTGATCTAGGGTTTTGTGATTATCTTAGACTTGGTGTTTTTGATAAATCTTGTGGTTGCTAGACGTAGTAAACCCTAGAAACAAGTTATATAAATTATTCAGTAATTTAGCATTCTACCACCTTTGAGACCGAGAGGAGATTAGGTGTCAGTGTGTCTAGCTTGTTAGGTATTCGGGACCGTGGTCTGTACGAGAGTGAGTCACCCCTAGTGGCGAAGCTTGGTTTCGGAATTGGTGGGGGCCGGACTCAATTTTTTTGGATCGGTAGTGGCAAATCGGTGGGGGCCGAACTCAACCGGACTCAATTTACCTATGAAAATCGCAAATTTATACCGCTGCGACAGAAAACAGGGGGCCAGGGCCACCCCTGGCCTTTTTTATCCTTCGTCCCTGGTCACCCCTAGCGTGCCTGTTTTGTTAGCATCCTGTGTTAGAAACCTGTTAGAATAACTATCCCTTGCATCCCTTACACATCCCGGATGTATTGTTTCTGAGGGGGCCGAGAGGACATTCAGATTTAGGATACCTTAACATAGTTTGGGGAGACCGAGAGGTGATCTGAACCGAGACCGGTGAGTTTACACACTTCCCTAGATTCAGTATTGCAACATGTTGGAGAGTGATTCGCGTTCCAGTGTTGGTCTAGTATAGTGTATCTTAAGATCCCGGTAGCCAAAACCCATTTATCCAATCCTGAGAGCTATAAGTCAATCACCTTTATTCTTACCTAGGTAGCCATTTTCTCATTACTTGATCTCATCCAGTTCTACTTGTTCGTTTTCTTTGTTGAGTTGCTCGTATTTTATTTACTTTAATTTTATATTTTTTTAGTAATTAATTAAATCACCATCACTTCAATTTATTAGACTAGGACTCGACGAAAGTTTAGTACCGAGAGCTGCTACTACTGTGTCTACGGTTCGATGCTCGAACTTATTTGCTTTACTACTTTCGACTGGTACACTTGTCGGTAGTGTGTGGTTTAGTGGGTATTTCCCATTTAAAACTTGGTTTGAAATTAATTGGACTTAAAATATATTTATCACATATTTCACACATCAAGTTTTTGGCGCCGTTGCCGGGGACACAATGCGCTTTCGAGGACGACCCGAGTTGGGGATCTAGTCATTTTATTGCTTTCTTAGTTTGGTAGATTTTTATTTTTAATTTTATAAAAAGAAAAAAAATATTTTTGTTTATTTGCTATTTGTTTTTCTTATTCTAGTATAGTTTTAGTTTCTCTGTATGCATAGGAAGTACCTCGTTGCAGTCCTAGAACATTTTGCATACCAGATAGATCACATAGAAATGGCTGCACGTAGGACTGTCGCTGAACACATCAGCATTACACCCACTCACATCCGGTCCAGTATTACACTAGCCATTGTTGAGTCGAACAACTGGACCCCACTCTGATCAGCACCATATCTCATTCAGTTCAGTTTCACGGCATGCGTGATGAAGACCCATATGGCCATTTAACTAGATTTGGTAGAGTCTGTAGCACCTTCCAGCTTAATGGTGTCACTGATGATGCCATTCTTCTGCGTTTGTTCCCGTTCTCACTTAATGATCAGGCCCTTACTTGGTTGGACTCCCTCCCACAAGGAGCCATAACCTCTTGGACAATAGAATGCACATGATACCTAAGCAAAATACAATTCATTACAATATGCAAGTGTTTACATTTTATGCATTATTCTTAGACAATAGAATACACATGATACCTTAGCAAAATCATTAACTTAGTTAGCCGAACTTAACAATGGATAGCGCTATTTGGGATTGGCACCCGCCTAGGATGATTCTCCCCCCTTTTTCATCGGAGAATACGTGCTCACTTGTTACATGCTCGATTATGCCATATACACAAGCATTGGTTTGACCACTTCTAAAAAATGTTCTTTCTCACAGCTTTCATTTCACGTCCCTCTACTTTACGTTTTTACCACAAAATTTTGTAAAGTTCTCATACGTTCCCTGAACTTCTATAAAATTATCATTTTGTTTTATCAATTTACACAACATTGACTTAACTTTAACTGTATGGTTTCTTATTGTTATTGGTGTTGTACTTTGCTGCCACCGCTATAACGATATTGTAAAAGCAAAAACTATACCGGTCAAATCGCCTACACTTAATGAAGCGAAATGATACTGACTGAATTACCGACACATCGCACAATGAAATGCAAAAAAAATCACTGCCCGCAGCGAAGCACGGGCATACTACAACCCCTAGTTAATTTTATCATCATGATCATCATGCATCCAGATGACAGTATTGGTTCTTGAAAGCATGTTGGAAATGGTGGTGGGTTTAAAGGGAGAAAAAAAAGAAGATGATAGATGATGATATTGATGTTGCAGAGGTAGAAGGGTGATGGACTTATATGGTTTGTAAATATTAGTTATTAATTAATTTAAAAAAAAACAAAAAATAAAAGAAAAAGTAAAAAAAAATGGGAGGCTCATCCTTTACACTCTTGCACCATCCCTTAGGGTGGACGGGGTGGTCCGTGATGTTCGTGACCATCACGACCACCACCCCCACCAAACCATCACAGGCGCGAGGCCAGAATTTCGTGACAGCCATCACGGTAGTGAGAGAAGTAATAAAGGGGGTTGTTTGTTTAGGGATGAAGTGTGATAGTGTGATACACCACCCCATGTATAGTGATAGGCGTGATGAAATTATAAAAATTGAGTTGGCACAATGTAATTAGGTGTGATAAAACTCACCATGATAGCCGCCCCATCCACCCTTAGACCATATGTAGTGGAGACGGGAATGGGCGTTTTTGCCCCAGATCCACGCCCCATCCAATTCCCACACCGCCCCTGTGGGCGTTTTTTTGGCAAAAAAAGTTGGGCCGGGAAAATTTCCACGGTGTTGTGAGAAAAGGAGGGACCAATGAGAAGCCATCTAGCCTAACGGCTATATTATTCAAACAGTCAAATATTTATATTTTAAACGAACAATATTTTTTTCTACTTTTTTCATATAAATCATCTATTTACATTTCAAACCCACACACACTACACCGCAAACTTTATTAAAAAACACACACACTTCACACCATAACATTTATAAAAAATGGGTTCTCCCAAATCCTCATCATCCACTGCATATTACCAAGAATTTTTAGCTGATGACGATGGCTCAACCGAAGAAGAGATCAAGCAAGATGCGGTTACAAGTGCTAGTGCACTCGCGGCGAGCTATATGCAACATGTTAGTAATCCTCCACGTCCTATTTTGTGAAGACAAGATCTTGAACGCGACCGTCTAGAGCCAAATGCTCGCTTGATGAAAGATTACTTTGATGAAAACCCGACTTATCTAGACCCAAAAACTTTTAGGCGTCGTTTCTGGATGAGCAAAGAATTATTTCTACGCATTCCTGGAGACTTAGAAGTGCCGGATGCTAGAGGGACGTTTGGATTTACCAATATTCAAAAGTGTACCTCAGCGCTATGCATACTTGCATATGGGAACACGACCAACATAAACGACAAGTATCTAAAGCTGGCTGAGAAGACAACACGCGATACCTTGGAGCATTTTTGTCAAGGTACACTTAATTTTCTTAAAAATTATATTCATTTATTTTTTAGTTATTTTAATACGTTGTACATTTTTTTAAAGGTATAAATACAATTGTACGGACCGCGTTACCTGAGAAGGCCAACTTGGTACGATCTACAAAAATATATGAGGTGCACTCAGATGTACATGGTTTACAAGGAATGATAGGGAGTATAGATTGTCGTCATTGGCCGTGGTATAATTGTCCAACCGCATGGCGAGGTCAACTCACACGAGGTGACCAGGGAGAACCAACGGTTATTCTTCAAGCGATGACTTCATACGACCTTTGGGTTTGGTCGGCTTACTTTGGTGTCGCGGGATCATGCAATGACATAAACGTTTTTGAGCAATCGCCTCTACTAGAGGATTTCATTTCTGGTAGAGCACCAAAGGCATCATTCTATGTTAATGGAAACTACTACCCGCACAGATACTTTTTGGCCGATGGAATATATCCCAAGTATTCGATTATCGTGAAGACGTTTAGTAATCCGTACGATGAAAATAGCACATTTTAAGAAATTTCAAGAGTCTTCGCTAAAAGACATTGAGAGATGCTTTGGGGTTCTTCAACAACGTTGGCATTATTTGAGAAATTCTTGTCGTGCATGGACCAAAGCGAAAATGAGAGATACTATGTATGCTTGTATAATCATGCATAATATGATATTAAAAGATTAAGAAAAGGCGATCTGTCAAAATTATATACCGGAAGCCGAAATGGAAATGTCTCAAGCGGAAACACATAACGCTTTAGCGATGGATTTGGTCCAACATGCGTGGTCGGTTCGGGATATCCAGAACGAGGGTCAAGAAGAAGAGGGAGATGACGACGAGTTAGCCGATGACGATGAATTTTAGTGTTGTTTATGTTTTTTTTTGTAGTATTATTTGTAAAAAAAATTGTGTGTTTTATTTAGTTTTGTATGTTTTTTAGAATAATTTCTAATTAAATATTATTTGTTTTAAATTAAAAAAAATAATTAGGTAATGATTGGATAGTGATTGAAAGGGACTTGAAACACAATATCACTTTTATCATTTCAAGTCTTTAAGACCCAACATACCGCGTGTCAATTAATGCTATACCCCATGAGACTTGAAAATTTTAAATCGTCACACTACACATGGTTGGTCTTGAGGATGGTCATGCCGTGTGACTAACGTATGATGTGAAAGACCATCAGGTTGTGCCTCCTCCACATTCTATATCCTAATCCTTCTTCTCCGTCAACCAGCCACCCCTACAGGGGCAATGCATAGTTGGGGCGGGAGGGGGCGGCCGACCCCCCGAATTTTCGCGCAAAAGTTCCGATTATATTCGTATAGAAAATTTTGGAAATATAAGGTTTTGACCCTCCGAAACTGGTTTTCGGTCCCCCAAAACTAATGACTTCTGACCCTTTGGTGACTTCCGACCCCCAACCTTCGGGTCAAGCTTCGCCACAGTACCCCTAATCTCTCTACAGAAATTGATGTTTCTGTCATAGCAGCAACCGTCTCCGTCAATCGCAAAGACTTTTCCTTCAATCAAGTTAGCAGCTACACACTATTGAGGATGACTACAATCTCTTCAAATCAGCCGATAACTTAGCGCTTCATTTCAGGTGATTCATTTCTGTTGTTTAATCGATTATATGTGTGCTTTGTGTTTGCTTGAAAGGAATGCAACCTTTTAACCTACATTCTAGGCACATTTTTTTTACCGCCACAGAGAAGAACATCCTGAAACTGTATCACGATTTGTAGAATATGGATTCTAGACCCGACGACTCAGGTACCTTAAATTCCTTCTGTACCTATTTTTTTTATGCTTTATATCCTTTATTATTAGTAATGTGTTATGTTAATTGGTGGCTATTTGGCATCTCATTTCTTAAAAGTATGAAATATTTTGACAGTTGTGTGATTTTTAGTAGAATTTTTATAATATTTTAGTTTACTTTTAAAGCAAGAACTACTAAATAACCGACTGGTGATTTAGTTTAAATTGTGATTGAATTTGATGTTAGTCAATCAATGTTACTTAATCCGTCATTAGTACATATAATTTCATATAATGGAATTGTTGATTGAGAGGACATATATGGTGGTTCTGATCCGCAACAAATGAAAGTAAAATGTATTAGTTGCAGTTGCTTCTTCGGTGGCCAAAGTAGTTCAAGTAAAAGAACTGATCTATATATCAGTCATTTTACATCAGCTGGAAAGTTTTATTTGCAGCAGCACGGGTTAAACAACTGATCGACAATCAGTTGAACCGAAGGTCACAGGCTCACAACAACCACATATCAGTTGGTTGTTCAGATGAGATGGATCCGTAGTTTGGTTTTATACTGATCTGGCACAACTGAAGGTTGGCACTGTTCGTACTGTAGAGACAATTTTGGTTGTGGTATAAAAGCTACTGCATAATTCAGACCGATTGTTATCCGACTGACTCATGTTGTTAAAGTCAGAGAATATGAAACTCGCGGCTCTCTTATTTGCAGGTTTGGGTAGCAACAACCATGGGGAAGGCCTTGCATGTAAAGAGGATGGTCTTGACATGGATGCTGGCTCTGAACTTGTAAGAAGAATATCAAAAATGGCACCCGGGATCGGAGGGCTTGGTGGATCATTTCCACTCGGTATGGCTTACCAGTTATTTAAAATTTTGCTTCTATGTTCAACATGGTAATCACTAGGAAATGATATCATATTTTTTTATAGAATAAATAGCTTTTTTTGTCGCTGTGGTATTGGTTGAAATCACAAAGTTTGTTAAGAAAATGCTCACTATGGTATTCAAAACTTCAACGACTTTATCCCTTAAGAATAGGTGTGTAAAATTTAATGTGGAAAATTATATGAACTGGTTGAATGTTTAGACAAAGAACATAATTTTTATGTTACTATGCATCTTTTATCGTGTTTGAACTTTGACTGGTTGTTCTATTCTTTCAAGGTTGTTAGGCGTTTAAGTTGGAAACGGGTAAAGACACGTCTGTTTGGAGATGGTAGCAGGATTTGAGAAGGCAACAGGAAAGGTATTATGAGTTTGAAAGTTCTTATTTTCTTATCCAAAAACCATCTAGGAAATCAAACAATTTGGTAGAATGCGCTCGGTATTATGCAGTTTGAAATCTGAATACGTCCTTGATGAGTTGAGCCATTGGAGCTGTTCGACCTCGTGAACCTGTTCCACTTGAACCAATTCTATAAATTGTACTCTTTGATCCAAACTATTTTCTTTTCCTTAATAATCTTGATTCACATTTTTGGCAGTCCGTATCAGAGAATGGCATCAGGATACTGGTACCTAGCACTGATGAAGGTGGAGAAATGGCTATCATCTCTGCGGCAACTCAATATCACAGCTTGAGAATATGTTGAAGCAGGACTTCTACTAGGTTTGTTATTTGTTTTTGCATCAGTTTTTAATCTTTGCTATGATCAGTGTTGCAAGTTGCAAGTTTGTTTCGCGAGTGCCATATGTAGCCCCAATCAGAGTAGCACACTTGGCAATTTTTTTTAGTAGTTAATTTAGCTTCTAAATATGATTCTAAAAACTAGATTGCCATATGGAACAATTTTACTCATAGTTTAGCTGGTGGAACTGGACAACAATGCATATGGTTTTGTTATTCTTATAAATGGTTGTATTGAATGTGGATCTTTTATTCTCTTCAGCAAATGTGGAAATTAAGTTTTACTTCAGTGCGTTACTCGATTAAAGGCACAGTTTGAAGTTTATCCCACATTAGTTTCTCTTTTGTATGTCCATGTATTTATAGGTTTATACCACTGCTTTGGAGGATGGTACATGTCTGCTTTGGAGGCGGTACCTAGGTGGCACCTGTGAAAACTGTATTTTCTTTCCTTTCTAGTTTGTGTTTTATTTGTTAGCAAGGGTCATGAGTTTAATTTTGTTAACTTAAATATTTGTGAAAGATCATTGACAACACTCAAAAATTCGAAATGGCCATACTATGCCACCATTCAAAATGGGTACCCAATACTACCCTCTAACGGCGCCGGCTTGATAATTCACATAGTTGACCATGTTTGTCTTTGAGATATGAGAAGAAAAATTAGCCTTTTAATCCAATAATAGTGCTTGCGTTTTGTTTTCTTATATTAATTTATACCACTGTTTTCTTATGTTGATTTTTAACTTTATTAATTAGCTCCCACATGATGTAGTCGTTCTATAAGTTTTATGCCCTCAATACGAGTTATCAACGTTACTTGCTCATAGAACAACACTAGCGGTGCGACTCCCTTTAATTTTATTTTTAGAGATATTCTGTAACAATGATTTTGTTTTGGTCTTTTAGGCTTAATTCTAGCTGAGGCAGCTTTAACAAGCTGGGGACGAAGACCAGCTCCTCTTCATGCACTAGGCCAAATAATGAGTAGGCTTTTTTCTTCTAAATACAAATTGTGACATCAAAGTGAGTTTCTTTTATTTAATGTGATAAAAATTATGAGTCTTTATTTTTTATGTAGAGGCTTTGGGTGAACATGATTGGCAAGTTTTAATTAGTTTTTTTTTTACTTGGACCGGTATAAAACTAGTTTAACTTGCCCTTCTATTAGAAATAAAAAATTATATATATCCTTTTTTTAGTACTACTAAGATTAGGATGTAGAAAAGTGGTCCACATTATTTATTCTACTTGAACATAAGGCTAGCATAACATGGGTATTGCTACCGCAATTACGCACGTTATCACGCGCCCAAAAAACTATTCATGTTATATTATGCATGTTAACAACATAATAACCCACGTTATACATGATAATTATGCATGTTATAAACCTAACAAATTTTGTTTTAAAAATACTATAGCAATAGAGTGTGCAAATTAAAAAGGATAAAATGTTTGTTTTTATGGTGTATCTTTTTTAATAAATAAGGTGGTATGTAAAAGTTGTAAATGTTTAAAAAATTGAAGGTGAAACTTTATTAATTGTAGGCTATGAGTAAATTTCACTCGCAGTGAATCTCTCAATCTCCATTGATTCCCAATATCAACGGCTCAAAATCCCTTTTATCATTTTTACAACAAAAATCATTTTTATTTAAAACTTTCTCTATTCTTTTAAATTCAAAAACCTGTAAAGTCTGTTTAGATTTTAAGTTTGAATAGAAGACTTATATGTAATCCAAAGATTTGGGAATTTTCTAGAGATTTTAGGGATCTGAGTGTCATGTTAATAAAAAAATCAAACCCTTAATGCATATGTATGTATATGTGGATGTTAGTGTTGGATAAGTTAAACAAATGGGTTAGGCTATTGTAAAAAGTACATTAACGTAAAAATGGTAAGAATGATTAACAACCATTAGATTAGGGGGGACTAAACAGGGACCGAATTGTAATTTTGTTGCGTCTTTAATTGCTCAGAACAAAATGTCACACCCCGACTTTTCCCTCGTCGGTTGTAATGTTTGGTGCCTTTGCCAACGCAGCGAAAAGATGCATCTAAGACTCTGGTTCCCTGAACGCCGATTCTAAACCTCTAGGATTCCCGATCCCAACTGTCACCTACTCCAACCGTGCCGTTTCCAAAGTTTAAACCTGAAAGACATACTTAAAAAGTCAACATAAAGCTGGTGAGTTCATAAGTTTTGCAAAATGTTATCAAACATTACCAAGTTCCAAAAGTGTTACCATGTTCACCCTGTCAATACTATGCAAAATGTATACCAAAGTACGCTAGCTAGGCGTATGTTTTGTTACTACTACGATTGGAAAACCATTACTAACTCGCAAACCAGATGTTGTGCCCGAATAGTAAACCTGTTCCTGTTTGAGACAATATGCACTCGCCCGGCCCTCCAAGCCGACGAGCGGGGTTGGTCACTCCCAATAGATCTATTCATATTTCCCCGTTGTGCTAACCCGCACATTCATGGTTTCCCCCGGGACTTCCAAAGATCGTATAGTAAACCATAGAAACCCATAGTATGACAGTTGTTACCAAAACATAAGTTTAACACATGTTTTCTCCCCCAAAAAGTGAAACCAGTTAAAAGAGGGGCCGTAAACTCACGTGCCCATTTCATTTTTCAAAAACTTGTTCGTTTGGAATTCCTCAGGTTTTCATAAAAGAAGCATGTCTTCCACCCCGAAAACATTTATAAAACAGTAAAAAGTGGGGTCATGAACTCACCTTAATGTCCATGCTAAGCTAGCAAACAAAGCCTGAAACCTCGGCCGACTTCCTCGAGCCCTAATTACCAACAAAGGACACCTTAACAGTCTATCACACATAAGCCTAGCTTATTAACCGCTTAAAAGATAGTCTACCCGACTGCCTAGACTCGTGTGTACCAACACGGGTCTCAAAACGTTTCAACTCGACGAACCGATCATGGCTTACCTTAATTCACAAGTTACATACAACATAGTACCCAAGTTTCACACTTGTCACTATTCGTGTGTAAACCTTGTTGGACTATAACCCCGAAACGTATAACTATCCTGAGCCGAGGATCATCTCATAAATCATTTTAGAAAATACTCTTTGAGGAAAAACAAGTTTAGTTATTAAAACCAATTAATAACATTTGCTACTTTTTCCCAAACATTGTTTGAAAATCATCTTTATTGTTACAAATAGATAAACTTTGAAAACACCTTGATTTTGTATATAATAATGCATTTGTCCAAAACGCTGAAGGGAATTTATTTAACAGAAATAGCAGTTCGTTACGTTTTGGTTTTTATAAAAATTTGGGCAGAGTTTCCTCTGTTTTTGTACAAACCAGACAACACCCGTTGTCTACAATTTTCCCCCAAAATCAACTTTCAAACACAATTCAACAAGTTCTTTTTATCCACAATTCCGATTCACGAGATTATACGTTTCGACACCTAAATACACTTAATTATATAAATATATATATATATACCAATATATATATATATATAATATAGTCCGACAATATAGTCCAATTATATTTAGTCCGAGTTCGAAACCATAAGTCACGTCAAGTTAATCGTTTACCAAATCGTTCGATATTTAATATTGTTACCGGTTATTGTTTTTATTTGGTTCGTTCGCGAGTCAAGACTATTTCGTTTGAATCAATATATTTATAAATATATAATATTCATAAATACATAATATTTACAAATACATATATATTTATAAATATACAACATTTATACTAATAACGAATACGGATTTAAGTATACCAAGCTTTACACCGAGCCAAAGACTGCACGTTGACCAGATCTGACCGAACCGACCGCAACCGCGACTGAAACCCGAACTGGACCTGAATCTGACCCGACGACCAAAATGAACACGAACCAACTGCTTGTCATAATCGGACCACCAACTGGGCCACTACAACCGCACCAAAAACTTGATCCAAGTCCCGAACCCAAACCATTACCGAGTCCTCCCGAGCTCGAAAACAACTCCAACAGACTCGAGCCACAACCGTAACCCAAACCATCGGATCCCAAGACAAAACCAAGATCATAACCCGAATCAACACCTCGGGTCCTACCTGGTACCTGATGAAAAAGATCATAGCAACCACCTACCTGTGTCCAAACCACCATATCACGTTCACCACCAACTACTACACCCACACCCTTCGGATCTGCTGGAAACGAGCCATCTATCGAACCAGGAACCACCCAAGCCACAACCGCATCGGACCACCACCCGACACCGGCTCCACCACCAGTCAAACCAAACCTGACCATGCAACCAAACCATCCCTGAACCAAAACCAAGCCGGAGACGAGAAAGACGCGAGAACCAGTGTATCCGAACCAAATCGGGCCTGAGCCACAACCGGACACCACCACCCGAACCAACCACCACAACCACCATCATTTGCAGACCTGTCACATACACAGCCCGTTTCTGCAAAAACATTACGCCACCGCCGCTGCTCCCTTGAACCACCACCATCACAGCCCTAATCAGCTAAGAGGCCGCCGCCGCCACCTGTAACCATCTCGTGAGCCATCACCACAGCCCATCTCGGACCTGGAACCATGCGCCGCCACCACCATAAGGCTGGTGGTGGTCGGCCGCTGCTGTAACAGGGTGGAGGGAGAGAGACGAGAGGAGATAGAGTAGCGAGAGAGGGGGAGGCGGGTTAGTGAGAGAGTGAGGTTTGTTTGAGGTGTGGCTGCAGAAAAAATGAGAGGAAGAGGATGGACCTTAGCTTTTATAGCTAGGGTTTGTGTTAAGTGGGAATATATCGCGTATACGAACCCGTATTAAACGTATTACGTCTTGGTTTATATTTAGGCTCGTCAATTAATTATAAAAATTAGTCGGTTTTGTTCGAAATCTAAAATAAAGATATACCGAGAAAAAATATAATTATTTCCGTTGTCCGACGCGTGCTTTCAGAACACGCGTTTAAATCGCGTTAAAAGATTCTATCACAGTTTCCTTTGTTAAAACGATCCGTTAACCTCCGAAACTTAATAATTTAAAATTTTCCATAATAAATAGTTACTTATAATCACATCGGTATTGATCGGAAGTTGCCGGTTGTCACACAAAATGAAAAGGGTAAATTAGTAATTCGTCTAAAATCAATTGTCAATTAATTTCAAAATAAAAAACGACCATAGGGTTATTATTTCGTTCAACAAAATCATTAAAAAAACGTCTCTCAAAACTAACTAGGGTTTAAAGAAGGCGATTTACGACTTGTGTTGAAGAAGAAAACACATAGCAATATAGATTTAAGAGAGGTTTTAACATGGCTTCAAAGAAGAGTATATAAACCAACACCAATCAAGCAATTAATATTTGGGATTCTCCTCCTCATTAACTGGTCAGTCAAAGATGATTGACACAATCAAAGATGATTGTCAGCCACCTTTTTAATGCTGCACGTTCTCATTGCCACAATTTATGCAATCATACTATTTCTTGTATCATTTCCTTTTTATGTAAAGCTCTATATAAACTCCTTGTAATACTCGATGTACAGAATAGAAAATAATACAAAGCATTCATTTTAATATGGTATCAAGAGCTGTTATGCTCCACTGAGCCCTCCTTTTTTTTTCCGATCCTGCCAGCACTCGACAGCTTCCCTGTCCGCCGCTGCTCCACCTCTTTTCCGACAGCCATTCTGTCCGACCCCTGCCACTACTCCTTGCTGACTGCAATGGCCAAACCAATCACCCCTATCACCGCTGCAACTCACTTTCCAATCAAACTCACCCCTCAAAATTTTCCCTCATGGCGTACCCAAGTCACTGCTACCCTTATTGGCCTCGAACTTGACCACCACATTCTCGGCAATGAGGAACCACCGGCTGCAACAGTTCCGGATGGACAGACCTTAAAACCGAACCCCGACTACACTCGTTGGTTTCGCCAAGATCAAATGATAATCAGTGCTCTCCTAGGCAGCTGTTCTGAACAGATTCAGCCCATCGTTTCATCCGCCAAAACAGCCCGACAGGCTTGGGATCTCCTAAACTCAAGCTATGCGAGTCGTTCCCGCTCTCGCATAATCTCACTAAAGTCTCGGCTGGCCAAAAACCCACGAGGCTCTAGGTCAATATCTGAATATCTCCATGAAATGAAGTCCATTTTTGATGAGCTTGCAATTGCTCAAAGTCCCATGTCCGAGGAAGACCTTGTGGTCCATATCATGAACCAACTAGGCGATGACTACTCTAACCTAGTTGCCTCTTTTCGCACTCGTGACACCACGATCTCCTTTGCCGACCTCTTTGAGAAACTACTAGACCATGAAAGAACACTCAAAGAAACTCAAACCGAACCCACGCTCACTACGGTGAACAACACCTCCCGCAACACTCCACGTTCACATTCAAACCGGCCTCCTCCTGCCTATGACAACCGCTCATACCGTGGCCCGAACCAACCCAATAATCGACCTCAATGGTCTCCTCGGCCCAACCATAACACCAACCGCCCAACTCGAAATAACAATACTTATTGCTACTACTGTAACATTCGGGGCATGACACTAAGGAGTGTAGAAAACTTGGCCGCTTCTTAAGAGAACACAATGTTTCTCCTAGCAACAACAACCCGATGGTCAACTATACAACCCCTCAACACACGGCTCCAAACCCACCTTGGATGTGGGACTCCGGTGCATCCGACACAACCGCGAATAACAATCAACCATTCCCCGTTCTGTCCGAATACGGAGGCCCCGATGAGATCGTGCTAGGTGATGGTAAAACTCTCCCTATAACTCATATTGCTCAAACAACTATTCCGACCAACTCTCGTCCACTTCTTTTAAATAACATTCTAATTGCTCCACACATTCGAAATAATCTTATTTCCGTTGCTAAAGTTTGTCGTAATAATCGTGTTTCTGTTGAATTTTTCCCTTATCATTTTTTTGTCAAGGATCTAAGCACGGGGGCGCCTCTCATGCGGGGAGTGAACGTTAATGACGTCTACTATGGACCAATCTCCTCACCACCTCAAGTCAACACCACTCAAACAAACTCTCTTCTCATGTGGCACCACATACTTGGACACCCATCGTTTCAAGTATTTAAATCTTTAATTTCTAAGTTAGGACTTCATTGTAATAAGGTGACCCATGATTCCTTCCATTGTATGTCGTGTTCTTTGAATAAAAGTCACAAATTACCGTTTGGCAAAAATTCCTTTGTTGCTACACAACCTCTACAACTCCTTTATTCGGATGTTTGGGGTCCGGTAAAAACGTCCATTGATGGGTTCAAATATTATGTTATTTTCGTTGACTATTTTTCCAAATATATTTGGCTATATCCCATTAAACGCAAATCGGATGTTAAAATTCTTTTCCCACAATTTAAATCTCTAGTTGAAAATTTTTTTAACACCAACATCATTTCACTATTTACCGACAATGGGGGCGAATATGTGGGTCTTTCCACTTATCTTACCTCCCAAGGCATTTCTCATTTTACAACACCACCTCACACACCGGAACAAAACGGTGTTGCCGAACGACGTCATCGTCATGTCGTTGAAACCGGCCTTGCCCTCCTTCACTACTCCCACTTGCCACAACATTTTTGGTCCCATGCCTTTCAAACCGCGACCCACTTAATAAACCGCTTGCCTACACCCATACTTCAAAACAAATCACCCTATGATATCTTGTTCAAAACCGCTCCCACCTACTCCAAACTCAAACCATTTGGATGCCTTTGCTACCCGTGGTTACGCCCATATGCTACATCCAAACTCCACTCCCGGTCATCGGCATGCATATTTCTTGGGTATTCATCTTCCAAATCGGCCTTTAAATGCTATGACCCCACCACTCACAAATTATACCATTCCCGTCATGTTGAGTTCATCCCACACATTTTTCCCTCCCAATCTATCAACCCCCAACCTAAAGACTTGACATTCGACACCTTCCTGTGCACATCACCATCGGTCCCACCAACTCCATCCGATACACCCCGAACATCTCCCATACCTTCCTCTCCAGTACCGGTTGCAACTTCTCAGCCACTAAACAACCCTCCAGAGGCCCAAACCCCACTCGAGGCTCAGCAGGCCCACGGCCCAAACTTACCCAGCACTCCTCCAACAGCCTCCCCTACTCCAAACACATCCCCAACTAGCCCACATCAACCCACTGCACCCATCGGCCCACTGCAGCCCACTACCACTACACAGCCTGTAACGGACCCAATCAGCCAGCCCGCCAACAGTGAACCATCCGACCCTTCCCCAGCCCCCTCCTCACCCACTCCTCAACCATCTCGGCGCCAACCGAAACCCAACCCAAAATATTACAACCCCAAATTTGTAAACTCGACCACCACTCACCCTTTACCCGTCTCCATCGAGCCGTCCACCTACACACAAGCCTTAAAGGACCCAGATTGGCGCAATGCCATGGACCTTGAGTATAATGCCCTTCTTCATAACAATACATGGGAACTTGTTCCTCACACAACCCAAAAACCCATTGGTTGCAAATGGGTTTTCCGAGTCAAACGCAAACCCGATGGGACTATTGACAAGTACAAAGCCCGTTTGGTTGCCAAAGGCTTTCATCAACAATATGGCAAAGACTATCATGAGACCTTTAGTCCGGTCACCAAACCCGTTACCATTCGTACCGTTCTCTCCATTGCTCTTTCAAAGAATTGGTCCATACGCCAACTAGATGTCAACAATGCGTTTCTTCATGGCACCCTCCACGAAGATGTCTTTATGGTGCAACCTCCCGGTTTCACTAACACGGACTTCCCTCATCATATTTGCAAACTCAAGAAGTCCCTCTATGGCCTCAAGCAAGCACCGCGTGCTTGGTACCTTGAACTCACCAATTTTCTCGTTCACTTTGGTTTCAAAAGGTGCCTCTCTGACTCCTCCCTTTTTGTCTACAATCTTCATAACATTACTTGCTATCTCCTTGTATACGTCGATGACATCATCCTTACCGGTAATCACAATCCCTTTATGGATTCCTTTGTTCAAGCCCTAAGCAAACAGTTCTCTATCAAAGACTTAGGCCCCCTCCATCACTTCCTTGGCATCGAGGTTATCTCTACACCCAACGGTCTCTTCCTCTCACAACATCGCCATATTCAAGACATTCTCACCGCCTTCAAAATGGATGGTGCAAAGGAGGTTCTCACTCCCTTAAGCACTTCCGAATCACTCTCCTCGTTTGACTCCACCCACCCGGTTGATCCCACACCTTACCGTCAACTGGTGGGTACGTTGCAGTACCTTGCCTTCACACGTCCTGACATCTCCTTTGCTGTCAATAAATTGTCTCAGTTCATGCACTCACCCAAACAATCACACTGGCAAGCTCTCAAACGGGTACTCCGCTATTTGAAAGGAACGGTCCATCATGGGTTGTTCTTGAAACGCAATACTAATCTTAACTTGCAGGCCTTTTCGGACTCGGACTGGGGCGGTATTAATAATGGGGGACGATCCACTACGGCTTATCTAATATATCTTGGGTCAAACCTCATTTCCTGGAAATCGGCTAAGCAAAAAAGTGTCTCCCGGTCCTCCACTGAAGCTGAGTACAAAGCTCTCGCTAATGCTGCGGCCGAACTATCATGGGTCAAAAATCTACTCAGTGAACTTGGGTTGCCAATTGCGAACACTCCTTTACTTTACTGTGACAACACTGGAGCTACTTATGTATGTGCAAATCCGGTTTACCACTCACGCATGAAACATATAGCTCTCGATTATCATTTTGTACGGGAACAAGTCAACTCCGGCCAGCTCAAAGTCTTTCATGTTAGCACCAAAGATCAACTCGCGGATGTTCTCACCAAACCTCTTGCACGAGCACCCTTCATATCTTTTCGGTCCAAGATTGGAGTCTCTAACGGATCCTCCATCTTGCGGGGGCGTATAAACCAACACCAATCAAGCAATTAATATTTGGGATTCTCCTCCTCATTAACTGGTCAGTCAAAGATGATTGACACAATCAAAGATGATTGTCAGCCACCTTTTTAATGCTGCACGTTCTCATTGCCACAATTTATGCAATCATACTATTTCTTGTATCATTTCCTTTTTATGTAAAGCTCTATATAAACTCCTTGTAATACTCGATGTACAGAATAGAAAATAATACAAAGCATTCATTTTAATAGAGTAGAGGTATCTCAATCTCAATTTACAAAAAAAAAAAAAAAAACATGCATCATTATAATTTGCGTTTTACCTAACTATTTTGAACGAAATCGAATCAAACAGATATGATAGCATATGAGAGACGATCAAAGGAAAACAACGATCGAGCAGCTAAAACAATGAAATAAGGTACGTTAATTTGCGTATTATATAATTATTTATTGCACATTTTGTCAAAGTGTTAAACGCAAGTAGTAATTACTATATACACAAGTTGTTTGTTAATATAAAATTATATTACGCAAGTTGTTTTATTAATAAACGCAAGTGATAAAGTAACACATTGCATGATAAAAAGGTAAACAAACACAAGTTATTTAACTAACTCATGCAAGTATAAGAAACATCATTTCATACTACTTTATCAGCTTTGGCATAGAACGCAAGTTATTTAAACAACTCACGCAAATATAAAAACATAATTTCATACTAGTTTGTTAGCTTTTTCATACACGCAAACATTATTAAAAAAATAAACGCAATTAACGTTTATAAGACAAATAATACATACCAAGCATTATTAAAAAAAACGCAAGTTATTAAAAATAAACGCATGTATTACAAAGTGGCGGTTGAAAAAATTGGAGTGTTGTCATGTCAAACTAATAAAAAAGACATTTTGACCATCTCGATGAACGAAATTAATAATTATAAATGTAAGATATAAAAAGTCATGTGAAAACTATACACGTCCACTCTATAAAATCAGATCATGTCAACACATGTAGGGCACCATCCCCATTTTCACTCTTTTCATAATTCTCACTCACTCACCCATCTACTAAACAAAAATGGTAGACGATAGAACTCTGATCGCATGATGGTTTACGAATAGGAAGTTTCACCTTCTAATGAGTGATAATAGGAATTGCGGCGCAGCTTGTTGCCCGTCTACCCGCGCCTCACTTGTAATTCTTGTTGCTTTTAGTATGAATATAGGAAAAGAATTTACAATAGTGCGGAGAGTGTAATTAGAAACATTTCAAGAGCAATTCTTAAAAGAATTTTTGCACTTGATATACCTCGTTGCAGCCACTTAACTGAGTGTGAAAGGCTTTTTGATAAATTCAAAAGGACATCTAAAAATTATGAAGTTCGGGATATGCATTCTTGGGAATTCCAGGAAGAATATTTTGAGGTTATGGTGAGATTTGAGGGTGGGGGAACAAATTTCTACAAACCTCAAGAAATCTGTTTCTCAAAGGATGTAGAATTTTTAAGAAAGTTGTCGGAAAAATCACTGCTTAACCCAACTGAAGCCGAGTTTGGTTTGAAACTTGAGAACATGGTGAGGGCTCAAGTTGAGCTGTGGTCCGAGATGTATGCAGACGAAGACTCGGATGACAACGACTCGGATGATTAAGACATGGAAGATGAAGATTTAGAGGTAGAGTCTGAAGGTGAAACTAACTTCACAGTTTTTCCCTCTCTAGATTAAATTTTTTGAGGATGGTTGTGATGGATGAATAATGGTGCTAGTGGATGGTTGGTTTTTGTGGTTTTTTTTTTTTTTTTTTTTTTTTTTTTTTTTTTTTTTTTTTTTTTTTTTTTTATGCTGGTTAATGAAATAGATGTAACAAACAACTTTGCTTAGCTAATGAAATGGATCATCAAATTTGCTTGTTTATGGATAGTTTTGATTTATTTGTTCATAATGTTTTTGATAAATAGTCACACAAAAATAATAAACGCAACTATGATTACAATAAACGCAAGTGTTACCTATATAAAATCACAAAGGAAAGTATGATTCTAATCCAACGCAAACTTTGTTTAGTTAATGAAATGGATGATCAAATAATTTGCTTGTTTATGATTGTTTTTTTGTTTTATTGTTTTAATTGTATAAGTAGTCAAACACAATAAAGATCATCACTGTCATAAAATAAACAAAAGTATAATTTATGGTTAAATGCAAATAGTATGAAGAAAACACAATAAAAATCAACTCACACAAATATACGCAAGAGTTAATTACGTGGTTAGTCCTTGTGGTTTCTCTAGAGTTTCAAGTTTAGGTACTAATAGTTTAAAGTAACAGGTTAGGGTATTAAGGTTTGTTTTTGTAACAATGTTGGGTACTAATACTAACTATCGTTAAATTTTTTGTTAAATTTAGTTAAAGTGATTAAAATGCCTTTTTTATAAACTAGAGGGGCCATTATGTATTAAACTTCATTTACAAAACCCTTAGTACCCAAACATGAAACTTTAGAGAAACCACAGGGACCAACCATGTAACTAACTCATTATTTTATTAAATGTATTTATTTTTAAGATTTATAATTAAATAAGGAATATTTAATTAAAACATTGTTTTATTAAATATATTTATCCCAATATTTATAAAAATAAATCCAAGTTATTAGATTAATAGTTGTAACCATTAAGAAAACAGTTAACTTAATGTTGGATGGACTTGCGTTATAGTTACAACTATCAGAGGCGACCCTTAATAGGGGTGGCATGGGCGACCGCCCCAGGCCCGAAAATCCCGAGGGCTCGAGGTTTTGTTTTTTTTAAATATATAATTATGTGTTGTGGGCTATTGTGATCAATTTTTTTTTACCATTAACTTATCTAATAAGGCCCTAAATCATTAATTTTCAAACCCATCAAAACATATCCAACCCAAAATGAAACTTAAACAATATAAAGAACAATTTTGTGGGCCTAATGTGTGAGTTTGGGAGAATTTGAAAGGGAATGTGAGGGATGAGGGCCCGGTTTATTTGTAGTGGCTCCAGGCCCAAAACATTTTTATAGTTCTCGGAGACGGCCTTAACAACTATTAATCTAATAACATGGATTTAACTTATAAAAATGTTTTCTTTATGTGATTGAATTAAGTGTTATTTTTGGCCAAAAGATGCAAACCCAATTCAAGAAAATTAAAAAAAGATAGAAAGAAACAAAAGTTGAATTTTTATAAATAAAAAAAAAAAGATTTTTTTCTTCTTCAAGAACTGGTCGGCTTGGTAGGTTTGACCTACAAGGTGAAAATCATTTTTTAATTTCATTAAAATCCATAAGTAAATTAATAACATTTAGAACGTTTTTATCTATCTTAAAAGTGTATTTATTTTTATAAATAATGGGATAAATATATTTAATAAAACAATGTTTTAATTAAATATTCCTTATTTAATTATAAATCTTAAAAATAAACACATTTAATAAAATAATGAGTTGATTACATGGTTAGTCCATATGGTTTCTCTAAAGTTTCATGTTTGGGTACTAAGGGTTTTGTAAATGAAGTTTATTACATAATGGCCCCTCTAGTTTATAAAATGGCATTTTGATCACTTTAACTAAAGTTAACAGAAAATTTAACGATTGTTAGTATTAGTACCCAACATTGTTACAAAAACAAACCTTAATACCCTAACCTGTTACTTTAAACTATTAGTACCTAAACTTGAAACTCTAGAGAAACCATAGGGACTAACCACGTAATTAACTCCTATACGCAAACATGATTATAATAAAAACGCAAATGTCGCATGTTAAAAACCTGTTTTCAACAAATAATCATAAACGCAAGTATGATTCTAATCCAACTCAAGTTCAATTAACATATAAACGCAAATGCATTAACTATACACAAAAAATAGATATGTAAATTTTATATACAAAGCCACAGCCAAAAAAAAATATTCGGGACGCAATTTGACTTAAAATTCCCCTTCACCTCAAGATTTTGAATCCTCAAGAAGAATCTCTAAAGATAAAAAAACAGAGCACAATTAAGACTACCTCAATTGGTGTGCAAATCCAATGGTTCACCGAAAATAACATTAAAAAAAAGAAAAAAATGGTAATAATCCCACAACTCGGTTGGTGCACCAACTAAGGGTTGCACACCCCCACTAACTTAATTACTCGGATAACTTGTTATATTTAAACTTAAACATAAAACTAAATACACTGTATTTTTTAACTTTTTTTTTTGTGAATATATTGATATAAATTTTATTAAAAACTGAGCTCGTTTAAAAAAAAACATTTTTAGGATGATTTGGGTTGTGAATGTGTGTTAAATTTTAAGTAGGGTTGGATTGTGTATGTGTAAGAGAGAGAAATTAGTTTTTTTTTTTGAAAGTTGGGTTGTGTTAATTGTGAATGAGAATAGTCTAACAGCTTTCATCGTCTACAATGTTATTCACAGTAGGATTATTTAAACCCGAAATTGACATGATTCAATTCACTGCAAAAAGCATAGATGATTCGATTAATTGGCAAAAAGCACGGATGATTCGATTAATCGGCAAAAACATATAAAAACACAAATAAAAAAATATCAAACATATCATACGTATATTCACTTACTACAACACAATGAACTGTGAAACGATTTTGTATTTGGATTTGAATTTTAAGGTAACTAGTGGTATTACAACCCGGCGCGTTGCGCCGGGATTCCCAGCTATGCGGCGGGAATTAGTTCGGTATCAATTCGTTTCGTTACGGTAACGACACTTTTTATAGCAACCGAAATAGAAAAAATAAATTAAATCTTCATATTGACTAAAAGAATATCAATACATGATATACTTGGATAAAAAACAATTGTGATTTGTTTTGGTTCGTCAGAAAAATCATCGTATGTATTATAAATGTTGTGTTCCATAAGGGAAACAAAGACAAAATTTGTAAAACCACATATGCTAACTAACCATACTTGAATTCATTCATTTAACCCATCGATCTAATATTAATCTGTGTCAAATTTCAAATCCATATATATACTAATCATACTTAAATACATTTGTTTAACCGATAGATCTAACATGATTACCATATGACATACGTATTATAATTAATGTGAATTACTTTTTTTTTTTTTGAAAGGTATTAATGTGAATTACTTAATAGGACTTTTAACTATGGTATTTTTCCGAAAAGTTAAGTATGGAAAAAATTGCCATTGGGTTGGTGGCCCAATGGTAGAAGCAAAGCTTCTAGGAACACCTAAGGGGAAGATCATGGGTTCAAGTCCCACAAGGAGAAGAAATTTGCCGTTCAAAAAAAAGTATGGAAAAAATTAACCACACAAAATATTATATTATTAATACCCCAAATCGCCATACATATTATATATTCCATTTAGATTTCACATGAAAGGACTATATTTCCACCTTTACAAAACTATGTTCTGTTTCTATTACTCTACAAAACCATGGTCAAAACCATTTTTGGAAAAAAGAGCTTCTTCAACAACCTGGTTTTAAAATTTTGATGGAACAGGAAGATGTACATACGCGAAAAACAAAAACACTCTTGTCATTTTGCATTTATGGTGTCATTTTGCATTCATGATCTTGCTGGGGGCATGACACTTGACGACCACGTCTTCAAGCACTAACAAATAAATATGTCGTCTAATTTTTATTTTTTACACCACAGGCTCATCTTTTTGTACTGCTGATGCATTTCGTATGAATTCAAAATTTCATATTAATAGTGTAGAACAATCATTACATTTCATATATAAACATAATTTCCTTGCTATCCTATTTGTTACTATTTCACACAATTTTTAACCCAACGCAAATACATGAAAAATCCCAGTTTAAACAAAATGACACGATTTATCTTAGAACATCGACATCTTATCTTATCACCGATTCAACTTTCTTCTCCTTAACTTCCTCCTTTTTTTTCGTGCGTTGATTCATACTTCGGTCTTCAATTTCTGAAACACCTTCTCATCGTTGCGTCTGCATCCTCTTTCCATGCTCATACTTCTCATCTCTGAGTCTGTACAATACCCTTTAACAACCATAACAATATGTCTTAACCTGATTGGGTTAAGACGAAGTTTCCAGTCACCCCTTTTCCTTCCGCATTTCCCATTTTCATGAAGGTCTGCAAGAGGTGGGTTAATAGCCTTAAGAGTAATTTTATTTGAGGTGTTTTTCAGGCAACAACCGAAACCTTCGGTCTTGAGTACCCAGAGGTGAAACCGTCATGGCGATGACGCCATCTTTGTGACCACTGGTGGAGGAACTGGTTTTTGGCGGCTGTGACTGTGATGCCATCGGAATTCGGAAGAGGTGGTTGTTGTGTGTGAGAAACAGAAATAGAGAGAGGATGTGTGTATGTGTGAGAGAAACAAAGAAAGGATGAGTGCTGTAATGAAAATGAGAGCATGCTTTAAATGGACTTGAACCTGCTACCACGCAAGTATATAACCTGCCACGTAGAAGCATTCATTACCCTAGCTGGTGACACGAAGCTGCATTTCTCCGGTCCAATCAACACACGCCATCAATTATATGGAACTACGTTTCAAAATTAATAGTAACAATAGTAATTTCTAGATTTTGCGTGGATTGCACCATTTGTTGTCGGTGGATTTTCGGGTCGGGTAGTGCGTGTGAAGTGGTAGGTTAATGAAAAAATAAGAGGCAAAAATACAGCAGAGGGGAGACTCGAACCGGGGTGAAGGCTGCAGAAATAAAAACCACCATCACCACACTAGCCCAACATATGCAAACTAATGTCAATAATAAAAATTATAAACACAGATAAAAATCAAGTAAAACAAAAAACACTGTTCAAATCATTTGAACATTTATATAGTAGAATATTCGGTTTTGGTTTTGTAAGTTTGAATTTGAAATACGTATCAAAAGATTGGAACGTGATTACAGGGATAAAGAAAATGTCTAATCTACCCCTTGACTGGAAAATTAAATACGAGGTTCCCATTATAACCGTCATCCACATGTAGGACTATTATCTCTTCTTATACTTTGTAAATTAAGGTTTTTTGTATCGATTAACCTAATAGTTCATTAGTGTAGTGTGTTTTACACAAATAATAAGTTCAAACTCTTGCTAGTATAAGATTAGATGGAATTTATATGCGTGCAAAACATTGTAAGAAAAAGATAACTTTTTACCTCTATAGCTATTAAAATAATTTGTTATAAACACAATACAAGTATAAAACGACTTTATATTTATTTATTTATTTCTACTATGCAACTTTTCTTGAATTGTAGGAAACAAGAACAGACTTTGTTTGGAACTTGTTTAATAGCTTTTGGTTGTAAAAAAGTGAGTGAATATGTTGTGGTTTTGTTTTGGAGATGAACGTCAACATGAAGATGAAGAGGAACGTGCAAGACGCAAATACAACACATACCTCCACAGTACTTTAAAAAGGCGTATGCTAGTGTTAAGTGGTGTATGATAGTGGGTAAATGGTGATGTTGCTAAAGGACGCTAAGTGGACATTAATAATTAATTGTATGTTTGTAACTGAATGTGAATTGTTGAAATATATAAAAGAACAAAATTTGTAGTCACTACTGATTGACAGAAAAAAAACCTTAATGTACCACGTGTTATTTGGCGATTTGATATATTAATTCCTTTCTTTTTTACTTCCCATATACACAGAGATATTATCTTAACTTTGCACGCAGTACTAAGATTTGTTTAGCGGTAACCTCGATGCCCTACACATGAAAAAAGAAGTTACACTCAATGTTTTAAAAACCGGTACGTACCGGCCGGTTATACCGGTAATACCGTTTTTAGGAGGCGAGCCCGGTACGAAACACCCCGGTATAAACTCGAAACGGTATTAAGTTCGTACCGCCGGTAAAATACGGTATACCGGTTTGAACCTTTATACCGGTACCGACACAAGGTAAATTTTTGTGTTTTGAACTATTGATTTTTTGTGGTTCACGAAAAGCAAGAATGAGAACTTCATAATAATGATATAGATAACATGTTTAGTGAGAAAGAGCGTGAATCGGTTCCTCAAACACACTGTTACTTGTTATATATGTTACTTATTTTTCGTAATTTAAGTATATTATGATTGTTATTTCTACTAAAACTTCTTAGGTAATAATGTAGGATGAAAATGGTTATGCTCTAGATTTTGAGAAAGGCGATGCTAGTGAATTGCATGTTTTAAGCAATTGTGACCTTGATGTATTTAATACTCCAATAGTTTAAATATATCGTACACTTTCATTTAAAAGAACCATGTTAAAAATTGAATACTTTTAGATTATTTTTTTATGTGGAATAACTTTTGGTTTATATTTTAATATGTAATCATCAACTTTTAGATTATATTTTGAGTTCATGTTGTAATTTATGAATTCGTAGAGTTAACAAGCAAATCCGGTTGAACCACCCGGTTCAACCGGTTAAACCATTTTTAGGCCAAATCCGGTATGATTTAAAAACCGGTTTTTAAAACATTGGTTACACTTTTAGTTCTTAAATTTCAAATATATACACCGAATGGTATTACAGGAAGATTCATTATTTAATTCGTAAACTCATTTCTCTTACGATTTTAAATGTCCGTAATTTTTTCATATGATAATACCTTTTAAAAAACAATTACATCATTTTAACTAACATTTCATTCTCTTTGATTTTAGTAGGCCGTTTCTATATTTTTCTCAATTTTAAAATTTTATTACAGGATACCTGATTACACATTCAATATGATTTGTTATAACCGGTGTTATTATAGTTATGCTTATTGCGTGATTACACATTGTTAGTGTATTTTATGTTTGTCACCAGCTAGTGATTAGTCGTTTAGTCCGTTTGGCTAGTATAGATAAGTTTATCGTACCCAGTGGCAACACTGTAATTTACAGGCTAGGGAGACTAAGCCTTAGTTTCCCTAGGCCAGGAGACTAAGACAATGGGGAGACTAAGACGTAGTATAAATAGCGTAGTCTCCTCCTTGATCAAAAAGCTCTCTCACACCATTCTCCGTAGGTGTGTCCTTAGTGTGTCTGCTTTCTTAGAGAGAGTCCATATTATATCTTTGCTTTGTGTAAGCTTTATAAAATTTGTGTGATTTTGATAGTTTCGTGTGTTTGATCCTTGTTCCTTATCATCTATATAATTTGTTTCCACCATTGATTCAGATAAAACCAAGTGAATTACATTTCTTGTCCGGAAAGAAATATGGTCCTACACACACTCAATAATGAGAACTTAATTAATTGGTTATGCTTTATTACGTGATTAAATATGTAATATGTAATATACAACATTACGTGGTTATTATAGATTGATTGGTTAATATTTTACATTACATTTATACTTAATACGTGATTATACTTGCATATGTTTTGTGTTTTCTTAAGTTATAGTTAGTTCGTAATTACGTAATCACTTAATGAGTTTTCACATAATACTATAATGAAATTACGTAATCACGTAATGGGTATTCAAAATCATGTAATCACATATTAATACACAGTGAAGATGAAAAAGTTATAGTCATTTAAAAATCGTGGAGGAAGTGAGTTTTTAAGTAAAAACTAACGGATGTTCCTATTTTGCCCTTCTCACTTGTTTTTCTCTACAATTTGGGGAATCACTCAATCTCAACCATTGGATTGTAAGATAAGTGATCCAAAATCTCTTCTACACTTTTCACGTTAAGAATTTTTGTATTTGATCCTTCCTCTCTCTCTCTCTCCCTCCCTCCCCCCTCTCTCTCACTCTCCCCCCCCCTTCTCTCTCTCTCTCTCCATTATATATATAGAAGGATCATATTAAAATTTGTCCTACATATACCAAAATTCATCATACATATAACGAAATTATCATACGTTTATCGCACACATGTAGAAATTCATTCTACATATATCGAAATTTATCTTTCAATATAAATTAGATTTTCTTTGAAGCAATATATATTGAAAATGAATTATGAGTTTTATTAGGTTAAGGTAAATTAATCATTTATTTAACATTAAATACAATTATTAAATGAAGCATTTCTATTGTTTAAACTTTTTTTCTTCTTACAAGAAATCTCTTTATTCTTTTCAAAAAAAAAACAAGAAATCTCTTTATATATATATATATATGTATGTATATATATATATGGATGAACCTCATAATCTCAAAAAAAAAATATGCCATATCGAAAAGGGGGTAACACTAAAAACAACGTTTGTAACATATGTTTGTAACATATGTTACAAATAACGTCATTTAAAAAACACTCAACGATTTTTTTAGGTCAGAATGCTTGAAAACACATATATCACATGCTCTCAAACTTTCATATAAAAATAAGCTCGTTACGTAGGGTTTTTTATAGTTTTTTTTTCCCGCAAATTTAATACATTTTTTTGTCCTGTATATGGATTCTAAGAGAAGAAAACATTTTGTGTCACTTGTCAATTTATAGGCTACTTTATTCAGCATTTAAATTTAATTAACACATTTACTATTAATCTGTAATTAATTTATATTTTTTTTTTGATCGGCAAACAACTTTCAATCCATTCACGCAAAAGTATTTACAAAAAGACGCCCAATAACGTTACATGGTTACTACACTAATAAGACACTAGTCATAACACATGAGGACCAAAATAAAAACACCCGATAATGGCCAAACTTTGATCGTTTATGTGATGTTCACGTAATCGGTACTTCAAAAGCTTTCCATTTCTCCCATGTCCACCCACACGGTTTGAGCTTATGGTTGACCCAGCTGAAAGATATCGCTTGAATTTCGCCGAAAAGCCCGTCCAAAATCACTCTTTTACCTTGGAAAATAGCTGCGTTTCTTGCTTTCCATATTGCCCATGAGGCTGCTAATATTACAATTTGAATCCACCTTTGTTTGTGTTTTGAAATATGATGGTCTGAATGAAGCTTCAAAAGGTCACGAACCGTAAACGCGAATATGGGAGGAATCTTACACCACGAACTAATCTTGTGCCATAGTGATGATGCGATAAAGCATGAGGTTAGAAGATGATCCGCGTCCTCCAATGCGTCTCCACAAAGTTTGCACTCGGCTGAGCTTTGAATGATTTTTCTTTTCACGAGACCAACCTTCGTGGGTAACCGGTTTTGTTCAGCCCTCCAAGCGAAAACAGATATCTTCTTCGGGACACCTTTTACCCACTGAAAAGGGTAGAAGGGGACCGCATAATTCTGTAGTAGTTTCCTGCAGTGCGACACCAAAAAACAGTCTTCCGGACCCCCAACCCAGACCCATTTGTCCCCATTTGTTGTGAAAAAGGTACTAGCAATCAATGCTGAGCATGATTGCAATTCCGTCAATTCAATGTTAGAGCTTGGTGCCCGAATCCAGCCCCAGTTCTGGACCCGAGCAGCCACTGAAATCGTTTTATGCGTCTCTAAAGCGAACAAGGCTGGGAATGTATCTTTAAGTGGACCTTCGGACGTCCACCAATCCAACCAGAAACGAATCTGTTGACCGTCGCCCACGACACCTTTTATCTTAGAGGGAATATTCAGATCATAAATCAAGTCACAGTCCCCCACTTTATAGATGGCGTTCCAAACACCAGCAACCCCTCGTCTAACCGGAAGGTAGGAGGAGGAGCGATTGCAAGTATGAATCGCAGAAATGACTCGATGCCAAAGAGAGTTCGGTTCAAGCTTAAAACGCCACCACCATTTGACTAGGAGGCTTTCGTTCATAGCTCTAAGTGATCCGAAGCCGAGCCCTCCTTTTTCTGTAGGTCCCACGACACGTTCCCAAGCCACCCAATTAGTCTTCGATTTGTCTTCGTCACCTCCCCAAAAGAATCGTCGACGTAGGGCTTCCAACTTATTGATGACACCAATCGGGGCTTTAAATAGTGAGAAGTAGTATAGCGGTAAGCTGTCAAGAACCGCACGGATAAGTATCACCCGGCCGCCAAAAGAAAGATGTTTTGCTTTCCATTTGGACAGGCGTTTTTTGAAGACCTCCACCACCGGATCCCAATATTTAATTTGACTCATATTAACTCCTACCGGGACCCCGAGGTACTTGCAGGGAAACTTTTCAGCCTTGCAGTGGATAGTTGTAGCCAATTCTTCAACATTAGATGCGCTAACCCCAATGCCGAATAAGGATGACTTGCCGAAGTTGATTTTGAGCCCTGAGATTAATTTGAAGCACCTCATTAACCTAATAGTGTTCAACAGATTTTCTTCACCCCACTCGCCCACAAACACGATGTCGTCCGCATACATAAGGTGGGTAATAGACGGGCCATTGTTTGGGAGTTGAATGCCGCTAAGAAAACCCAATTCTTTGGCTTTAAGGATGAAACATGTAAGCGCCTCCATGGCCAAAATGAACAAGAACGGGGAGAGAGGATCCCCTTGGCGAACACCCCGAAAGCATTGGAATTCTCTAGACGGCGAGTCGTTGATCAAGATCGAAGCCCTAGAGGAATCCAATATACCATTCACCCACAAAAGCCATTTCGGAGGGAATCCCATTTGTGAGAGGACCGATAAGATAAACCCCCAATTTATGGTGTCATATGACTTCTCCATGTCGATCTTCAACACAAATACCCTCGTGTTGGATTTTTTGGCCCATGAACACACCTCATTCAAAATAAGTGGACCATCGAGTATGTTTCTAGAGGCTAAGAACCCGGACTGAAACTCAGACACAACCGAATCCATAATGGGTTTAATGCGATTTGCAAGTACCTTGGATATGATCTTTGAGATGACCCCAATAAGACTAATAGGCCGAAATTCGTTGAAAGAAATAGGGTCGGTGCATTTGGGTATGAGAGCGGTAAAAGAAGACGCACAGCCCCGATTTATTACTCCGGTGTCAAAAAAAGAGCTCATGAGGCGCATAATATCCTCCTTTAGAAGGACCCAAAAATGTTTTATAAATCCGAAAGTGAAGCCATCCGGGCCAGGTGCGCGATCAGCCCCACAGTCCCAGATTGCTGATTTGACTTCTAGTTCTGAAAAAGGGAGAGATAGACGATCTGCATCATCGGGTGGAACGTGTTTGATGGTTGGACCGGTGAATGGGGGCCGAAACATCTTAGGCTCCTGATACTTACGCGCAAAGAACTTCCATGCTTCGTCTTTGATGCGAGTTGGATCGGTCACCCAATCATTGTTAATAAGAATCCCATTTATGCGATTAGACCCAACATTGTGATTAATCATGCCGTGAAAAAATGAAGAGTTCTCGTCTCCGTCTACCATCCATTTGACCCTAGACCATTGTTTCAAGTCGCTAGTGATCTCCGATATGATATCCCCCAATTTGCTCTTGTTCTCCACCCATTCAGAGAGTTGAGTCGAGGACAAACCACCATTTTCCAATCTGTCATCTAAGGCCACAATACGGTCTTCAATCGCTTTTCTTTGCATACCCCTTGAGTCTCTTTCCTGAGCAAGCCAAATTTTGACCTTGTCTTTAATAAGTTTTAGTTTGTGGGCCAAGGTCAAGTCAGCTGGCCCAATGTTTTCAGCTTCATTAAAGGCGGTCACCACAGTAGAGTCTAACCCCAACTTACCCAGTGCCGAATTGTAAAATCTGAATGGCGTGGCGCCGAAGTTAACTGAATCAGTGGATAAAGTAATAGGGCTGTGATCCGAAGCAACCCTGGGGAGAGCAGTGACTGCAGCATCAGGCCACATGTTTCGGAACGTGTCGCACACCAGGAACCGATCAATTTTGCTGAGTTTTATTCCCGAATCAGAAATCCGTGTGAATTTTCGGCCTCCCATTGGGTACTCATGCAAACCATTTGTCTCAATGAAGGCGTTGAAAGCAGCCGTACAATTACCATTGAATTCACAATTTTGGCGTTCCTCCGGATAGCGGACCGCATTGAAATCCCCCAATAAAATCCATAAACCATCATTTGCCGCAATTATACCCGTAATCAAGTCCCATAAATCGCTCTTCTGTCTTAATCCTTGCGGGGCATATACATTTCCAACATTAATTTTGACACCAGATTTCTTGATGTTACCAGTGATTACCAAAAAAATTTGATGTCTAATAACATTAGTCTTGTAAAATGAGTTCGGATCCCAGCAAGATACAAGACCACCCGATCTACCCTCGGCATTTACCCATTCCCATTCCACCATACGCCTACCCCAAAATTTTTGTACCTGGATTTTTGAGCCGTCTTGTAACATTGTTTCCTGAATACCGACGAAGTTGGGTTTATGAGCTCTGAGAATTTCCCCGACTGAGAAGATTTTTTCATCCTCTCCAATCCCCCTAACGTTATAAGTCAAGAAATTCATTGGACCACCGGAAGTTCCCCTTCAACAGCAATCGACTGGAGCAGGTCATTTTCAAAACCTTCCAAACGAATACCAACTGCATTCCCCAAGTTAACGGTTAGTTGTGCTTCAGACTCGGACACCTGATTGTTGACAACATGGGATGGGTTCGGGTTATTAATATCCAAATTATTAATAGTATTCTCGGGAATTGTAGCAGCATTTAATGTCAATTCTCCATGCACGTCCAGACTGTTCACCCGTTGGACTTCCCCGGAACCGTTGCAATTCCCAATCGTATCATCATCCATGTGGTCTTCTGCCGGCGACTGAAGTTCAACAACCATCACCGGACTTTCATTGATCGGAGAGTTCGGTAGATCGTTATGTTCCTGATTTGGTATCAACACCTGATCAGTTTCTTTGGGATTTTCTTCACCTTGTTTATCAGCCGGTTTATCAACATCAGGGGAGGACCTAGAAGCCAAGTCAGCCTTCACAAAATCAGGACACCAGACTTCTTCAGTCTCATCGATCCATATCTTAAATCTTTCACGTTTCCACAGTATCTCCGTTGTGTCCGAGATGCGTTTACCGTCTTTGACAATAACCGCCACCTGCTCCATAGCAAAGTTTCCGTCCCTGGAGCTGGCAATGGACCCCTGGACAGGCTCACCGTAAGTTGAAGCAATGATATCAAAAACTTCTTTGTCCCATAGGTGAAGTGGGACGCCCAAGATTTTTAACCATGCGATTCTTTCAAAGGGAAGGACTTGTCCTCTCCAAACCTCTAGGTTATGAAACCACTGTTCCCAGTCGTCTTTCTGGTCTTTAAGAAAAGCTTCAGCGAGCACAGATGTCATGAAGGTAAGAATGACAGTCATGCCAGCAACATATCTCACCTGAACGTCATTCACCATGGATGCCCTTAGGAAGTCATCCATTCGACAAAGTCGTGTTACATCCCTCACTCGGCCGATAAGTGAGAGACGACCAAGAGCAGCCTGAGTGTCGAAGATTTTATTCGGAATTTGAATAGGCCTATTACCCCAGTTATTACGCAACGGTGGGAAGTTATCAGCATCACCCCATGTTTTTTCAGCCCGGGACGGTCTATGAGCATTCGTATGAAGGTTGGTTTCACCTCCACTGCTGCTTCTGTTATTCCTAGTGCTGTGTGTTTCTTTGTTATTGTGGGTTTCATCCTTCTTAAATTTTGCCTCGCTTACGAATAACTTCTGATCCCCCAAACGAACATTAACCAATGCTTTGATCATTGCCTCCGTGTTCCTGACATATTCGAAGCGGAGAAAGGCAAAGAACTTCCCGGCTTTGTTTCTTCTCCTTGGTAGGTAAACGTCTGTCATCATCCCAAGATTTTTGAAAGATCTCCAAAGTAGGCCTAGGGTACAATCACCAGGTAGGTTAGCGATATAGAAGGTGGTAATGTGGTCTCCGGTGGTTTGGTTGTGGGTGGTATGGGTGTGGGTGGTTTTGTTGTGGGTGGTTTGGTCGTGGGTAGTATGGTTATGGGTGGTTTGGTTGTGGGTGGTTTGGTAGTGGGTGGTTTTGGACGGATTCCGGCGTCTCCGATGTAATTAATTTATATATTCTTTTGTAGTTAATTTCCCATTTTTTAAATACCACAAACAAAAATTAAGATGTAATTATTTGAAATTTGTTATATATAACTTTATACTACGTTTAAAGTTAAGAAAATGTTAGCAAATTATTTTTGAATTTTATTTTTTTAATGTACGTTCTGATCTTATTATGTGTTGCTTTTAAAATTCTATGTGGAAAAAGGATGAAGTGAAAAAGAGTGGGGAAAAGTAACATTTGATAGCTAGTTAAGCCTAATTAACTAATTAAGGTGAAAGGGAAGTGTGATAACCAATGTACACTACTTTAATTTATGGACCTATATCCCACCTGCTTTGATTTATTGGCCCCCTGCTTGTTATTATTTTATTTCTTTCAAAGAAACCAGCAGCCTTATCCTAAAAGTTTTCAAGAATAACTTTTGAAGACAAATATTCAAATGCTGTTAATGTAAATACAACCCCGTAAAGCTAGCAGGTGTAAAGCTAAATCAACATATATTTAGCATAAAAAATATATTTGCAATATAATAAACCGTGAATTTCACCACATGTTCTTGGCCTCTTGTTTCTCTAAGAACAAACACCATGTAAGTGCTTTTCATGCATGACCTTTACTCTTTATCACTTTTAGCATCGTTCTAGTACCTATTTTCCATATCACTTTGGGATTTTGTGCCATATGATTTGTACTTCGTAACTTGAAAAGTGATAATAACGAATGACTACTCCATTTTTCGATTACTGGGTAACAACAGTACTTCCTCTTGTAACTTCAAGAATGTTTAGAATGAAGTTGTTGAATACAAGGGGAATATTTTGTTTTTCTGGAAATTTGAATATGTTTTACCAACATGGTTGTTATGAAACTTCTTTTCATGATTGTTAGATATACATTTGGACAGCATGTCATGCGTGCCGGTTGGAGTTTCGAGATTTTAGCACAGTGGACCTTCGGGCATTTGTTTTCTTATGGAATTGGTGAAGGGTTGGGTCTGCGATCGTGGGCTTGAGTGTGTACCTAGGTGACCGGACTTTGTTAGACGCTTTGTTAGACGTTAAAAGAAAAAAAATCATTTGGAAACAATCAAGTTTTACATCTACATTTTGCTAGAATCTGTAACTAAAGAGAGATATAAAAAAAACCCTATCAAAATAATGTCTGATTTAAAATATACATAATTGATATTCTTTCTGTTAGAAATTTTGTTCGTAGGATGTCTGTGGGAGTTTTTCTTAGGAAAATCTAAAAAGAGTAAAAAAATTAAGAAGCGTGAAAAACAATCAGGATGTGTCACATGTCCGAAGGTGCGGAGAGTAAATGATTTGAAAGAACTTTAAGCTATGGATAGCAACAATATAAGCTTGACGCATCGTTATATATAAGATGGCGCAACAATAAAAGAATCTTGACTTAAAGTTTTATGCATGCATTTCAATTTCAACACACTTTAAGAAACGTTTTTTTTTCTTTCTTCCAATCTTGCAACACTGCACTCAAATTAAATATTAAAAAAGCTTTATAGTATGATAATATTTTTTAAGTAACGATGTATAAAGTGTTATTTATGTTAAAAGAATAGTGGAACAAAAAACAATCAATAATATGTGTCAATTAAACCCTTTTGTTCATTCTTTCCATGAACTACCTTAAATGTAGTCCACGTGACTATCCTCTTATAATTCTTATCACACTTCTTAAATTAATATCCAACCATACTACTAGTGGTAAACCCATTCGAAATAGTATGAGCTTTATGAATCCAATCATGCCACTTAACTTGAAACAAGATTTAGAGCATGTTTGGTAGCCTTTTAATGAGGCCCTGAACCATTCAACTCTGAATGGTTCAGCATTCATACTGTTTGTTTCAACCTAAAAAATGCCCTGAATGGAATGATTAAAAACTGAATCATTCAGACTTGTGCATCATTCAACACTTAATCATCTAGAGCCTCTTAACCATTCAGACTTCTTAATGATTTAACACTTAATCAACCAAACAACCCTTTAAAGTGGCTAGTGAGCACACGTGTAAGCAGTATACCATAAATAATGAGCGGAAAATAGAAAGCATACAAATAAACATAATAAATACAAAGTTATGTGTAGAGAATCGATATGGTTTCGATCCATAAGCGTAATATAAGGCCATGGGTGTATACTAACATCTTAGGAGTTGTTTGGTTGATTAAGTGCTGAATTATTAAGAGATCTGAATGGTTAAGAGGCTCTGAATGATTAAGTGCTGAATGGTTTGATTATACACCAAGTCTGAATGGTTCAACTCTTAGCTATTCCATTCAGAGCTGAATGGTTTAGAGCCTCATTAAGAGGCTACCAGACAGACCCTTAGTGTTAAAGTGACATGGCATGTTAACCGGCGTTACATAACTCCCTCCATGTGTTAAGGGCGTTAAAGGGGTTATTTGTTAACATGTTAACGGGATGTTAAGACAATGAATTAATTTGTTTTCCTTTTTAAACAAAAAACCATCAAAATATATGGTTATGTGAAGTCAAACACTTCCTTAGGGTGAAGTAGAATGAAATTAGAAAAAGTAGGTTATGTGGCATTTAGCTTGAGTTATAGAGGGGTTAAAAGTATATCCAATGGCCTAATATTTCTTGTAGGTCAGCTTTGTTACTCTCATATTTCTTGTAGGTCAGCTTTCTAGAGTTAATAAGGGGTTAAAAGTATAGGAAGTTTCTCATCGGCATATATCTTATCAGACCCTTTCATTTTATAAAACGCTTTCATGACCTCCTTAGCGTCAGTGGGTTGCACTTTCGGTTAAGTATCACATAAAATGTGATTTTGAGGAGGAATATAATCATCCTTTGCTGGTGCATCCCTCTGATGCTCTTCAAGCTCATCATCAGAAATGTCTGTCTCATAGACACTTGCATGACCAGGAATCTCACTAGCTCCTAGTGTTGGCTTCACATCAGGTTGAGGTGGATTGCCAACACTTGCAGTTGCAGCAGTCGTAGATATATCCACAATCTCCTCCTTTGGTATAACATCAAAGGTGTGAGTTTCAAATCTCACAAGGAGTGGACATTGTGCATATATAGGGCTAGTGGAATCAACATTATCGATTATGTGATCGAGAACATACTTGCAGTTTAAGTAACTCGCAAGTTTCTTCTTGATCTTCTCATAATCACAGTTCATAATTGCCAGCTGTTTCTTGGTGTCTTCTAACTCATTGATATAATTATTTATAGCAATTTGTTTGTTATGCAGAGTTTTAGACAATTTAGAAACATCATTTTTATAGTTTTCAATGGTGTTCTTAAAACATTTTTCACTTGGTTTTAAAACATCATTGGCCCGTTGGCAATGTCCTAAGTCAGCTTTTAGGTTTTGATTCTCATCAGTTAAGAGTTCGATTCTGTACCTAAGCTTATCACATTCAACACACTCAGATTTAGAGCTGCAAGATGAAATTACCTTTGTAGATGGATTCTGTGATGGCCATGAGAGCATAATGAGCTGCAGACTTTTTGGTTCCAAAGAATTTTGCAAGATCAGTCTTTGCACAATCAACATCCACCAGGAAAGAACGCTTGCTGATGAATTCATCTGCTTCAGCGAGTAACTCTTCCAGATCCAAATCCTCCTCAAATTCACCATCAAAATCACAGTCAGAAGAGTCATTATTAGAAATATTGACTTATTGTGCACTTGTGCATTCTTCAACTTCAACCTCTACTTCAGAAACCCGTTGGACGAGACATGCTACACCACCCTGCAGAGCATCTTCTCCCTCTAAGTGAAGGTTCCAGTTGATCCCTTCATTAGCTTTGAATTACCAGGGTCTTTCCTTGATTGTTGTTGGCAGGTGCACGCTGGTTCTGGTTTTGCACAGGGACGATAGCTCGTTCAGTATTTTGTGGAGGTTGTGTCTGAGCTTGCTGTCTTTGGTTCTGATTTCTACGGTTGTTGTTGAATGGATTTTGATTTCTCTGTTATCTGGGTCGATCACATTCTCTTGCAAAGTGTCCCTTCGTACCACAGTTGTAGCACGTGACTTTGCTCTTGTCAAACCCAAATATAGTGTTGTTATTTATCAGCACATCTCGTTTCCCCGTTCTATCCATGTACTCTTTATCTCTTCTAACCACACTTGCGAAGTGCCACTCGATATCTATCAGGTCCATGTCATCTTTATCAATCTGGGTGTAGTCCTCATGAGTTAAGTAAGGATTACCTATCTGCCCCGCAACTAACCCACTGTAAGAGTTGACTAAAGTAGACAAGAGATCCATGTGTTCTTGAGCTAGCTCCACTGTCACCTTCTCAAAACCTGTTGTGTTTAGCTGCTCAGCAATTGGATTAGACCGATAACTGCCACCATGACCTGAAGCAGAAGCACCTCCATAACCCGAAATCGAAGCACCACCATATCCAGAAGATGAAGCACCACCATACCCTGACAGAGAAGGTCCACCAAAGTTTGATGTTGCTTGTGTTGGCACTGTAAGATGAGAATACGGATTAATACCAAACTGGTTAGTATTATAAGATAAAGGATATTGATTTGTTTGTCCAAGCGGATACATAGGAGGAGCAATATCTGGGGGGGACCATAGTTGTCAAAAGCAAATACAGGATCCTAATTAATGACAAAAGTTTTATGTGGTTTGGATCCTGCAACGCTTAAGTCTTGAGGAGTTGTCCCGTAGTAAATGTTGGGGTTCTGAGGGATGAACACCTTGTTCGCCCTTCTGATTTCATCAATCTCTTTGTTCTCAAGCTTAGTCACAAAGTCGTTGATGGAGATGGTTTGATAAACACTGTTCGCCTTCTGGATGTCGAGCCACTGATGCCAGTGTGGAGGAAGCGCATCTGCAAAACGTTCAACAAGTTCAGCTGATGTATAAATGACTCCATACCGATACATCTCCGACATCAGATGATAGTATCGTGCAGTAAGATCCCGCAGTAGTTCATTCTCAATAGTTGTGAAGTTCTCGAACTCCTTCTTGAGTTGATCCATCTTTATCTTCTGGGTCTTCTCATTACCCTCATTCCTTTCTGCTAACGCAAGCCAAAGCATCTGTGATGTTGTACATTGAGCGAACTGATGTAAGATGTCTTTGGGGAGTGCTTGTGTTAATGAAGCCATGGCCTTCTTCTCATAATTGTACTTTCTTCTTTGATACTCTGTCATTTCTTCTAAGGCAACAGGAATGTTGGAGTTCTCAATCATCGGCCTTGTATACCCATTCTCTATGGTTGCCCATACTAATCCATTTATCCCTCAACGTGCGTCTTGAATCTCCCCTTCCAGGAATGGTAGTCAACCATGAATTGCAGTTTAGGAGTCCTATTTGAACTACCGGTTTCTAGATCACTGAGAAGCACTGAAGACAAGTGTTGTATCTGTTGAGTTGTAGCGGCTGCGAGTGCCCAAGGATTACAATCATCATTTGTTACTGTTGGGCACGTTGTTGAGCTACGAGCGCCGACGGATTTGGTCCGACAACGTTAGCTTGTTGTTGCTGTTGTTGCATCCGTAGCACGTTTCGCTCGGCCGAGTACTGCCATGGATTTGTAAGAACATTCATTTGGGTATTCATAGGTTGGTTATATTGCTGTCTTGGTTGGTTTAGATGTCCCCACGGGTTAGCCATGTGTTACAGACTGAGATTGGTCCGATACTTAGACAAATTTTAGGTTTAGAACAGTAACATGCGATTGGGGATGGACACACGACTACATGGCACTATTGGAATTCTACTCGTGTGATAAACAGGCGATTGGGAGTGTACTCGCGTGAACAGTAGAGCGACTATGGGTTTTCAAGCGAGTAGGGTTCACCGGGAGACTAGAAGTCTAGTCGTGTGTTTGATCCCCAAATGATTAGGAAAGTTGTGAAAACACTTTTGGAGTAAACCTTAATCAAAAACACATATTTTTATCCATTAAAACAACCTTAGATTTTGAAAAATGTTAGTTTTTCACAAAACTTAAAGTTTCAAACTTTCAAAACAGGTTTGCACTAAAACACAGATTTTTAATATAAAAACACCATGTTTTGAATCCGTTTTGTTATCAAAACACTCGTGATAAGAGCCACGGCTCTGATACCACTTGTAGGATCGATTTCGGACAACCCGACAATCACGAGCTTGTTCACCTAGAGTGCGGAATCCTCTAGATGATGTTCGAAAAACAAAAGCGACAACAAATGATAGTAAACGAGTTATCAAACACACAATAATAAGGTTAAAAGGTTGTTATTGCATTGAAAACAGAGCTCGGGTGTTACAAGACTATCAACAAACCCGAAACCTATGACCTGGGTGCTTGGAATGTGTGATGTGACAGCTGAATTGATTAGGGTAATCATTGGAAGTATTTATACATCCACCTAGTTGTCCAGGCCCTAGGGGCGACTAGGTTCTAAACAAGCGACTAGGTGAGGCGACTTGGCATCCAATCGTCTTTAGGCCCAGTCGACTAGAAAGGCTAGTCGCCCCCAAAGGACCTAGTCGCTAGTCGATACTTAATCAGCCCAAAATCATCTGAAACACATCCAAGCACTTACAATATCAGTAAAATAAAACCTATACTAGGATAGGGACATACGTGTACTTACAGTTATCAAAATCCATCGCCTTGACCGCCTAGGCGACCAATTTCCTAAAAGCCACCAGATCCCACTTTTCCTCCTAGATAAAAGAAAGCCACAATCTGATTTTTTAAAACCTAGTCACCTGACTAATATAATCGACCAATACTTACCAATTTATAGAGATATATATAAATCTTAATCAAATATTTTATTTTAATATATATGATTATTAAAACACTTATAGATATTGTATTATTCTTCAATATATAAACACCTCAACTCATTGATTTACCATCAACTGATTTTGTCTGCTACATATTTATCAAAGGCGTGTTAATCACTTTAGCAGGTATAGCTAAATCAGTCAGTTTATATTTATATTATTTTAAAAGATGATTGTTATTTGTAATGATTTGGTGATTTTTTTTATTTTTTTATTTACGTTTTTTTCTCAAGCCCGCACATTTTTTGCTCTTCTCGCTGTTGATGCACCGACGTGCCTGATACTTCAACAATACTGACTGAAGATGCAAGTTGTGTTTAGCATTCGCCAGCAACATCCAAGGGGGAAAATGTTGATGCACTTTATGTGTGGTCGTCGCTGTTGAATAGACTAGGGTTGAGTCGTATGTTGTATAACATGAGATTGTGGTGATCCATAAGGGCATTTTATGGATCTGATGTGTAACATTACGCATTTATTATACGTTACGGAGTAAAACAACAAGCTTTATTATTTTTGGTGTTATCTTGAACCCTTATACAAAGATAATTCTTTTTCACACATACACATATATATATATATATATGTGTATAATAATAATAATAATAATAATAATAATAATAATAATAATAATAATAATAATAATAATAATAAGATTTCTTTTATACAACTACATGAACCAAACCCACTTCAACCTTGTACCTTCTTGAGCCCACTTCTAGCCTTACATCATCTGAGCCCAAGTCTGAACCGGCCCAAGACAGCAGGCCCAGCAGACTCAGGCCCATATCCCCTCCCAACTAATTTCAAAAAATAAAATGTTGATGCCGGGGCTCGAACTCGAGCAGTGAACCGGCTCAACCTTAAACATCCACGCGCTGAACCACTTGAGCTATAGCTCGTTTTTGATTTAAACCCAAACCCCTTTATATTTATCCCCTCTTAAATCGCAGTTTCCTTTCTTCTTCCTTGGCTGTCACGAGCAGCAGCATTAGATAATTATAATTTTTTTTTCTTTTTGTTTTTGACCAGCTTAATCATCACAATTAATTCGCGATTGATCTAAATATGGCAAATTTCTTTATTTCCGGCCATCATCAACTAAATTGCACGCTGATTAGCAATCTTCATTGACCAAATTTAGCCTATGACGCGTTTGACATTAAAACCTTAGTCAAACTTACCAATTAACCCAGCCATCGATCCCCTATATAAATTGGCCTTCTGCGAAGCTTTACAACTCGCTCATACACTCTTCTCAACCCCCAATTTTCTGTGAATCACTCTGTGCATCATTATTCGAGCATCGGTTGACTTTTATCATTGACCGAACAATCTAACACGAATCAACACTGTAAGTATAATGTTTTATGTGGGTTTTGATCACCGGCGTTCACACATCAAAAACCCTAACATTAATCGGGCTAAAGATGTGTGAATTGCTTGATTGCTGAAACTAGGGCTCGTATATGATTTTGGGGATAAACCTGATTCACGCGTATGTATTTATATTAATCTGAACGAGATTCATCACAACCACAGGCCTAGGCCAAGTGGTTGTGACTGTGGCTTATAACCAAAGGCACCCGGGTTCGAGTCCCGGCTGTGGCCTTCTTTCTTTTCTTTTTCATATTTTCAACAACAAATCATATTATATATATATTATACATTTAAATCTTATAAATTCATTTTTAAATATTAAAACTATTTTATAAATTCTAAAAAAATTACATTTATTAAATCTGATGTTAAAGTTTTATCTACAATTTTTATTTTTCTGAAATTCATTTATTTAATATTTATAATAATTAAATCAAATTTTACACTATTATATTTATAAAAATCCATTAAAATATCAAAACGATCTTATAAAATTCCACAAAAATTATTCTAAGTTTTTATAACAATAAACTTTTCTGAAATGATTTTTATTTCAGAAAAATCATTTATTTAATACTTTAAACACATTCTTGTGACCATCCTAGATTTAACATTTATAAAAAGATTTTTGGTTAATTATTTACTAATATTCTCTCAATTATCAAACATTTTTTTAATAATAACCAAACGAGCGTTTATCCCCAATTCGAAGCCCTAAAACTTATACATTTGTAGACTTGATAGACTTAGACATATTTATTACCTCATTTTAGGGTGATACTTGATACATTTGGTCAACACATTTCTCAACAGATATAACATTTTACCAAGGTGAGTTTTACATAGCCCCTTTTCTATTTATCACCATTTTTGGGGTGAAACATGTTTATAACATCATCATTGCAATTCAATCATCAATGTGTCTATGTGTTTTCTATGTTGCATTATGTCTTGAGCATGATTAGAGTAAGCACCATTCTAGCATAATCATTAACATTGATCAGCCGGCGGTATACATTGATAGATCTATTGGACTGACAATCCCACCCGGATACGTGCCTCCTACAAAGGTAGCGTGGGTGTTTGTTATCGTATAACATATTGGACCATGAGCGTATGGTATGTATCATATTATAACAGTCATCAGGGTTGGTTATGCACTCGATTTATTTCTAGTATGTTCTCACATATGGACTAGATTGACATGACACATGAATTGCACAACATTTTTATTCAATTATCAAAAACCTATGTAATTCTCACCAACTTTTGTTGACCCAAAATATTTTCAACTTAACATGTTTCAGGTTCTATTTGCTTGAAGATTTGAATTGATGCTTGAAGATATGTGTATAGTACAAATTCTAGAACTATTGTATGTATTTCATTTAAATCATTTAATGGAATCTATTATTCACCATGAGCTACTGAACAATCATCATTACGTGACATCCCGATGTTTCCGCCATCGGTTGGGGTGTTACAGATTGGTATCAGAGCCATGGTTATAGGGAATTAGGTTATTAGAAAAATAATCTAGTCTATAACCATAGGATTTAACCAGTATTTGCTTCTTTTACTTGCTATTCTCTATCTCCCTCCTACTTCTTATCTCTACTTTCATCCTTACAAGAAGGCTGCTCTCCATCGGTGGATCTACTCTTAGACTAATAGGACAAATTCCTCAGGTTTAACCTGAACCACCTTGAGATCTCATCGAAGTTCTAGATTTTAATAACGAACACGTGCAATCTGGAAGGGTGGACGCCTGTATTCTGAGTCTTCTGTCTAGGCTGGCATTGCGCATATATCCCAATCAGACGAGGGACCCGGATGCCTACCTGGGAATTCTCGGGATGAGTGTTCACTCATAGGCTAAAGCATGTCTTCATATGTTATTAGAATCTGGAATCTTTGATAAGTCAACGTTTTCGTTTATTCGTTTTAATTAATGAATAAATGATTACATTCCGTATATATAACCTCATTCATTTCATTGTGTCCCTTACAGATCATGTCTCCACGTCGCAGCACTCTCCTTAACAATGGTGACAATCAAGATGAAGTGATTAGCAACGACCACAACACTAACCACATTAATGGGAGCGATAACCAACTAGCTGCAATTATTTCCCAACAATTGGCACGACAAATCACAACTCTGGTTTCTAACTTGTTGACTCAAGATATCCAAATGAACGGAAATGGCGTTGGAAATCATGAAAGGAACAGGACCTTAAGCAAGAAAACAAGTATTGTGACCGCGGTAACTACCAAGAACCAGAAACGCAAGGCCAGGAATTTTGCAAAAGACACCACTACCCCACCCAACAAGAAACAATACCGCGGAAAACTACCTAAGTGTGACACCTGCCAGTATCACCATCCAACCCAAGTGCCCTGCCGTCAGTGTACCAATTGTCAAAGGTATGGGCATCTTGCGGATGCTTGCCGAATCCCTGCTACAAATACCCTTGCTGCTCCAAATAACCCACTTGAGACCCTCCAGCTACTTAACAGCAAACTCCACCATCTGAATGATGTCTATTTTTCCCTTTAATTCCATGTATTGACATTTTATTTTCAATAAATTCTAGTATTATCATAACATTTGTGTGCATGTTTGTTTGTGAACTGATTGCTATATCTATGATCATACGTGCTTACTTGTACAACAAATAGTTGACTACCAAACAATCTACTTAACGATTGGTAGAGGTCATCATGTCTTTCCAACAGTCGGGAGAGGCCCTACCACCTGCTCAACGACTGGTGGGGACTATCAGACCTGCTCAACAATCGGTAAAGTCATAAAAGGACACAAAACCCTAATATAAGGTAAATTGGTAATTACGGTCCGGAACGTAATCATGAATTTACAGGTACATTAAGGTAGTGTGAAATTTTATCAAGGTTTTCGGTAGACGACTAATTGTAAACCTAGTGTTTTCCTTTAACTTCGGGACGAAGTTCCTAAAAGTAGGGGAGACTGTAACATTACGCATTTATTATACGTTACGGAGTAAAACAACAAGCTTTATTATTTTTGGTGTTATCTTGAACCCTTATACAAAGATAATTCTTTTTCACACATACACATATATATATATATGTGTATAATAATAATAATAATAATAATAATAATAATAATAATAATAATAATAATAATAATAATAATAATAATAAGATTTCTTTTATACAACTACATGAACCAAACCCACTTCAACCTTGTACCTTCTTGAGCCCACTTCTAGCCTTACATCATCTGAGCCCAAGTCTGAACCGGCCCAAGACAGCAGGCCCAGCAGACTCAGGCCCATATCCCCTCCCAACTAATTTCAAAAAATAAAATGTTGATGCCGGGGCTCGAACTCGAGCAGTGAACCGGCTCAACCTTAAACATCCACGCGCTGAACCACTTGAGCTATAGCTCGTTTTTGATTTAAACCCAAACCCCTTTATATTTATCCCCTCTTAAATCGCAGTTTCCTTTCTTCTTCCTTGGCTGTCACGAGCAGCAGCATTAGATAATTATAATTTTTTTTTCTTTTTGTTTTTGACCAGCTTAATCATCACAATTAATTCGCGATTGATCTAAATATGGCAAATTTCTTTATTTCCGGCCATCATCAACTAAATTGCACGCTGATTAGCAATCTTCATTGACCAAATTTAGCCTATGACGCGTTTGACATTAAAACCTTAGTCAAACTTACCAATTAACCCAGCCATCGATCCCCTATATAAATTGGCCTTCTGCGAAGCTTTACAACTCGCTCATACACTCTTCTCAACCCCCAATTTTCTGTGAATCACTCTGTGCATCATTATTCGAGCATCGGTTGACTTTTATCATTGACCGAACAATCTAACACGAATCAACACTGTAAGTATAATGTTTTATGTGGGTTTTGATCACCGGCGTTCACACATCAAAAACCCTAACATTAATCGGGCTAAAGATGTGTGAATTGCTTGATTGCTGAAACTAGGGCTCGTATATGATTTTGGGGATAAACCTGATTCACGCGTATGTATTTATATTAATCTGAACGAGATTCATCACAACCACAGGCCTAGGCCAAGTGGTTGTGACTGTGGCTTATAACCAAAGGCACCCGGGTTCGAGTCCCGGCTGTGGCCTTCTTTCTTTTCTTTTTCATATTTTCAACAACAAATCATATTATATATATATTATACATTTAAATCTTATAAATTCATTTTTAAATATTAAAACTATTTTATAAATTCTAAAAAAATTACATTTATTAAATCTGATGTTAAAGTTTTATCTACAATTTTTATTTTTCTGAAATTCATTTATTTAATATTTATAATAATTAAATCAATTTTACACTATTATATTTATAAAAATCCATTAAAATATCAAAACGATCTTATAAAATTCCACAAAAATTATTCTAAGTTTTTATAACAATAAACTTTTCTGAAATGATTTTTATTTCAGAAAAATCATTTATTTAATACTTTAAACACATTCTTGTGACCATCCTAGATTTAACATTTATAAAAAGATTTTTGGTTAATTATTTACTAATATTCTCTCAATTATCAAACATTTTTTTAATAATAACCAAACGAGCGTTTATCCCCAATTCGAAGCCCTAAAACTTATACATTTGTAGACTTGATAGACTTAGACATATTTATTACCTCATTTTAGGGTGATACTTGATACATTTGGTCAACACATTTCTCAACAGATATAACATTTTACCAAGGTGAGTTTTACATAGCCCCTTTTCTATTTATCACCATTTTTGGGGTGAAACATGTTTATAACATCATCATTGCAATTCAATCATCAATGTGTCTATGTGTTTTCTATGTTGCATTATGTCTTGAGCATGATTAGAGTAAGCACCATTCTAGCATAATCATTAACATTGATCAGCCGGCGGTATACATTGATAGATCTATTGGACTGACAATCCCACCCGGATACGTGCCTCCTACAAAGGTAGCGTGGGTGTTTGTTATCGTATAACATATTGGACCATGAGCGTATGGTATGTATCATATTATAACAGTCATCAGGGTTGGTTATGCACTCGATTTATTTCTAGTATGTTCTCACATATGGACTAGATTGACATGACACATGAATTGCACAACATTTTTATTCAATTATCAAAAACCTATGTAATTCTCACCAACTTTTGTTGACCCAAAATATTTTCAACTTAACATGTTTCAGGTTCTATTTGCTTGAAGATTTGAATTGATGCTTGAAGATATGTGTATAGTACAAATTCTAGAACTATTGTATGTATTTCATTTAAATCATTTAATGGAATCTATTATTCACCATGAGCTACTGAACAATCATCATTACGTGACATCCCGATGTTTCCGCCATCGGTTGGGGTGTTACATGATGCATTTGTTAATATAGACCAAAACATGAGTCATTGGTTTGAACCCTGCAAGGGTCGAACCAGTTGGTTCGACCTCCTGAAGGGGTCGAATGGACTCTATGTCTTTGGCCTATATATAGCAATCTCATGTAGGTTTTTCATTTGAAGATTGTGAGTTTGTGCTTGAAGTTGATTTGTATACTAATAAAGGAATTTTTAGAGCTTCTGCTCCAAGTTGTGCTCCTTTAGAATGTAGATAAAATTTTAGTTTTCGTTCTGTGGTTTGCCTAAACTAACAAGTTCAACCCAGGCTTAACACCCTGAGTACCTGTGGTTTCATTTTCTAACACTTTACATCCCTCGAGCTAATGTCCGTCCATTTGCCGTTACATCACCCTCACGTGCACCTCACGTGAGGGGTATTTTTGTCATTTCGTCCCATTATAAATGTTTATAATTATGAAGAAAAAAACCTACCTCAATTCGTTCGTCCCTGATTTTCCCTCCAAATCCTTTAAACTCTAATCTTCAATCAATAATCATACATCAATTTCTTGCAATGTGGGCATCGTTATGGATGATTCATGGTGTTAAACTGATTTCGTTTTTTATTTATTTGTAGCCGAGGATAATACATTGTTTACGATTAAGTTGATTCATGGTGGTGAGTTTATCAATAGTCCTAGTAGAAAGTATGTTAATGGTAAGTCTTGCTATATAGACTGTTGTACTAAAGATTTTGGAATAGATGTGTTAGTTGAGATGACTAAAATAGTAGGTTATCCCTGTGACATGGTGTTTTATTATCATTTTAGATTACCTTATGGGGATTTAGACACTGGTTTAATGGTATTGGCTACAAATGACTCTGTTGAAAGGTTTTGTTCATTGGCTTCAAAGTATAAGATCATGGAGGTATATGTGCAACATTGGTGGTCAAAGATTAATACTTTTATGATTGAGCATGAAGAAAGGCTATGATTGAGCATGAAGAAAGGCAGAAGCAATAACAAGCAGTAGTGGTTGAATGTATTAATGATCCTGTAGGCCAATCTGATTTAGAATCTGATTCTGAATTTGAAGATCAACTTGATCAGGTTAAGGGGAAAACAACCATTAATGACATTGATGCCAATCACTCTATTACTTTGGTTAAGTCTTTGGTCAATTCAGTTGATACAAAACAGGATGACAATATGGTAGATGACCAAGAATAGGATGATAGTCGGGACTCTGATTATGTTGTTGATAAAGAAGTTGAAAAAGAAGATGAAAAAGAAGATGAAAAAGAAGTACATGAAACAGAAGATCAAACTGCTTCTGAACAGGATGATAGTGATGACTCTGATTATATTGTTGATCCTGACAATATGGTAGAGGACCCATAAGTGGATATGAAACATCTTAGATCTGCTGTAGATGATGTAGAAGATGACTTGGAGTTACATCATAATGTGGACATTGATGCAGATGACTTACATGTAGATCTTGATGACTTTGATAGTCTAAGTGAAGATGAACAAGATGAGTATAAACATAAAGCATCTGTGAAAAGGAATCAGAAGAAGGGAGGAGTAAAAAGTTTTAATCCATTTACTGTGGGTGATTTGTTTGAAGATAGGGAGGAGATCAAACTTATTATTAAAGAACATGCTATGGAGACAAGGAGACAACTTCATATTGTCAAGAATGAGCATCTTAGGTTTAGAATTGTGTGCAGGGGCCATAATCCAGTGTTCACAAGTGGGGAATCTTCACAAACATAAGGTGGTCCCCCAAGAGAATAAAACATACCCCTAGGAAAAAACCAACAAAGGATGGTGGTCAAAATAGTATTAAAAAACCAACTACCCCCAAGAAAAAAGTATCCAAAGCCCACTTGTCCTTGGGCTGTGCAAATATCCAGACCCACTGAGAATGATTTATGGGAGGTGAAGACTTACAATCCAAAGCACCAGTGTTTGCAGACTAGGGTAATAAATTTGTACACAATGGGTTGGATGGCAAGAGAGATTGCACCAATAATTGATGGTAACCCTACAATAACCTTGACCAAGTTGCAGGACCTACTTCAAAAGAAACATCAGATCCAGATATCCCTTATGAAAATATCAAGGGCCAGATCTATTGCAAACAAAAGGATCAATGGTGATTACCAAGATCAGTATCATATACTTAGAGACTACATGAGGAGTTACTTAGATCTAATCATGGATCCACTGTCAAAATTGATGTTGAACCTGAACCCAATCCAAATTCCCCTACTAGGCAGTTTAGGAGAGTTTACATTTGTTTTGGGGCATTAAAGGCTGGTTTTAACATGCTTGGGAGGGACCTGCTAGGATTAGATGGGTGTTTCATGAAAGGACCATACCCTGGACAGATCTTGACTGTTGTTGGAGTTGATTCAAATAATGGAATATATCCTCTAGCATATGCACTTGTGGAAGCTGAAACATTTAAGTCATGGTCATGATTCTTAGAAAATCTAGGTGATGATCTTGATCTTGATGCTCGGTCCTATTTCACTTTCATAAGTGCTAGGAAAAAGGTAATATGTTTATTCTTCTCTTCTTTATATGTTATAATTGATTTTTATTTATTAGTTCCTAAAACAGTTTGTTATTGGTTAGGTCTAATTCCTGCATTAGCCAAGACATTCCCTAAGGCTAAGCATAGGTACTGCTTGAGACACATCCATGAGAATATGAAAACAAACTGGAGAGGAGGTCAATACAAGAACTTGTTGTGGAGATGTGCTAGTGCTACAACTGTTGCTCTGTTTGATAAGAAGATGGAGGAAGTTAAATGTGACATCCGTCACTTTTCTTTTTATTTTATTTTATTTATAATAATAATAATAATAATAATAATAATAATAATAATCTCTAAGAGTTAGTTCTTTTTTTTAAAAAAAAAAAAACAAATCATAAGACCCAATATCCATGTCCTTATTATTACAGCAGCCCACTATGTAGCCTAGCCCAACAACATGCATCCACCCTAAACCTTAATAAGGTTCCGAAGCCCAGGACAGAACCGGCCCAACATCAGAGCTCCCTTAGTCTGGCCCATCCCTCTTGCCTTTCCCCTCTACCCGATGGAGCCTCAGACCCGACCCGAACTCCTGGTCAAACCCGGTCCACTTTATTTGATTAATGGCACCAATTTTGGTAGCAAATTCTTCCCCTTTGACCGACCAACATACCCTCATAAATACAATCCGTGATTGCAGATCCAAATAATCATCCATGACTCGGTTTTAACCGACTTTGGTCAAAACTTCAAAACCTTCCATTTCAACGAACACACTATAAATTGAACCCTCTTCCAGAGTCCCTACAAGCCGAAAATCAAAACCCCATCATCACCTTTTACGCACATTCAAGCATTCGTGCCAATTCACGACGGTTGACTTTTTTTTTGTTGACTCACGAGTTCGGTGCCTTACAAACAAGTTTGATACAATTCCTCGCTCTATCACGTTAATCGGCCCCTGTAAGTCATTAACCCCCTGATTTATTAGGCTATAACGTTGTTATTGAAAGGATTGGATATCTAGGGCTCGATGGCTTAGAATTGGGGAAGAACACCATCGCAACCTGTGTATATAATTATTTCAAAACTGAATTCAACACCAATTGACCAACAGATCAGCTGGTTGGCCTCTTTTCACAAGACACGAACCGGCGTTACAGCCCGGGTTCGAGTCCCGTATCCCACATTTCTTTTTTTTTCTTTTAAAGGATTATATAACTGATAACTGTTTATCTATATAATTAATTCAAACCAAGTTCATTCGTTCTCAGGGTCTAGCCCAGTTGGTGGCTAGGCTTGTGATTTAAACCCGAACCGGTCCCAGACCCGGGTTCGATTCCTGGCATAAATAACTTTTTTTTGTTATCCTTTATACTTATATTTTCTTTATTCTTTTAAAAATCGTTTTAAAATACTAAAACTATTTTATAAATTCTACAAAATTTATTTTGTGTTATTCCAATGATAAACTTTGCTGTTCAATTTTTAGTTTTCCAAAAATTATTTATTTATTATATAAAATAAATATTACAAGTTTATTCTATTTTTATTTATAAAATTCTATAAAAATATCTAAACGATTTTATAAAAATCCACAAAAATTACTCTAGACTTGTATGGCAATAAACATTTCAGAAATAATTTTTATTTCTGAAAAACCGTTCATTTTATATTTTAATTAATTTTTGTTATTTTTAATCATAAATAAATCATAATAACTTCATTTTTCAATATTTTTGCACCAAAATTTTACATAAATTATTTCTATTCATTTGGAACAGAAATACAATTTTTAATTTAAAAATTCTTTAATTTTAATATTTTTAAATATTAAAGCTATATTTTGACAATTTAAAATAAATAGATTTAATATTCTATTTATAAGAAAATAATTTTATAAAAATTATTTTCACACTTAAAACTTTATATTTTGACCATATTTGATTTAAAGTTTACTCAAAGACTTTTGTTTATTTATTTATCAAATTTCTCTTATTTATTAAACGTTTAATTTATTAATCAAACGAATACTTATCCCCAATTCGAAGCCCTAGAATATACTTATAGACCAAATAGACTTAGACTTATTTGTTACATTATACATAGGGTGATACTTGGCAACGTTGGATTATACTTATTCAATTACACAAGACTTACCACCATGCTAAAGTGAGTATTACTTATCCCCTTTTTCGTTTTCACACTTTTGGGGTGATTCATGCACAAGTATACAAAACTTGCACATTCATTTACACATACATTTTATTCATTTACAATTCATATACGTGTCTTGTTTATCTTTGTGCTTATGTTTGAACATAAACGTAGCTTACATACAAAATCGTACATCTAGACATAACTTATGTTATGGTGCTCTTTACATATAGACGTAACTTATGTTACGGTGCTCATTTAGACATAACTTATGTTATGGTGCTCTTTTAGACTTGACACGTGTTGAGGTGCTCATTATCAATTTCAACTTATCAACTTTACATTTGATCTTTGTCTTGTTTGGTTACTTGCGTGTTTACATAATGCCTTGGTGATGCTAGACACATGAATTGTACTACTTTTCAAACTTATACTATATGTACAAAGCTAAGTAGTACTCACCAACATCATATGTTGACAAAATTATTTTCGTGCAAGTTTCAGGATAAGCTGCTTGACGCTTCACATAGGACTTTGGACTTAGATTAAATCAATCAATTATCTTTATTTATTTTGTCTTGTATTTAATTTCACATGTTGTAAAACAATATTCAATAATCAAATATTTACATTTTAGTACCATGAGCTTTTGAACAATCGTCACTACGTGGCATCTCGAAGATTCCGCCATCAGTTGGGGTGTTACAGATTGGTATCAGAGCCATGGTTATAGGGAACTAGGTTATTAGATAAAATGGCCTAGACTATAACCGAACTTCAACTTTCATGCATTATATTTCCTAAATTACCTTACCCCTCATTTCCCTCTACTTTCCTTCTTCTATCTTTCCCTTCTCCTCCATTTCTTTCATCATGGTGTATAGAGATATTGTCCTACCAGGAGTGGAAAGTCTACATCATCATGGGACGAAAGCAGTACCTTTCATGAAGACACTCTTAGGCATAATGCCTACTCTTATTTTTGCTCCTTCAAAGTTGCTGAACTTTAATGAGTGTGATAAGGGCACGTGCAATCTGGAAGGGTGGATGCCTGTACACTGGGTTTTCTGGCATAGGCAAGCATAGCGCATAAATCCATTTACGGACCTGTTATGCTTACCTGGGGATTCCTGGAGTGAGTGTCCACTTATAGGCTAAAGCATGTCTTCTTTGATCACCATTGGGTCCAATTCCTTTGAAAAGTCAACGTTTTTGTTGGGCTTTACAGCTAGACAAGGGCACTCCAAACATTTTATGCAAGCTTTTTAATAATACTCTCTCGTTTCATATACAATATTTTGTATTTCATGATTTTTCATATATTGCTTACAAGTTCATACCTTCATAATCACCTGTACGGTTATACACTTACATTTTCTAATCTCATGATTATTCATTGACTACCTCATAGATGTCTGCTCGCCGCATGCTCCGTGATGCCCGCCAACGCCCTGTTCGTGCTTCTGGACAACGTTCTGATCGTCGCCTAGCATCTTTAGTCGCTGAGCAAATTGCTGCAGTAATTCCAAACTTTGTCAGTGAGTTAACCCAGAATAGCAACAGTGCCAACACAGGGAGTACGACTCAATTTCGGTGCACTTTCAAACATTTTAACTCCTGCAACCCCACAAAATTTACTGGTGAGGAGGGTGCTACTGGTCTCCTCCAATGGTTTGAAAGCATGGAGAGCACCTTTGTGAACAGCGAGTGTCCTGATGAACTCCGCGTTCGCTATGCTACTAGTGTCCTACAAAAAGGGGCGCTAACCTGGTGGAATGGCGAAAAGCGCAATCGGGGCGCTGATGTTGCATTATCTTTGTCTTGGACTGAAGTTAAGGAACTCATGATCGCCAAATTCTGTCCTAGGAACGAAATCAGGAAACTGGAGGATGAATTTCGTGAGCTCAAACAAGACAGTGGTGAGAATCTTGCGTATAATAATCGATATCATGAACTTAGCATATTGGTCCCACACATGGTCACCCCGGTCTCTCGAGCAATCGAGAAATATATCGAGGGATTACCTTACCTGATCCAAGACGTAGTCACTGGAAGCAAATCTACTACGGTGGAAGAAGCCATCCAGCTTGCAGCCACTTTAACAGACAAACACGTAAGGAAAGGAAACTTGGTTAGGAAGGGCACCAAGACGTCTACTGAGAAAACCACCAATGCTGTTGAACAATCTAAGACTGTTTTAGCAAAGGCCGCCACTACTGCTTCGAACTCTAAGAAACGAATGGGCGATAATCAAAACCAGACTGTTGTGGATCCTGTGACTCAACCCCCTATTAAGAAAGCCTACACGGGAATCCATCCTCAATGAAACACTTGCAAGTATCATCACCCTGCAAGTCTTCCATGTCGTCAATGCACTAGATGTGGAAGGTTTGGACACTTTGTCACCACTTGTCGTGTAATGGATAGGGCACAGGATAATCATCAAACAGCTGCCCAGGAACCACTACCGATTACTAACGGTCGGGCATGTTATCATTGTGGAGGCCCTAACCACATGCGACCTCGATGCCCTAAATTGAATAATGTAAACCTAGTGGCACATGGACGAGCTTTCAATATCAATATCAACGAAGCAAACAGTCAGGATGACGTTAATCCCACTGGCTAAGCCATGGATGGAATCTTCTTAAGACTTGGGAATCCAATACTTGTGTTTTCATTTTCTTGATCCTATTATCATTTTGTACCCAATTTTGTCGCACTCAGTAGCATATAACATCTGGAAATTTCCTTGCATACTATTGTGTACGAACACAGATTGGAAATTTATCATATTTGGTTATGTTTATTTTAATCGTAGAAGTTTAAAGACTCTACCTTACATTTTATTGAAACATTTGGACTTTATTTCCATGAAAATATAGCTACTAAAAAAAAACTTGATACTTGATCCTACAGAGCTTTTCTAGAAACATCATTGTCTGTTGTATGAAACTTGATTTTTCCCTTAATTTGACTATTCATTATTCATGATACTCGTAAACATGACTGGCCAAATATGAGCTATTTTTATAGGCCACTAAGATAACACTTATACTTAATGGTTGTCGTACCTATAAACTTGCTTGCATGTGTGTATTATCAATTTGCATGTTGACCTATGAAAGACAATTACTACATTATCCACTCAACTCGAAACAAACATTTCACTTAAAGGGCTCCTCGAATGAGTGGTAGCCATACGTAAATTTTGCTTACAAGTCGTTGAAAACCAATGTAATTGACCTCATTTTTACATAGCCTCATTTTGTTGATAACATCTCATTATAACACAATGTGCTATGTCATCTTCTTGTGGAACTTATTTGCTTTAATGTGTTGTTAGATTAGGTTCATAGAAGGACATAAAACCTTAATGTAAGGTAAATTGATGATTCCGGTCCGGAACGTAATCATGAATTTACAGGTACGTTAAGGTGGTATGAAATTCAATTGGAGTTTTTGGTAGGCGTCAAGTACGTTTTCGATGTGTCAAAGGTGTGGTGGGTTAGCTGCGGTACACCTTATATATAAACACTAATGACGCATCGAAAATGAGACTGGAAGTCGAACCAGGAACAAACTCTAGTTACTTGGTAGTTCATTTGGTCTTTCTATAGTCAATCAACTCATGCGTTTACTTTAGGATTTCTAAAACTTGAAGCTTAGAGTTTTACTAGATTCTTATTCTCCTTACTATTCGAGACGAACCTAATCAAATCCTTAACTCACACCTATCAAACCTTTTATCCAAATCATTCGAAACAGTTTACTCTGTTACCTATAAATTCACGTCGTGCCTTAACTCAAATTTTTCCAAACCACGGTTATCTTAATTTCTACCCAAACATCCGAAACCTTATGTTTTAATAACTTCGGGACGAAGTTTCTAAAAGTAGAGGATGTTGTGACATCCGTCACTTTTCTTTTTATTTTATTTTATTTATAATAATAATAATAATAATAATAATAATAATAATAATAATCTCTAAGAGTTAGTTCTTTAAAAAAAAAAAAAAAACAAATCATAAGACCCAATATCCATGTCCTTATTATTACAGCAGCCCACTATGTAGCCTAGCCCAACAACATGCATCCACCCTAAACTTTAATAAGGTTCCGAAGCCCAGGACAGAACCGGCCCAACATCAGAGCTCCCTTAGTCTGGCCCATCCCTCTTGCCTTTCCCCTCTACCCGATGGAGCCTCAGACCCGACCCGAACTCCTGGTCAAACCCGGTCCACTTTCTTTGATTAATGGCCCCAATTTTGGTAGCAAATTCTTCCCCTTTGACCGACCAACATACCCTCATAAATACAATCCGTGATTGCAGCTCCAAATAATCATCCATGACTCGGTTTTGACCGACTTTGGTCAAAACTTCAAAACCTTCCATTTCAACGAATACACTATAAATTGAACCCTCTTCCAGAGTCCCTACAAGCCGAAAATCAAAACCCCATCATCACCTTTTACGCACATTCAAGCATTCGTGCCAATTCACGACGGTTGACTTTTTTTTTGTTGACTCACGAGTTCGGTGCCTTACAAACAAGTTTGATACAATTCCTCGCTCTATCACGTTAATCGGCCCCTGTAAGTCATTAACCCCCTGATTTATTAGGCTATAACGTTGTTATTGAAAGGATTGGATATCTAGGGCTCGATGGCTTAGAATTGGGGAAGAACACCATCGCAACCTGTGTATATAATTATTTCAAAACTGAATTCAACACCAATTGACCAACAGATCAGCTGGTTGGCCTCTTTTCACAAGACACGAACCGGCGTTACAGCCCGGGTTCGAGTCCCGTATCCCACATTTCTTTTTTTTTCTTTTAAAGGATTATATAACTGATAACTGTTTATCTATATAATTAATTCAAACCAAGTTCATTCGTTCTCAGGGTCTAGCCCAGTTGGTGGCTAGGCTTGTGATTTAAACCCGAACCGGTCCCAGACCCGGGTTCGATTCCTGGCATAAATAACTTTTTTTTGTTATCCTTTATACTTATATTTTCTTTATTCTTTTAAGAATCGTTTTAAAATACTAAAACTATTTTATAAATTCTACAAAATTTATTTTGTGTTATTCCAATGATAAACTTTGCTGTTCAATTTTTAGTTTTCCAAAAATTATTTATTTATTATATAAAATAAATATTACAAGTTTATTCTATTTTTATTTATAAAATTCTATAAAAATATCTAAACGATTTTATAAAAATCCACAAAAATTACTCTAGACTTGTATGGCAATAAACATTTTAGAAATAATTTTTATTTCTGAAAAACCGTTCATTTTATATTTTAATTAATTTTTGTTATTTTTAATCATAAATAAATCATAATAACTTCATTTTTCAATATTTTTGCACCAAAATTTTACATAAATTATTTCTATTCATTTGGAACAGAAATACAATTTTTAATTTAAAAATTCTTTAATTTTAATATTTTTAAATATTAAAGCTATATTTTGACAATTTAAAATAAATAGATTTAATATTCTATTTATAAGAAAATAATTTTATAAAAATTATTTTCACACTTAAAACTTTATATTTTGACCATATTTGATTTAAAGTTTACTCAAAGACTTTGTTTATTTATTTATCAAATTTCTCTTATTTATTAAACGTTTAATTTATTAATCAAACGAATACTTATCCCCAATTCGAAGCCCTAGAATATACTTATAGACCAAATAGACTTAGACTTATTTGTTACATTATACATAGGGTGATACTTGGCAACGTTGGATTATACTTATTCAATTACACAAGACTTACCACCTTGCTAAAGTGAGTATTACTTATCCCCTTTTTCGTTTTCACACTTTTGGGGTGATTCATGCACAAGTATACAAAACTTGCACATTCATTTACACATACATTTTATTCATTTACAATTCATATACGTGTCTTGTTTATCTTTGTGCTTATGTTTGAACATAAACGTAGCTTACATACAAAATCGTACATCTAGACATAACTTATGTTATGGTGCTCTTTACATATAGACGTAACTTATGTTACGGTGCTCATTTAGACATAACTTATGTTATGGTGCTCTTTTAGACTTGACACGTGTTGAGGTGCTCATTATCAATTTCAACTTATCAACTTTACATTTGATCTTTGTCTTGTTTGGTTACTTGCGTGTTTACATAATGCCTTGGTGATGCTAGACACATGAATTGTACTACTTTTCAAACTTATACTATATGTACAAAGCTAAGTAGTACTCACCAACATCATATGTTGACAAAATTATTTTCGTGCATGTTTCAGGATAAGCTGCTTGACGCTTCACATAGGACTTTGGACTTAGATTAAATCAATCAATTATCTTTATTTATGTTGACTTGTATTTAATTTCACATGTTGTAAAACAATATTCAATAATCAAATATTTACATTTTAGTACCATGAGCTTTTGAACAATCGTCACTACGTGGCACCTCGATGATTCCGCCATCGGTTGGGGTGTTACATTAAAAAGGAAGACGCTAAGTTATATCAATGGCTAAAGGATATTCCAGTGGAAAGTTGGACCAGAGCTCACTTTACTGGTAGGGCCAAATGTGATGTTCTGCTCAACAACTTGTGTGAGGTTTTTAATAGACAATTAGTTCCTGGAAGGGATAAGCCTATCATCACATGCTTGGATTTTATTAGACAGTACATGACTAAGAGGATAATGGTAGTTCACAATGTCATTGAAAGATGTGAAGGACCTTTGACTCCTTATGCAACTAAGATGTTTGATGTCATTAAATAGAAAGCTGCAAAGTATAATGTTCTTATGGCAAGTCTAACCAAATATGAGGTATGCAAATGTTAATAAATGTCAATAATTTTTATTCTATGGCTAATAAATGTGTTGGTTTTAGGTGAGTATGCCTGGGTCAGACCAACGTGTGGTTGACATACAAGCCAAGACATGCACATGCAGAAAATGGGAGTTGACTGCAATGCCCTGAAACCATGCTGTTGTAGTTATATGGGACATGTGTCAACATGGATATGATTTTGGAATCCTTGAAAGATGGGTGCATGAGGTGTATTGGCTAGATACCTGGAGGAAAGTGTATAGGAACACTATTAAGCCAATTAATGGTAAGGACCTATGGAGACCATCACCATGCCCAACTACTATCAAAGTCCCTAAAGTTCATAAACAGATTGGAAGGCAAAAGAAAAAGAGGAGAAAGTCAGCCAATGATGGTGATGAACCTACAAGCAAGAAAGGTGGTGATCCAAAGAACAAGGAAAAGAAAAAAGTCAATGAAGGGGTTAGATCAACAACTGATGTGGTTAAAAAGTCAAGAAAAAGGGGTACAACAACTTGCAAAAAATGTGGAAAGAATGGGCACAACTCCAGAAGCTGTGGCAAAAGAGGTCAACAACCAAGCTCACAACAGTGCTCACAGTCAGCACCTTAAGATTAAGTCTGATGATGTTGTTTTAAGATTATGAATTTTTAAACTAGTTATGTTTCTTTTGATGGTGAACAATGTTTAATTGTCATGTTTATATTTCTGTTGTCTGAACAATCATGTTTTGTTGTTGAACAATGTTTAATTGTCATGTTTATCTTACTATTGAATGAATGTGCAAATGGGTCAGGTTCATCTGCAGTTTTGAAAAGGTTTGAATGTGAATGTATGTTAACTGAATGTATGCAGGTTAATGTGCAAATGGGTCAGTCAAATATATGTTGACAGTTTTATGGTCATTTGTTTCATGAACAGGTTTAAACACAATTTGTTTTAGTCAAATGGGTCATTATATTGCAGTTTGAGTTATTAGTCAAATGGGTCATTTGCTATCAGTCAAATGTATGCAATGTTTAAGAACAACTTGTAACAACATCATTTTCATTTCATTCATAATCAAAGTTATTACAAGAACATAATGCATACACCTACATTAATCAACTATAAATGATGTACAACATAAAGAACAACCAACTAAAAACAAGCATAATCCTCAGCTTCCTTGCCTCATAACATCTTGCTTTTGCTAATTGTTGTTGTTTGTTCAATATTTTGAGTAATCCGTTGATGACCTTGGAATTCCCTTCACTAACTAGATCCTCTGCCCATGTCACAACCCACATCCACTTACACAACAGTGAAACCTTCGACCAGGGTTTGCTTCAGTCCATGATGTTCGAACCTGTGTTTCAGACCCACATCTGCAAATTGGAGGAACATCAGTCCATCTTTCAACTCGTCGATGATAATTGGAGCTCGAATTAAACATTGATGATCTGCTATCCCTCAAATTTGACATTAGGTTTTGTGGGATTAGGGTTTAGAAAGAAAAATGGGGAAGAAATCAAGTTGGGGAAGATGATATCTGAGTTATAAACGTTTATAATGGGACGAAATGACAATAATACCCCTCATGTGAGGTGCACGTGAGGGTGATGTAACGGCAGAGGTGACGGACGTTAGCTCGAGGGACGTAAAGTGTTAGAAAATGAAACCACATGTACTCAGGGTGTTAAGCATGGGTTGAACCTGTTAGTTTAGGCAAACCATAGGGACGAAAACTGCAATTTTCTCTAGAATGTAAGTTCTCTCATGTTTTGTGATTTAGAATAGTTAATTATGTTTGTTAGTAGTAGTTGGAGTGATGTTTTCGAGTTATACACATTAGCAAACTTGGTTAAAAATTAAGAATTAATAACTTCCGTTGAAATATAAGATGATAATGGTGCTTTTATTATTTACTTAATTACTTGCAACATATAAGGAGTTGCTCTAATAAACCAGTGGCCATAGATTTGACCGGATGTCTGATCATGTTAAAAAACATAAGGTGATTTTTATTACATTTTCTTTGATACTGCATTTTATCTCCTCCCAAAAATAGCTAGAGTGCGAACTTTAATTAGATAGAATTAGAATTAGAATGATTTATGTTGTTTAACTTTTGTACATTGAAAATTAGTTAATGGATTTTGATTGTTTAACAAGTAAGAAATACGTTTATATTACATTCACCAAAAGAGGATCGACAACACTCGCTGCTGTAAATTATAAATTGTTGACTCCAGTGCAACGTGCGAGCTCACAATACAATATCCCGCCTGCATAAACAAATTTCGTACCGGAAACACACGTAGGGGCTCGAATGTAACATATTATTACTTAGGTGCTTTAACCAACTTGTAGGATCGACTAACGTGTCACCCGACAATCACGAGGGCTATATTCAAGGTGCGGAATCCCTTGAATATGTCTCAATAACAGAAACAAAGATGAAACAATGATAAACGAGTAATCACAACACACACACGGATCAAAAGATTATAGATTAATCACTAAAACAGAGCTCGAATGTTTACAGAGATCAAATCAGACCTTACAGACCATGGGAGGGTGTTTGGAGAGTGTGTGAGGCAAGAACTAAGGTCTAGGGTTGAGAATAGGCCTATTTATACCTCCCGGGTACGACCAGGCCCATATAGGCGATTAGCAGACCCAATGCAGGCGATTAAGGCTAATCGCCCATACAGCCAAGCCCAATCGCATGAACAGTACCACGATTAGGGCCCTAATCGTGTGTATACTACTGCTAATCGCATATAGCATCCCGAACCCTCCAAAACGCGTACAAACGTCTCCAAACACCCCGAAACACATCCAAACAACTAATATACTAGCCTAGGGACATCATGTACTAACAGACTCCCCCTTGGACCAGGCTAGTATACGTACAGAATTAACCAAAGGACAAAGTTTATACCAAAGGCTAACAACTTTACAGACTCGATAAGCAGAAACAAATACAACTAAACAAAATGACAAGCAGCATCTTCTGTCTTCATCTTCAGCTTGACGTTGTTTTGACTCTAGTGATTCTCGACCAATCGCATCCTGCATGAACCTTGTTGGCGTAGCAAAACTGGATCACTCTTTGAAACTTCATCGCTTGATCGGCTTCAACTGGTAAATGCATGATTGGATGTTGGTACAACGTCTCCACGTCCTTCTCTGAGCAATTTATCAACCACATAGGATCCCAAATTCTTATCTTTCTGCATGGGTTCGGACTGTTGCTCAAGACAATCACGGCTTCTGTAGTTGCTGCATCATAATGCCAGTAGTACAGCTTAGAAGAAAAATCTTGCTCAACTGGAACGATGGGAATCCTTGAGACACATTTCGGTGGCTTGATCTTGTGTTCCCAGATAGGCTTCAAAGTGAAAGGATGAATCTTGTCTGTTGGATATGATCTGGGATACTGAGGCTCGAACTCTTTCCATCCCTCTGAGCTCTCTCGCTTCAACTTTGTGTAAAAACCCTTAAGAGAAGCAGTTTTCTCTTCGTACAGCGGATAATTGAGACGAACTAAATCACGAATGTACCAGAATGGCAGGCTCAGAATGTCTCTGTACTCCTTAAAGTACAATACACCTTCTTGCCATTTTACCCCGAGCATTCTTGTCTGACTCACGTACGCCCAGCTTATCACATTGCCAGACATCTTCGACAATCTTTTCTTGAAGATGGATGCTCGCTCGACTGGCTTTTTCTTCTCTTCGGGCTTGAACCATTGGGGATACCGCTCTCTGATTTTGTCATGTCGTATCTTTACTTCATCAGGAACTTCAGCAGAGTGGGATTTCAACTTCTCTTCGGCCTCACGTACCATTTCTTCATCAATGTTTGGAATTCCAACGCCCGAGCCATTTACAACGTACTCGGGAGTCGGTACGCTGGTTCCCTCTTCGAGATCCACTTCATTGTACTCTGGATGCATTTCAAGAGGAACACTTTGACTTGCATTAGAAGATTCTCCAGATGCAAAGCCATATACTTTAGCCATATCCTCTGTTGTCATCTCAGGTGGAATCTCTCCTTCTTCCAGATCATATTCAGGCATGGCAGGAGGTGGGAGCAAGTTACCTTTGTCATCATATGCAAAATAACAGTTTAGAGGCTCCACGTCTTCAACTAGAACTATCGCTTTCTTCTTCACTTTATCACGTAGTTCTTGAATCTTGCTCATCATAGGTGTAGGCTCCCCTGAGCAGTAGAACCTGCTTTGGGATCACTGCCTTTGCGATCATGACCTTTCTTTGTTCGTCTTGATGCAGAACCACCTGATGATCCGCCCCCGCCTGTGGCTCCAGGATCACCACCACCACCCTTTCCAACATCATCATCACCAACTGATTCATCATCATCGTCATCCTCATCATCATCTTCTTCATCATCTTCTTCATCATCGTTATCCTCATCATCATCATCACCAGCACCAGCCTCTGAACTAGGACCACCGGTGAGTCTAGGTTGAGTTCCAGTCAACTCATTTATCCTAGCCCTCAGCTCGGCATTTTCTTTTTCAGTTTTCGTGATTCTTCGCTCATTGTTCACATTGATCAGGCGAAGTTCGCTATTTGAGGCCTCTACACCTGCAAGTCTCTCCAAAGTACTTTGGTTCGACTGTATCAGCTGCTGATGAGATTCCATCATTAGCCTGTTCGACTCTATGACTTGCTGGTTCGATAATGTGAGCGCATCTACAGTCGTTCTCAACTCTGTGTTAGACTGGATAGATTCTTCGATCAGCTCAAGCATTGCGTTCTCATTTTCTTCTATGCTTGCATTCTTCGTTCGCAATTCTGCTATATCACGTGCTTGCGCAGCTACTATGGCAGTTAGCTCGCTAATTTTTCTTTGAAGCTGTTCATTTGTACCTGTATTGTCACTTGAACTAGCATTTCTGAGCTGACTGCGCGTCATGACTCTGCTAGTCGGATTACCAATCACATTTTGCATCGGATGAGTGTCGTGAATCCGAGATTCTGGATGTGCCGGCACTGGATCATCCGAATGCAGATTAAGGTTCTCCAAACCTTGAGATAGATTTGTCTCTGCTGCGCTTGAACTAGAGGGAGCAGCGGGTTGCATATTAAAACCGGAGAGATCGATCCGAAGACCTATCGCTGGAGCTGCTGAAGAAGAAGGACCAGCTTGATTGTTTCCTGTCGGATTAACTGGAGCTGTAGTGGTAGATTCACCATTTCCAGCTTGTTCCTCAGTGAGAGTTTCATGAGACTCTGCAAAATCGTCGTCGGAAGATGAAGATTCGAGAACCTCTGCTGACGCTTCCTGAAAAACTTCCTCAACTTCTGCTGCTGCGGTTTTATCAGGGGGACCCGTGGATGCAGAGGCATCAAATGGCGCAGGCGCAGGTGCATTAACCACGATCGGACGCATTAGCGGAGAGCTAGCTGCGTTTTCACATTCGTAATACATTTGCGCTACAGCATCATCCACCAAATTCTCCACGTTGAAGGAATCAAATAGACTCTTATAGTCGAACAACCAATCAGGTCCAACACCAGGTGCATTGGCAGTATAACGCTGAACATCGACATTAAGCCACTCTTCAACGTTGTTGGTTCTTTTGTTGTACACTCTTTTGTTGGGAGTGCTGTAACCAACAAAGAAACCTTCTTCTGCCTTTGCACCAAACTTCCCATCGGGATGTATCATGGTGCATGGAGCTCCGAAAGGTTCCAGAAACTCTAAGTTCGGTTTCCTTCGGTTCAGAAGCTCGTAAGAGGTTTTTCCAAGCTTCTTTACCGTTAGAACCCTATTCAGAGTATAACACGCGCAGTGAACTGCCTCGTTCCAGAAGATCACAGGCAAGTTCGAGTCTGTGAGCATAGTTCTGGCTGCCTCAATAAGAGTCCGATTCTTTCTTTCTGCAACCCCGTTTTGCTGAGGAGTGTATGGCGCTGTGAATTCATGATGAATACCTTTTTCTGCACATAACGCCTCCATAGCGTGATTCTTGAACTTTGTACCGTTATCGCTTCTGATCCTACGGATCTTTAGCTGATATATTTTTCCAGTTTAGTAAACAGATTCTTCAAGTAATCAAAAGTTTCACTCTTGTGCTTCATGCACACAACCCAAGAAAACCTAGAATAATCATCCGTAATCACTAAGCAATATGAGTCACCGTTCTTGCTCTTCCGATTCACTGGGCCAAACAGGTCCATGTGCAGTCGTTCGAGTGGTAGACTAACTGAGTTTGTCTTCTTAGGCTTGTGAGACTTTCTTTTCTGCTTCCCTTTCTTACATGAGACACATACGTCGTTTAAATGAAAATTCTTAACAGAAACACCTTCCACCAGTTGATTCTGGACCAGATGGTTCATTTTCCTCAAGTGGATGTGCCCCATTCGTTTGTGCCACATTATCGATTCCTTCTCTGTCGCCTTTGACAGAAAACAAGTGACCTGACCTTTCGCTGTCATTGCTCGGCTCATGTCCAGGACGTATAAGTTGTTGACCCTGGGAGCTGAGATCATGACCCACTTTTTCGGTATTTTGAATCCAGGCTTCAGAATGAAACATGCGTTGTCATCAAAGAACACAGTGAACTTCTTGTCACATATTTGCGAAACGCTCAGCAAGTTGTGGTCTATCTGTTTGACAAAGCTTATCTTTTCAAAGCTTACAATACCGTTGCTCATACTTCCTTCTTTTGTAATATAACCCCCTTTATTACCAGCAAAGGCAACATACCCCCCGTTGATATTCTTTATGTCAAAAAGCAGGGATAAATCGCCTGTCATGTGCCCTGAAGCTCCACTATCAACAATCCATAGGCTGCTGATAAGGCCCTGTGGAACTCCCTGCACAAACATTTAAAGTTCAGTGGTTAAGGGGGACCCAAGCCTTCACGGTCTTGGGTCTACCATCTTCATCTAACATCGGAAAGTCAACCCCTCTTCCATTTGGTGTTGGTGTTGTTTCCGATGGTACAGCAGTGCTTTCTCCAGCAGATGATTCTCCTCTTTTGGTTGGCGACTTGGGTCTCCAAATCTGTTCAAGTTTCTTTGGCTTGGGCTTCTTCTTCGCCTGTGGGCTAGAAGGTTCAGCCTTGGATTCCTTTGGAGGAACAGATTTTGGATCCACTTCAGACTTAACTGTACGTGGAGCAGCTTTGGGGTTGCCCTGCGGTTTAGCTGCAGCCTTTGCTGGTGGCTTAGGCGCTGCTTCAACCTTTGGAGGAACAGTTCTCCCCCTCAGCTGTGGACCCCTGCCATCAACTGGCTTTTGGTTCATAGCAATCTTGTTGCGGTTATCATAAACGACCTGCTTTCCCTTTTGTTTCTCTGAGAGTTTAGGGGAAACAGGTTGCTTGGATTTGCTAGAACAGGGAGGATCATCCACCTTGATCCTTTCTCGTCTCAATTCAGGGCACGCAGCAACTAAATGCCCACGTTCCCCGCACTTGTGACAGGATCTATATTCTTCAAACCTAGGAGATTCGGGTTTGGTCTCCTTTTTGTTCCTTTTGTTAGATGGGCCGGCAAATGAGTTTTTGTGTTTTAGATCCTCAAGACATCTTCTTTGCTGATCGACTTGAGGATCGTCGTTTCTTTCATTGCCGCTCGATCTAATGAACTCAGTTACATGCTTCTTTGGACTTTTTCTTTGAGCTTGATTTTGAGGATTAACGGTGTTCGACTTTTGATTTTTCTTGTTATTTTCATTAGGCTGATTACCCTGATCCTTTCTACCCTTACCCTTACCCTTCTTTTTACTCCAGGTTTCCTTTTCTACGGTAATGACAGATTCTTGCCAAATTTTGGCAACAAGACCAGGGGCGATACATCTGAGAGGGACTTCCTCATCAGCATGCACCCTTTCAGACCCTTTTAATTTATAAAACACCTTAATCCTCCTACCATCCTCGGTTTGCACTTTCGGTTCCAGTTCACTCAAGGTTTCAGTGGTAATGATATGATTCTCAAGAGGAACATCTTTAGTTTTGACCGGTGCATACCTAGGAGGTTCATCGAGCTCACCATCCGAAGTGTCAGTGTCATATACACTGATATCATCAGCTTTCTCACACAGATTGACAGCTTTAGCAGGAGTAGCAGCCTTAGTGACCTCAGCAGGTTTAGCTGCTTCAGTAACCTTGGCCGCCTCTGCAGCTTTTGCTGCCTCAGCTGCCACGTCCATAAGTTCCTCCTTCGGCAAGACATCAAAATTATGATTTTCGAATCTCACCGGAGGTGGACATTGAGAGTATTTGGGACTGGTGGAGAAGCCTTCCTTGTCAGAGTGTTCTACTATGTGATCAAGGACATACTTGCAGTTTAAATAACTCTCAAGCTTCTTCCTGATCTTTTCATAGTCACAGTTAACAATGGCCAATTGTTTCTTAGTGTCTTCGACCTCATTGATGTAATTATTTATAGCAATTTGTTTGTTAGCCAAGGTTTTAGACAGTTCAGAAACATCCTTTTTATAATTTTCAATTGTACTAAGAAAATTTTTCTCCTTTTGTCTCAAGGAATCAATTGACCTTTGCAACGGACCAACATCAGCTTTTAAATTCAGATTTTCTTCAGTTAATTCTTTAATTCTGAATTTGAACTGATTACACTCTACACAATCTAATTTAGAATCAGAAGAAGAACTTACCTTGTTTGACGATTCAGTAATGGCCATCAATGCATAATGAGCTGCTGTCTTCTGAGCTCCAAAGAATTCGCCGAAGTTCTTCTCTGTGCAGTCAGCATCCACAAGAAACGATCTTTTACCGATCAATGCATCTGCTTCAGCTAACAAATCCTCTAAATCTTCTCCCCTATCAGAATCGCACTCCGAATCACAGTCAGACGCTTCGGATTCAGAAGTGATGATGTCAGACTGACTCGAAGTTTCTTCAACTTCGGCTGGTGCTTCAGACTCTTGTTGAGCAAAACAAGCTGCACCACCTTGAGGAGCTTCTTCTCCAATGATCAGATGGTTCCAGTTATAGCCTTCATCAGCTTGAATAACCATGGCTTGACCTTGATTGTTGTTTGCAGGCGGCCTCTGGTTCTGATTCTGGTTGTTGACTGGAACAATAGCACGCTCAGTATTAGGTTGAGCCTGAGCTTGCTGTCTCTGATTCTGATTCGCTCTGTTGTTGTTGAAGGGATTCTGATGTCCTTGCTGCTTAGGTCGGTCACATTCCCTTGCAAAATGCCCTTTTGTGCCACAGTTGTAGCATGTGACCTTTGTTTTGTCAAACCCAAACTTGGTGTTGTTATTGATCAAGACATCTCTCCTTCCCGTCCTGTCCATGTATTCCTTTGCCCTTCTCACCACGCTTGCAAAGTGCCATTGTATGTCTATCAGATCCATGTCGTCTTTATCAATCTGCGAGTAATCCTCCTGTGTAAGATGAGGATTCCCGATCTGTCCAGCAACCAGTCCACTATAGGAGTTTACCAAAGTCGACAGTAGAGCCATGTGTTCTTGAGCTAGCTCTACAGTCACCTTTTCTAAACCCGCGGTGTTCAGCTGCTCTGGGACTGTATTGGTCCGATAGCCACCTTGATTAGAAGTAGAAGCACCTCCATATCCACCATAACTTGTAGTAGGAGCCCCGCCGAAACCTGAAGAAGAAGGTCCACTAAAGTTTGCAGTTGCCTGCGCTGGTGCTGCAAGATGAGAAAACGGGTTAACACCAAACTGGTTAGTATTAAAATTCAAAGGATACGGGTTTGGTCCAAAAGGATATGTAGGAGGAGGAACATCAGCTGGGGGACCATAATTGTCGAAGGCATAAACTGGGTCCGGGTTAACCACAAAAGCAGTTTGTGGTTTGGTACCACCCACACTGGTGTCCTGAAGAGGATTCCCATAATAGATGCTGGGATTCTGTGGAATGAGCGCCTTGTTTGCTCTCCTGATTTCCTCTATCTCCTTGTTCTCCAGCTCGGTAATGAACTCGTTGATGGAGAGAGTCTGATATGCATTGCTTGACTTTAGAATATCCAACCATTGATGCCAGTGAGGAGGTAGTGCCTCAGCAAATCTTTCTACAAGGTCAGCAGATGAATATAAGACCCCGTACTGATACATTTCAGACATCAGATGGTAGTATCTAGTAGTCAAGTCCCTCAAAGATTCGTTCCCAATAGCATTGAAGTTCTCGAACTCCTTCTTGAGTTGATCCATTTTAACCTTTCGCGTCTTCAGATTACCCTCATTTCGCTCAGCCAGTGCTAACCAAAGCATCTGTGATGTTGTGCACTGAGCGAATTGATGAAGAATATCCTTGGGAAGAGCTTGCTTCAATGCTGCCATCGCCTTTTTCTCATAATTATACTTCTTCCTTTGATCTTCATTCATGTCTTCAATTGAGATCGGAGTTGTGGAATTCTCAACCAAAGGCCTACTATACCCAGTCTCTATCGCTGACCACACGAGACCATCAATACCCTCAACATACGTTTGAAATCTGCCTTTCCAACCATGGTAGTCTGACATGTATTGCAATTTCGGCGCCCTATTCGAACTACCCGTCTCTAAGTCACTCATGAGAACGGAAGACAGATGATTCGTCTGTGAGTTTGCAGCAGCCGCGAGTGCCCAAGGATTCGCGTTCATCGCTTGTTGTTGAGCCGCTAGCGCCCACGGATTGATTCCGGCAACATTAGCTTGCATCTGCGCTTGTTGCATCCGTTGCGCGTTTCGCTCGGCTGAGTATTGCCAAGGGTTTGTGGGTACGTTCGCTTGATTGTTCAATTGTTGGTTATTATGTTGCCTTGGTTGGTTTAGATGACCCCACGGGTTTGCCATATGTTAATATTTGTCAAAAGTCCGATACTTAGTCAAATTTTTCGTTCCAGAACCTTTTAGGCGATTATGGTCACAATTGCTAGTTAAGGTACGTGATTAGGGCTAATTGCTATTGAATAGTGATGCGATTTGGGCTAATTGCTAGTGAATAGTAATGCGATTTGGGCTAATTGCTAGTGAATAGTAATGCGAGTAGGGTTTTAGGGTGAACTGGGTATGTCACGTGATTGGGCCTAATCGCGTGCACTGTAGCAAGCGATTGGGATCCCAATCGTGTATAAGTAACCGATTTTAATAAGCGAGTAGGCTAATTGCATGTACTGTAGCACGCGATTGTGCTAATCGCATGTACTGTAGCACGCGATTGTGTGAAAAACCCTAATCGCTCAAACTTTTCATGCGATTTGACCTGCTAATCGCCTGATCTGATCTGCAGCCGCACTTTTGCTTAAAAATCACCTATTTTGCCTCAAAATCTTATCTAAAACATTGTATTTTGATCCCAAATGATTAGACAAGTTACCAAAATAGTTTTAGAACAAAACCTGATCAAAAACACATGTTTTTAACCGTAAACACACACTAAGATTTTGAAAAAGATGGGTTTTTGATACAAAACTCAAAGTTTCAAAATAAGAACAGGTTTTTAATTAAAAATCTTAACTTTTACACCAAAACAACCTGTTTTTGCTCGTTTTTGTTATTAAAACACCCGTGATAAGAGCCTCGGCTCTGATACCACTTGTAGGATCGACTAACGTGTCACCCGACAATCACGAGGGCTATATTCAAGGTGCGGAATCCCTTGAATATGTCTCAATAACAGAAACAAAGATGAAACAATGATAAACGAGTAATCACAACACACACACGGGTCAAAAGATTATAGATTAATCACTAAAACAGAGCTCGAGTGTTTACATAGATCAAATCAGACCTTACAGACCATGGGAGGGTGTTTGGAGAGTGTGTGAGGCAAGAACTAAGGTCTAGGGTTGAGAATAGGCCTATTTATACCTCCCGGGTACGACCAGGCCCATATAGGCGATTAGCAGACCCAGTGCAGGCGATTAAGGCTAATCGCTTATACAGCCAAGCCCAATCGCATGAACAGTACCACGATTAGGGCCCTAATCGTGTGTATACTACTGCTAATCGCATGTAGCATCCCGAACCCTCCAAAACGCGTACAAACGTCTCCAAACACCCCGAAACACATCCAAACAACTAATATACTAGCCTAGGGACATCATGTACTAACACAACTGGCATAGATTGTCACCTTAAATTTCTCACCGTTTAGACGACGCTTCAAATCAAGCAGAAAACAAACAACGAGCCTATTAACCAAACAACGTGCAATCCTACTGCAACGCGCGGGCTCCTGCTTGTGTAGTATTGTAGATGTAGATAGGGAATGGAAAGGATTTTGATTGTGATAATGGAAATTAAAATATATATATATTTGTACAGGGAAAAAGGTGTTAATACACATGAGAATCTTCTGAGTTGGGCACAAAAGATTACTCAAGATAGATAAAGCTCATATTTTTAAATAAACTATGAATAATATATACAAAACCTAAGGGGGCTCGCGGTTGTTCTAGGTTGAAGACATTTATATTACTTATAAATGCATGAGACTTGAATCGCAGTAGCTGCATACGTGAGAAGCAATCTGGAGCAGATAAAGAGATCTTCATCAGTCTTTAATTACTAAGGTATATAAACTAATCTCTTTTAATTTCATCCACTTTTCTTTCTTATAATTCATGCTTGTTAATGAAAAAACATATGTTTTTTTTTTTTTTTTTCTCAAAATAATAAACCTAGCTAATACACTTTTGAAATCCCCAAGACTTCTGTTAAGTGCTAACAATCTATGTAAGGTGCTAATATTATAATCCATTCTCTGAATAGGTCAAAAATAAGTTTCTCAACCTGTTTCTTAACAGAAACCCTAATTTTAATAAAAGAAGCTTTAATCATATTGTTATTAAAACTGACTGAATCCACCTTTAACTCTTTCAGATCTCTATCAAGCTGATTGTTTTTAAATATATTTTTTTATGATTTTTGTAATATTTTTGCTGAATTCATATGTTTTAGACTCGCAAATTGTTTAAGGCTGCAAAGATTTTGTTATCAGATTTGTAAAATTCACACCATTTTGCCCTTGGATTAGTTTTGACTTATTAATTGGATCAAAATGTCTTGAAATTTTATGGTAAAAGAAATATGTCTAATGAAATTTGCCTTGTTTTGAGCATTAATCATGAATTGTTTGCTGTAATGGAATCATAAGTAGTTGTACTCTACACCTTGTCTAGCTTATTTCCTTTTTGTTTAAACAAAGAAAAGTTAACATGAATGTTCATTTTCATAACAAAATATTTGCTTTGAATTCCAAACTGTGTGCATAAGTTTGCTTTTGAAATCGTACATACATTATTAGTTCCCATCTTAATAATCTTAATAGATCTATGCCTGAACTTTATGTAAAAAAAATATATGGTCTTAAACTGCATTGAGCAAGTTAATTTTATATGCGTGATTTGTTAATTTTATTCTGTTACAGTGTCAACTTAATTTCATATGGAAGTAAATTATGTGTTTCTGGCAAAAGGTTTGTCATAAAACTTTTTTAATGCGTTTCAACACTATGTTTATCAGTTTATGTATTCCTGGAGTCAAAATATACAAGACTTAAGCATTCAATTTAATCGAAAGCCATGGCACAGTTTGTTATTGTTTTCTTCAAATACGGAAATATATTGATTCTGGATTCTTCATAATATCAGCTTAGTAGTTGGATATCTATCTAAAAGAGTTTTGTTATGTTGCAGGCCCTTAAGCATTGTCATATATAATACACGCATTGATCAAGATAAGTCAAATGCGCTTATGATGGATAACCGATCCATGGTATGGCTGCCAGAGCTGGTAATTGCTAGATCTTGATTATCTTTTGAAATGACCATGAAATTATCATTTTCAAAACACTTGCAGTTTATATGATTTCCTTGCATGATGAATGAGGCCTTTAATTTATTTTAAAACTACAAAAGAGGTGGATATAATGTTATTATTATAATTAATGGCAGTAGCATGTAGGTAGGAAGTGTACAAGAATATAAGACATAGATCAACAAATATATTAACATCAGGGGATCATCCTGGCCATAAACTATTACAAGCTAGGGATACTAGGATTACAAGCCAACATTTGCAATTTAAAAAAAAAAAAACTTCTGCCGCGATTATTGATGTTCATAGAATCATTTTTTTAACGGTAAACTGAAACATTTTTTTTTTGAACTGCGACTTACAGAATAGAACTAAGCCCGTTAAGATTTGGAAACATCCAACTTGGATGTGTTTACAAGGAACTTAGGCTTCTTTGTATTTGTTTAAGGAACTTAGGCTGCTCTATGGAATATAAAAATATAGGTGAGCAAACTTTATGTGCTAAGTATTTGATTTTTTTGCATTTATGGGTGAATTTGAAGAAATAGGGGCTCTTTTAAGTATTTCATGCAAAAAATTGTGTGTATGGGTAGTTCGTTGATTGAATCAGCAAACTCCAACAGAATTTGTTGAAGTTCGCTGATTCAATCAACAATCTTCAACAAAGGTCGCTGAAGATTGCTGATTGAATTAGCGAGCTTCAACAAATTTAAGTGAATGATGTTTAAGATGGTGCAATGGATAAGCGAATTGTATTGAAGATTGCTAATTGAATTAGCGAACTTCAATAAATTATGTTGGAGTTCGCTGATTCAATCAGCGAACTACCAATTTCCACAATTTTAAGCATGAAACACTCAAAAGCACTCTTCCATTTTCAAAATCATCTATACATACAAAAAAAATTCTAAGTATTTGTTAATAAGGATAAAATTCTGTCGTTAAAGCTGCATGTAGCTTAAGTGACATACAAAATCATAATTAACTGATATGCAAAAAGAACATATATATATAGTTAGGATTCACACAAGTCCCATATTAGAATACCCATGTAAAAAGAATATTAACCATTATAGATTCATGAATTTAGCATGTCATTATAATCAAATATCAGTCGTAATTAGTTGCTTCTTCCTGTTGTTCTACTCTTTTGGAAGTATAGGATGTACAATGAAATGGTCATCAAAATCAGTTATATACAAAGACAATCTATATGCATATTCCAATACAGAAAAGATCCTTAAACAATAATAAAATAACATTTTAATTGAATGAAAAAAACTCTGATTGCTAAACTACAATTGATCAAAACAAAGATTATGTTGGGTAATTAAAAAGAAGGAAATAAAAAATACCCATGCACAAAAGTAATTAAGAAAGGAAGTTGAAGTTGTTTACGTACCCTTTCAAAAGTAAAGGTATTTAGATAAGGGTCCGCTACATGCCATTGACAATCCGTTCCCTCACCGTTAAAAATAGCTGTTTGAGGTTGCACCTAATGGCCTTTTGAAGGTTATGGTTACGATGTCCCCACCTTTAAATCGCTGTTTGGGTTTTTCTTCAAACGACCATTATTTTGGGGTGGCTTGTTTAATCTATAAATATCCTAGTCAGCCACATACATTTGTGTTGTGTTTGATTTGATTAGGGATTTGTGCAAGCAAATGGTAGAAATTTGTGTTAAACTTTTGTAGCGTTCATTTATGAATTGCAATGGAACTGGAATTGAAACTCGCGCGAGAACTATAATTTGATTTGGAATTTAAATATGTCCGTTTCATAAAATTGAATGAAATCTCGATGGAATTGAAATGTAGATTCCCTTCCGTATGTTATTGTTCAATTACAATTCCTTTTGTTGTAATGAACAACATAAGAAGTCGAATATACGCTTCAATTATATTTAAATTTCATTTCATTCCGTGAAATGAATCCTATCTTTGAGTTTTGGTGTTGAGATGTTATTTTCTTTTTCTCTACTCTAATAAACCAATGATGAAATTAATATAAAAGTGTCTTCCCTACAATAGAAAAACAACAATTTGATATTTTACAAACATGAAAAAAGTTCAGCAGGATACCAAATTTCATAATTTGTATTTATAATTTGAAGTCTTGAGAACCATGGTTATTACACGAACATAAAGCAGATATGATTGCTTGATGATCATTACCATTGGATTTAGTTATGGCATTATAACTCAACAAAAATTATCATTATTGGCAAACCAAATTCATGCAACAAACGTATAATAACATCATGAACTATATATATACACACACACAATTAATATGTGCGTTCCAGCTATTTTATCAACTTAATTAACATGCATGATATATATAGGAAATGGAAGATCCTAATCACATCTTGAAACATCAACTCGCACATCCTCATTATAGCAACTCAGTGGATTCATTTTCTTCTGAAAGCTTCAAAGTTCACCCAAATATGGTCACAGTAAACCAGTCTATTCAATTAACAACACTTAATGGTGATGTACAGAAGCATCAGGATCATAAGGCAACTAAGATGAATCCTTTTGCTCCGAACCATGCTTCGTCATCCAATACTTTCACTATATCTTTCGGAAACCCTACATCACCACAAGAGATCAACCAACTTCAACTCTGTGGAAGATCAAACCTTAAGCACCCAGATGCAGTGATCCCTAAAGACGAGACGAGTCTTAATGAATTTCTTGGTTCATTTGATATTACCACAAAGTTTCGGAATACAAGAAGAAATCATAGACAAGCTCAAGAGCATGTTTTGGCAGAGAGAAAGAGAAGGGAAAAGTTGGCTGAACGCTTCATATCTTTGTCTGCTCTCCTTCCAGGACTTAAAAAGGTACTACATGCTATTTCAGTTTAATAGTTTTAGGGGCTTCTATATGCACGCCTAACAATCTAATCCCAGAATGTTTTTAAATGGCCGTTTGATGTTGCACCGAATGGCCATTTCAAGGTTAGTGCTTACCTCATATATACCCCCTCCCCCTACTTATAAACAGCCGTTTGAGGATTCATAGAACCTCAAACAGCCATTTGAAGGTTAGGGCTTGTATCATAACCAACCTACCTATAAACGGCTGTTTGAGTTTTTTTATTGAGGTATGTTATTTACACAATTACAAAAAGTAAGCTTGCACAGCCCTCTACGGCCCGTAGAGGCCTCTACGGCTCGTAGAGGGTGTCAGTGTAATAAATGCTCAACCCTCTACGAGCCGTAGCGGCCTCTACGGCCCGTAGAGGTGGTTTGGTGGAGTGCATTTAAACCCTATACGAGCCGTAGAGGTCTCTACGGCCCGTAGGCCAGCGAACTGGTAGCCCAGATGGTCCTCATATACGAAATAAGACTTTGTGTGTGTGTGTTTTGTGTGATAATGTGCCTAAGATCGAACCTCGTCCCAAACGTTTTTGGTTTTTTTTTTTGTCTACGACCCGTAGAGGCCTATACGGGCCGTAGGCATCATAAAACATCCATCTCGTCCTTCTTCATTCTCAAAATTAATAAGACTACTTCTACGAGCCGTAGAGGCCTCTACGGCTCGTAGGTAATCATTACCAATGATTGTATCATTACCAATCATTGGTAATGAGTACCTACGAGCCGTAGAGGCCTCTACGGCTCGTAGAAGTCTGAAAAAATTGGCTCTACGACCCGTAGAGCTCTCTACGACCCGTATAGGGTTGTCTGAATAAAATTGCTACTTGTGCAAATATCCGGAGCCTTTTTATTTTTTGAACGCTGGTTTGAGTTTGGGGTTGGCGTAGGGTTAGTAGGGCCCTAGTTTTATTACTAGAAAAATGTCTCTTTTGCTACAAAAATTTCCTACAAAAAAAATGCATCATAAATTTTGACAAAATTGCTACTCATTTGTGATGACAAAAAAATCCTTATTTTTTAGACAAATTGCTATACAATAGTGACAAATACTTAGAATATTGTGTAGGAAATGACGTAGGAAATGCATCGCAAATTTCCGACACCATATTTTCGTAGGAAATACGTTAAAAATTGCGTAGTAAATATGTAGTAATTGGTTTCCGACGAGGGATTTTCTAAAATCAAGGTTTCGTTGCAAATGTATAGCAACTTTGTCAAAATTTGTGACGCATTTTTTTTCCCGTAAGAAACTTATGTAGCAAATGGTCACGTTTCTAGTAGTGTTAAACATGAAAAGCACTATATGATTGATAATATATAAATATCCCAAAATATCATAGCTTAAAGAAAAAACCTAAGCTCCAACCTCACTAACCACAGCTGAGAAAGGTGAATTATAGTGCCTCTAATTAAAACTTAATCCGCTTGTATCATGTATGCACATGATCACCTAATCTGGCATACTCTTATTTGACAAACATTGCTTTCTCTTAACTTCAGATTAATAACCATATCAGTTTGTACATTTTTGTTATGTTATTGTTGTAGATGGATAAGGCTACAGTATTAGATGATGCATGTAATTACATTATACAACTTCAAACCCGGGTGAAGGAGCTAGAAGACACATGTGTCAAGGGAAAAGATATTATTCAAGAATCAGCTGTTCATCATGCTGGAAAATCTAAGTTTTGCGGCGGTGGTCACGAAGACTTTGCATCTTCTTCAGATGATGAAAATTATTTAGCTAGTAGCAGCACTTGCATTACTCCTGAAATAAAAGCAAGAATTTCAGGAATCAAAATACTAGTGAGAATCTACTGCATGAAAAGTTCCTCGTTAGTATTGAAAACCTTATCTGAGATGGAGAGACTTCATATTACCATCACTTGTTTCAATGTTCTTCCTTTCAACACTTCTCATCTAATTGCCATCACTGCTCAGGTATGTGAGTCATTGGTTCATTACCTATGTAGTAGATATGATAGATTTAGATGAGCATGTTTTATGTTTGCATATTTTCTTAGTTTATTCCATTTTTTTCTGTTATATCTTGTTAAGAATACAAGGATATGACTCATATAAGTTAACATCTTATATGCATCATAACTCTCAAAATACTAACTAAAAAAATTAGCTGTACTTTGAATATAGTATATTTTGACTTATGGACACCTCAAGCAATAACATTACAGCACCTCCACTCCAGTGTGTTCATGATGAAGGTGACAAATATATGATATAGGGTCTCCTCAATTGTATTAGAACATGCTGTAACGTTTTTAAGAAATTTTAGAAGGATAACGTTGGTCATTTTCTTTTTCTAAAACACAAAGATGCCACAAAATATTTGTTAATACTTATTTTTTTATCTAGATTTAAATTAAAATAATTTCAATTAACTCTATTAATAATTGTAGTTATTTTTACAATTATAATTGATCATGTTTAAATTATATAATGCATGGAATAAGTTACTCAAATTTATCAAACGGTGTTCAACAATATTTTGCTTCTTTTTGTGCAGATGAGCAATGACAAGATCATAACAGCGAAATATCTAGTGGAATGCTTGCAATCAGCCCTTAGAGACTTCCATTAATATCTACTTAATTAGGGGGAAGAGATCTCGGAGAGGCCGAATGTGTAATGATACACCTAATTAACCTCCTTTTTTCGTGGTATCATTTGTTAAGTATGATATTGGCACATTTCGACATGGGTTTTATGTATTAGTTAAGCAATTGGGGAAATTAGGGTATTTGCATGTAGCAAGATTTTGGTACATTTTACTTTTAGTGTGGTAAATTACAATACAGATCGAATCAAATTCGGTGCAGAGTGCTAAAGAACTATTAACGTTAAGGACTCTGTTATATATGTGTGTGAGTTATATGTACATGCGAAACACTAAATGTTATGTCCAAGGCTTGATACCAAACCACATCGAGCCGGGGTCTCACTGAAAGCAACCTCTCTATTTTTAGGGGTAGAGGTAAGGCTGTCTACATCTTACCCTCCTCAGACCCTACCTTAGCTTTGCTATAGGTGAGATTAACTGAGTATGATGATGATGATGAAATGAAAATGATAGAAGTACAATATTTATTTGCATTTCCTGAAATTCAAGAAAAAAAAATATACACATGATTTAACGTAACCTTGTTGTGTTGCTTTCACATTAAGGTTTATATTAGGCATCCCAAGATATATGCCTCCAATCACTCATTCTAGTCAACACATTCAAAGAATTCCAAGACATATGCCTCCAAGCTCTCATTCTAGTCAACACATTTAATGACATTTATGTATAGAATTTTCATTTATGTCATAGGATGATTTCTCTCATAATTACTTGTAACATTTCTTGTATATAAACCTTGTAATATCTCAATAGAAATCATCAAAAGTTGTTACACTTTCATGGAATCAAGCTTTGATCCATTGAATCCTAAAGTTCCCTTGCACTTCTTGCTTCTTTTTTCTTCTTCAATTCTACCCACCCGCCCACTTTACTGTTCTCATAACACCTCTCCATGTCTTCCCCAACCGAATTATCCAAACAAAATCGGCCCTCTTCGTCTTCCCGTGGATGAGGTCGTTCGAACTCCTCAAGAGGTCATGGTAACTCCTACAACAAACGTCCTCCCACTTGTCAACTTTGTCGCAAAGAAGGCCACTACGCTAGTACTTGTCCCACTCTAGCCTCTTATGCGCAAAAAGCACCCACTCTAGATACAAATCTAGCTCAAGCTTTTAATGCGCAATGCAATCTTGATTATGAAAATCCGAATTGGACGGCCGATTCAGGTGCAACAACACATATGCTAAATAATATCCTTGACTTAAAGGTTTCTAAACCTCACAAGGGTAACATGCATGTTACCTTTGGTAATGGGCAATCATTACCCGTCACTCACATTGGGAACACGTCTTTAAATAATTCTATACCTTTACAAAATATTCTTGTTGTTCCCAACCTTACAAAAAATCTTCTATCCATTAGTAGACTCACAAATGATTCTCCCGTTTATGTTTTATTTTCTAACAATTTTTTTCATATTCAAGACCGAAAAACGGGAGAAGTTCTTACTAGAGGCATTTGCGAAAATGACTTCTATGTCCTCACCCAAAGTCACAAGTCTCTTGTTGCCGCACTTTCCAGTTCTCAACTTCGTGCTTCGTTCAATAAATGGCCTAGTCGCTTAGGACATGTTTCCTTTGAAACTATATCTAATTTGAATAAACTTGGTCATGTTTTTGTTACCTATTTATTACCCAAAACAGGTTTATGCAATTCTTGTGAGTTATCTAAAGCAAAACATCTACCATTTATTGAAAATAACAAACGTGCTCAACAAGTTTTAGACTTAATTCATTGTGACCTTTGGGGACCTGCTCCAATTGCCTCAACGGATGGATATTTATATTATGTGATATTGTAGATGACTATTATCGATTCACATGGTTTTATCCTCTAAAGACAAAATCCGATTTCTACAATGTTCTCACCATTTTTCTAAACTTTGTACAAAATCAATTTTCAACAAGTATCAAAGTTTTTCAAAGTGATGGTGGAGCCGAGTTTACAAATAATAGAGTTCAAACTTGTTTTCAAAAACATGGCATACATCATCGCTTATCTTTTCCTTATACACCGGAACAAAATGGTCGGGCCGAGAGTAAACATCGCCATATCACAGAAACCGGTTTAGCAATGATGTTTAATGCACATGCACCACCAAAATTATGGCTTGATGCTTTCACTTTCGCGACTTACATCATAAATCGCCTTCTAACAAAGCTTCTTGAAAACAAAACACCATTTGAACTTATTTTTAAACAACCTCCATCATACTCCAACCTTCGCATTTTTGGGTGTCTCGTATATCCATATCTTCGTGACTATACCAAAAACAAATTATTACCACGAAGTGCTCCTTGTATTTTTATTGGTTATAGTCCAAGATATAAAGGTTTCAGATGTCTCGATCCTTCAACGGGTCGAATCTATACGACCCGACATGCCAAATTTGACGAAGATGTGTTTCCCTTTCTCACCTCCTCCACAAAATCCAACACCACAAATCTTCCTTTCACAAATTTTGAAGATTTTTTACCTACCCCAACATCCCATAACCATCCTAACTCTACTACATCTCCCACCGAACCACCACCAACACCCACATGCTCTCAATGTCCTTTTACCCAACCCCATCACACTGACTCCTCACCTCACAGTCCCTCACCCGAACCCTCATCCCCAACCTCACCAAACACATCAACCGACCACTCACCTCCAAGCCCACCATCGGCCCAATCCTCTACAAATGAAACACCTTCACTCCCTACTGACCAAATACCCCCTTCGGCCCAACAGTCCACCTCGGACCCAACCTCAATCTCGAACCACTCCACAGACTCGACCCAACCTTCCAGTCCAGCCCAATCCTCTTCTTCAACTCAAACTCAAAGCCCACCAAACTCACCGATTCCAAATACCAACAACCATCCCATGACCACTCGCTCCAAAAACGGTATTTTCAAACCAAAACACTTTGCTAACTTATCTCAATTTTCCACTCACCCTCTTCATCATTCCCTTTTATCATTCCACGTACCCAAAGGCATAAAAACTGCTTTGAAAGATGCCAAATGGGTTCGTGCAATGAATGAGGAACTCCAAGCCTTACATTCCAACAACACATGGAACCTTGTTCCTCGTCCCTTTTCCACTAATATCATCGGCTCTAAATGGATATATCGGATAAAATACAAGTCCGATGGTTCTATTGATCGCTACAAAGCTCGACTTGTGGCGCAAGGTTTCAATCAAATTCCGGGTCTAGATTTTAGCCCCGTTGTCAAGTCTTCCACAATTCAAGTTGTTCTAAGTCTTGCCACCATTCATCATTGGAACTTACGACAACTCGACGTCAACAATGCTTTTCTAAATGGCAAACTTATAGAAACGGTGTTCATGGAACAACCACCAGGCTTCCAAGATCAAAACCATCCGACTCATGTTTGTAAACTAAATCGTGCCATTTATGGCCTTAAACAAGCTCCACGAGCTTGGTTTCAACGATTAAGTTCATTTTTAATCACTCTTGGTTTCACATGTAGTCGAGCCGATCCATCATTATTCATTTTCAACAATAGTGGTAATTTAATTTACATCCTTGTCTATGTAGATGACATAATCATCACGGGTAACAATGAAAACATTATAAACAACTTTACTCGTCAACTACACAAGGAATTCAAAATTAAAGATCCTGGTTCCCTAAGTTTCTTTCTTGGTTTAGAAGTCACCCACAAAAAAACCGGCCTCTTTCTCAATCAATCTAAGTATGCCTATGACATACTTTCTCGAGCTGGCCTTCTTGACTCCAAACCAGTTGCCACACCGCTCACACCCAAAGACATCTTCAACTCTACCGGTGAACCTTTTCATGATCCAACCCTTTATCGCTCTCTTGTTGGTGCCCTCCAATACTTAACTATAACCCATCAAGATCTTTCCTTCGCTGTCAATCAAGCTAGTCAATATCTTCATAATCCTACCACTACTCATTTTCAACTTGTCAAACGCATTCTTCGTTATGTCAAGGGAACTTTATCTCATGGATTAACGTTTGATAGGCCACCTAACACTGTTTTATTAGGTTTTTCTGATGCAGATTGGACTCGTTGCATTGACACACGCAGATCAACATACGGTTATTGCATTAATTTGGGAGGGAATTTGGTATCTTGGAGTGCAAAGAAGCAACCCACCGTAGCTCGTTCAAGTTGTGAATCGGAATATAGGGCCATGGCGAATACCGCTGCGGAACTTATTTGGATAACTCATCTACTACGTGAACTACATGCCTTGCCACCGGGACTGCCAACTCTATTGTGTGACAACAAAAGTGCTCTTTTTCTAAGTCAAAATCCGATATCACACAAGAGAGCAAAACACATTGATCTTGACTATCACTTCATTCGAGAGTTAGTTGCTGCAGGTCGGCTCCACACAAAGTTCATATCGACAGATCAACAAGTAGCAGACATCTTCACGAAAAGTCTCCAAGTCATTATTCGAAAAATTCCGGACAATGCTTCGTCTTCAACCACCTCCGACTTGCATTGACGGGGGGTATTAGGCATCCCAAGACATATGCCTCCAATCCCTCATTCTAGTCAACACATTCAAGGCATCCCAAAACATATGCCTCCAAGCTCTCATTCTAGTCAACACATTCAATGACCTTTATGCATAGAATTTTCATTTATGTCATAGGAGGATTTCTCTCCTAATTACTTGTAACATTTCTTGTATATAAACCTTGTAATATCTCAATAGAAATCATCAAAAGTTGTTACACTTTCAGTTTAGATATCTTTATAACAATATTTCTTGTACAATATTTTTGGCCTTTGGGCATTCGATAAAACATCATTAATATACATTTATAGTTCATCTTACTTATTATATATGTGATACATTACCATCGTGTGTGCGCGCAACTTGAATCCTAACACTTATTGCTAGAATATTTGGACAGTGGGTGAGGTGATCACTTTTATTGTAGTCAATACGTATTTAAAAGGCTTGGTAGCCTTATTACTTGTATGATTGGTTTTGATGTTTTGTTAGCTAATGAGTCTGGACTATCGTTAATTAGATCTTATATAATTTTTAAAATACATGGTTGGATATAGCTACAATTGATAATTACAATAATTTCTCTACTTGTGAGATATGCGTAACTGAAGTTTAAATGGTTCTTGTCTGATGAGGCCAAGTTGAAGATTTTGAAGATGTTATGTTCTTAACGGAGATCTTTACATTTTTCCATTTGGAACTTTTCTTTTTACCAAGTCTGATGTTTTTTTTTCATATCTATTAGTTGCAAGTTATAAGAAAACATATCTTCTGTCGATGGCGTTTGTGACAATGTCTCAGCTATTAATTAAGCTCCCAAAGAATCCTATGATATCACGGTCCTAGTAAACATATTGAGTTAATGTTTCATGTTCTTTGGGACCTTATGAAGAATGACGTGTTGTTGCATATGCTTTAACAAAGCCCATTAAAGTAGACACGTTTAGGAAAAATTAAAACCCATATATGGCGTTTGTGGCAACATCGAGGTTGAAGGTTGGACGGTATTGTCCTCTCTGCAAAAAGGGTGTGCGGCAAGTGAAGCATCTATGTACCGTGGCAAGTGCGGCAAGGGTAAGGCACGATTTTCTCGGCAAGAAGGTTTTAAGCCACATGAAGAAGTTGAAAGTGGAGGTGGAGTAAGTGGGGTAAGGTGGATCAAAGAAAATGGAGATAAGTTTGGTGATGTTGAGGAGAGAGACGTACAATGCATTATGAGAAGCAAATACATTTCCTGTAATTAGGCAAATTGGGTAGGGAGTTGGTGGATGAAATTTTTATTGTTTTTGTGAAAGTTTTATATAATTTTTTTTATTTTTTTTAGGTTTGATTATTTCTGAGCCTTGATTGTATCCAAATCATTTGATTATTTCTGGGTGGTTTGTATCAAGAAATAAAGTCTCCAATTATTATTCAAATTTGTATTTATATTGTATTTAATTGTATTGATTTTAGTCATAGGTTACAATTCTCTTCCCATGGATATCTCCTATGATATCTCCCTAATTTCCTCTTTGTATCAATATATATTGTAACCTCCTGTGTTATGAGAAATGCAATTCAAATCATAACTTCTCTGATAACTTATATGGTATCAGAGCAAGGTTCCTCACAATTCTCCTCCCCCATCAATTCACCTCCTTCCTCACCTTCGTCGCCTAGAAAACCCATGGCTGGAACAAATGACAACTCCATGGTCATCAACACCACCGTTAAGGATTTGACTGTTGTCACCTTCCCTTCAACCCTAAAACTCTCTTCCACCAACTATTTAGGATGGAAGACACAAATTGAGGCCCTACTCCACGGTTTGGATTTGTATAAATTCATTGATGGTTCCTTCCCTGCACCCACCCCAACTGTTGAAACCGATGGCTCAGTCACACCACACAAAGATCACGGGCGATGGTTTCGACAAGACAAACTTCTGTTCGGTGCCTTAGTCGGAAGTTTGTCCCCGGAAATCGTCCCACTCGTCACCAATGCTTCTTCTTCATATGAAGCTTGGAAAACCTTGGCTGGGACCTATGCTTCTCCGTCTCGCGGCCATATCAAACAACTCCAATACCGCCTCAAACAATTGACCAAAACATCCACCCAAACAGTGACAACCTATATGCAAAACATCAAAACCATTGTTGACGAACTCGCCATTCTCGGAAAGAAACTCGACCAGGAAGATGTCACTGATGCTGTGCTCAACGGACTTGACCAAACCGCATACAAATCGGTCATCGATGTTGTTCATGGACGAGACTCACCAATTTCCTTCACCGAACTGCATGAGAAGTTGATCAATCACGAATTAACAATCGCTCAACAAGTCACCTCGTCTGGAATTCATCAGCCCGTCTCAGTTTTCTACACTCAAAACCAGCCAACAAAACGTTCCTGGAACACCCGACAAGGCACCAGCAGCGCCGGTATTCTCCCGACCCCGTCCAAGTCATCCACTCAATCACACGGAGCTCGTCCCTTTTTAGGCAAATGTCAATGGTGCGGCTTAAAAGGGCACTCGCTACGCACTTGTATGGTATTTAAAAACGCTCACCCAAATGCTTATGTTCCAACGCCTAACCGAAATGTGCAGGTTACTAATGCTCAGGCTCATCATATGAGTACACATAATACCTCCAACCCAAATGCAAACAATTGGATCTTTGACAGTGGAGCAAGCTTTCATGCCACAAATGACCTACAAAACCTATCCATCCATGCTCCTTATGACGGGACAGAGGAACTAGTTATCGGCGACGGTTCGTGTTTAAAAATAACTCATATTGGCTCTGTTTTGATTCACACATCACATACATCCTTTGTTCTAAAAAATGTGCTCTATGTTCCTTCCTTATCTCGCAACATTATATCCATCTCACGTTTATGTATTGACAACAATTTTCTAATTGAATTTTACTCGTTTGTTTTTGTCATAAAGGATCGGGAAACCAAAACCCCCCTGTTCAAGGCAACGGCAACCAAGGGACTATATGAGCTTCGCTCTTCCTTGACGCCTCAAGTCTTCACTGCTCATCTCCGCAACAACTCTTCGATGTGGCATCATCGACTTGGTCACCCACAAAATAAAGTTCTTAAACAATTATCATCTTTTCTTTCCTTTAATTCCACTTGCATTGACAATTGTAACTCTTGTCGAATCAATAAAAGTCATCGCTTGCCATTTCATGATTCGTCCCTTACTTCTAATGCTCCTTTAGATTTAATCTATTCTGATGTATGGTGCTCACCAATTGAATCCTTTGATCACCACAAATACTACATAATTTTTGTGGATCACTTTACAAAATATATTTGGCTTTATCCACTTAAACAAAAATCGGATTCACTTGTTACATTTGTTCGTTTTCAATCATTAGTAGAAAATTATTTTCAACGAAAAATTAAACAACTTTTTTCCGATAATGGTGGAGAATACGTGAAACTTCGATCACATCTATCATCTTCGGGAATCTCTCATCTCACCTCACCACCACATACTCCTGAGCATAACGGCTACGCCGAGAGAAGACATCGACACATTGTCGAAACTGGACTCGCCCTTCTCTCTCATGCTCATATGCCAAATATTTTTTGGCCGTTTGCCTTTACCACCGCTGCATACCTCATTAACCGCCTTCCCACTTCAACTCTACACAATAAGTCACCATACCAATGCCTATTCCAAAAACACCCGAACTACTCTAAACTAAAAAGTTTCGGTTGCTTATGTTACCCGTGGCTACGACCATACTCACCCCACAAACTTTCCCCTCGTTCCACACCATGTATTTTTGTCGGATACTCACCTACACAAAGTGCCTTCTACACAGATGATCCCATTTCATCAAAAACTTATTCTTCTCGCCATGTTATTTTTATAGAGCACCAATTTCCATATCCTACTCTAACCTCCACTGTTGAAAATAATCCTCTCTATAACACAAACCCATGGCTCACCATATCTATTCCTATAACCAAGTCCACTTCTCAAAACTCATCTGCGTCCACTCCAATTCATTCTCCCATCCCATCACCTAATAACTCCAACAACATCCCTAACTCTTCTATTAGCCAACCTTCTAATCCTCACACCCCGACAAACCAACATGACCAATCCTCCCACACACTCTCCACACCCACCTCAAATACCGATCCAATAACTTCTCATAATAATGAAACCTCTTCCTCCCTTCCAAATATTCCTGTTAATGCGCCACTTCCCTTTACATCCTCCAAAATCACAACTCGTACCCACCGTAAACCAAATAGCCGTTATTTCAACTCCGACTTCAAACTTTACACCGCCTTCCCTTCCCCTGTCAACGAACCGTCTACCATCACTCAAGCCTTAAAACACCCATCTTGGCGCGCGGCCATGCAAGCCGAATACGATGTTCTTCAACACAACCAAACTTGGTCCTTAGTGCCACCTTCCAACGCACAAAACATCGTCGGTTGCAAATGGGTTTATCGCACCAAATACAAACCAGACGGTTCCATTGATCGCCTAAAGGCACGCCTCGTTGCCAAAGGTTTTCATCAACGCCCCGGTATTGACTATATTGAGACCTTTAGTCCTGTTATCAAACCCGCCACTCTTCGTGTGGTTCTCTCACTCGCCATCTCTCACAAATGGCCTCTTCGTCAACTAGACATAAACAACGCTTTCTTACAAGGACGTCTAAAAGAAGTCGTCTACATGACCCAACCACCCGGATTCATCAATCCGTCCTTTCCTAATCATGTATGCAAGCTCCACAAAGCTATATATGGTCTCAAGCGTCTCGAGCTTGGTATGATGAACTTAAACACTACCTTCTTTCTCATGGTTTTAAACCAACCATTTCTGACTCATCCCTTTTTTATCTTCCTCATAATTCTAATCCTATCTATATTCTAGTATACGTCGATGACATCATTATAACCGGTCCATGTGCTTCCACTATAACCAACTTTATCCAAATTCTCTCTTCCAAATTCTCATTAAAAGATTTAGGCAACTTGTCCTACTTCTTAGGCGTTGAAGTTGTACCCCTTTCTCATGTATTCTTCTATCTCAAAGGAAATACATTCTTGACATTCTTCACAAAGCCAATATGAGTGAATGCAAACCAATCGCCACACCGATGACTACTTCCGAACCTCTCACGTTAAAAGGTGGCACCCCTTATCCATCACCCACCGATTATCGAACCTTGGTTGGAGCCTTGCAATATTTGTCTCTCACACGACCGGACATCTCTTTCGCAGTCAACAAACTATCACAATTTATGCATGCTCCCACCACACTTCACTGGGCAGCCTTAAAACGGCTACTACGATACTTACATGGCACTTTACACCACGGGATCCTCATCCGTCATAACTCTCCCCTAAGTCTACACGCCTTTACCGATGCTGACTGGGCAGGCGACAAAGACAACTACAGAAGCACCACCGGATACATTGTGTACCTCGGTTCTAATCCCATATCTTGGAGCTCTAAACGCCAAAGCACACTAGCCAGAAGCTCCACAGAGGCTGAATTCCGGGCCGTTGCATCTACAACCACCGAAGTTCAATGGTTACAGTCCTTACTCACCGAATTGGGCTTTGCTTCCATCACCAAACCTACTATTTACTGTGATAATCTCAGCGCTACAAATTACTCCGCCAATCCGGTTTTTCACTCAAGAATGAAGCATTTAGCTTTGGATTTTCATTTTGTTCGTGAGAAAATGCAAGAAGGCTCCCTACGGGTTACACATATCTCCGGCGACGATCAACTAGCAGATGCTCTAACCAAGCCTCTTCTTCGCCAACGGTTCCAATATCTTGTCTCCAAGATTGGCCTCATCTCCGAACCGCCCATCTTGCGGGGGCATATCAAGAAATAAAGTCTCCAATTATTATTCAAATTTGTATTTATATTGTATTTAATTGTATTGATTTTAGTCATAGGTTACAATTCTCTTCCCATGGATATCTCCTATGATATCTCCCTAATTTCCTCTTTGTATCAATATATATTGTAACCTCCTGTGTTATGAGAAATGCAATTCAAATCATAACTTCTCTGATAACTTATAGTTTGATCGTAGCCTAGAATCATTATTTTGTTAAATTTTGACATAGTTTTTTTGGGCGGTCTTAGTTTTATTTTGGGCGGGTTGTTAACCGCCAACATGAAATAACCCTGTTTCTCGAGACTTTTGTTTAGGCAGTCACTAAACTGCCCAAAACCCTCGTTTACACCGCTTGGACAAGCCATTTTTGTACTACTGGACCATGATCCTTTTTCATATTAACTAAGGATTGATCCAGCAATGATTTTGTTCTTTGGAAAGTTACATTCTTAAGCCCTAAGGGATTCTTCAATTAGAAGGTGCTTGCCAAGTTGGACCAAGGAAAGGTCTTCCTGTTTATTCTTTAACATATGTTTGTTGTCATTCCAAGATGAGGAAAATTTGTCCATCAAACTAGAAACAAATTTGAATAAATTTGTTCAAAGATACGTAATGGTACGTTACACTATTTCATGACACATCTAGCATCGACTATCTTGTAATTATTAAAATCACTAACAATGAAGTTCTTACTAGAAACATCCTCTCATGTACGTGTATTATGTGTTTTGGTATAAATTAAAAATGGAATCATGAATACCCTTATAAAATGGCCATGGAAGACGTACTCACTCTGCTCCCATTTTGATATCCTCTTTATGTGTTCCAAGGTCTCTTCCCCTGCAAACTCGTGCATGGGGTACTCAGAATTTCTCCAGCTTTCCAAACTTGCTCATCATGTCACAAGCTGATTCACCACTTGTCGTTATCCAAAAAAGAGTTCAACCTTTTATTTTAGGTTGTATATGTCGTAATTGCCAATATATTACTCTAAATCACGCTGGCCACTTTTTGATTGAATATGTTGTTGATACTCATGATTACTAAAATGGGTAATTCAAGAATCATTTGCATAAATAGGGGTTTATTATTTTACAAATTACATTTGGGGGGTATTAGAGAAAAAAACTAAAAGTGGTGATGTATCCAAATGAATTGGCGGTATCAAAGAAATTCTGCAAAAAAAAATAGTGATGCCGCCAAATGGGATCTTTGGTTCTTTGATGCCGCCAATTAGATTGGTTTCTTTGATGCCGCCAATTGAAATTGAGTGTTTGATGCCGCCAATTCATAAGGAGGGTTCATTTCTTATATAAGGCAACGGCCTCTTCCCATTCTCTCCATCTCATTCCACAAATACATTATATCATTCCCACATATCTCAATCCCATTTACAACACATTGTAAAAAACTAAACAAAATACCAATATGAGATATAATACTTTTCCTGCAATTGTTCTGGAGGGTACGGTTTTTTATTGATATTGGGTCGATGTTACATCCACATGGAGTTTTAACAGTTTTGGGTGGGGATGAGCCATGCTTAAAAGCATAGTCTCCTGTCTCATCCCCTGCTTGGCATCGCTTTTCTGGGGTCCAAAAAAGCGGTGTCTTTGGATCGGTGTTACATCCACATGAAACTACTTGGATCGATGTTACATCCACACGTGGTATAACACGTGTAGAATGCAACATTGTCACTGTAGTTTATAATATTAGAGAGTTGGTTGTCGTTGCTGATCTCAATCTCCAGTTTACCAAACCCAGACATTCCAACAGGCTCTTTAGGGGGTCGACTTTCCAGGCAAAGCCTGTAGCGCAAGGTCAACCGGTGTTGACGAATCGCATCATGTGATTAGCGACGTCGGCGACATCGGATGATCCTGCTCTTGCTCGTGCTACTTTGGCAGGGCAGCCTGGGTTGATCATTGGGTACCTTTAGATTTGGTACCCATGTCAAACAGATTGATTTATAGCCCTGTTTGATTCAAATGGGTTGGAATTCCAACTTGGTCCTGAGCCCCCTGTTTGACTTCAATAAAGCAATTGTGATGGAAGGTGCGAAACAGAAACTTAATGAACCCTGCAACAAGAAACGGTGGTAGAATATTGGAATTGGTGATCTCGGAAATAGATTGTCTTGTAACTCGGTAGATTGTATAGTTTGAATGACTAGTTTGGAAAAATAGTTGTTAAATAAATTTGTATTATTTGTTTTAAATAAATCTATCATTATTACATGTATTTACTTTTATTTTAGAAAACGTATAGTAATAATACTAGTAGTATTAAAATTAACAGTAAGATAAAAAGGTTGCCTGACTGGCAGGCCCTGCCAGACTGTACAGAGGCCCAAAAATGGCAGCCTGGCCCGTTTTCAACATAGTGAGTTTTCAACAAAAATGACCTCCTAGCCGTTTTCGGGCCACCGGGATTAGGCCCCGGAGACCCGAAAACGGCCCGGACTTCGTGCGAAACCTGTGTATTAGCCAAGGGCAACGCGTCCGAAAGTCCGGCTGCCTGACCGTACAGAGACCCAAAAATGGCAGCCTGACCCGTTTTCAACATAGTGAGTTTTCAACAAAAATGACCTCCTAGCCGTTTTCGGGCCACCGGGATTAGGCCCCGGAGACCCGAAAACGGCCCGGACTTCGTGCGAAACCCGTGTATTAGCCAAGGGCAACGCGTCCGAAAGTCCGGCTGTCTGACTGGCATGCCCTGCCAGACTGTACAGAGACCCAAAAATGGCAGCCTGACCCGTTTTCAACATAGTGAGTTTTCAACAAAAATGGCCCGGACTTCGTGCGAAACCCGTGTATTAGCCAAGGGCAACGCGTCCGAAAGTCCGGATGCCTGACTGGCAGGACCTGCCAGACTGTACAAAGGCCCAAAAATGGCAGCCTGGCCCGTTTTCAACATAGTGAGTTTTTTGAAAAATGATTATATGATCTTGTTTTAGTGTTTAACGCTTGTATTTGGATTTTAATTCTAGTGGTTGTTTCTCCTATCAATGTTTGAATCACATGTGGCTTAACGATTCGTATATTCATATGCATACACCAAAATAAATGTTACAACAAAAGTAATTAAGACATGTTTACAAGTTAAACCAATTCGTAAATTCCGTGGGAGCCTGATTCATAAGACGTTCAGATCGCCTTCTTGGTGGTTGGTGTTGGGCTTGTGTTTCATCGTTGGGTGGTGGTCCTTGATTCCCGTACTGATCATCGGGAAAGAGGTTTAAATTCAGTGCGGTCGAAGGTCCTGGCCGGCTTGAAGGTCCTTCGTCACACGAATTATGTGGGGGATGGTAATAAAAATCACTAACATAGTTGAGATCAACCCGTGGCAACCCCTGCCCAACCGGCGTCACAAAATCCTGTGACGAAAATGCCCAACTATCTCCGATGCCAATTCCGCTTGCAATCAAGTTAGCTAGCGGACCTATCACCGCCGGTTGACCACCACAAAACCCACCAACATCACCAGTTCCCTGTACAAAGGAACTATCCAATCCAAACGGAGTTCCAAGTTGGTCCAATCCAACGTCAAAGAGTTGTGGGACATATTCCCCACCCTGGTTCTGATTGTTGCTGGCCGCAACAGATGCACCAAACCCAGCCTCATTGTCCAACGGAGTTCCAGCTTGGGGTTGATTTTCCGCCACGTTTGTCGGCACCTGACGGGGAGCGTGTCGCCGGCGTACCCTTTGAGGTCGTGCCGGTGCTGACAAGTCGACGGCGTCCCTTGTAAGATGTGTCGGATTTTGTAAGTGTCCGGCATTGTGTGACATCATTATACTGTGGAACGCCGGGTTCTGTATATGCTCAAGCTGCGTGGCGAAGGACTAAGGATCATTAAATGCCTGCTGGGAAACCGGTAAATATCCCCTATGGCATCCCTCTGCAAACAAAATTATTAGTTAGAAACCGTAAACTCAAATAATTAATGTATGAAATAGACACGTAAAAATGTTTTACCATCAGCTGGATTCTAGCACTGTCATCTTGGAAACCGCCAACTGGGGCCGGTGCTACACTCGGATTGCCAATAAATGCAACGGTATGCCCCAAATACCATTGCATATAACCGGGCTCTGTGGAAGTCGTCCTTATGGGATCAGACCTGTAAACCTGTTACGACGGTTATTCCAGGCGTTGATGTAGGCTTCGTGCCTACTCATCCAGTCCACCCCGTTGTGTCCTTTGCGCCCCAAAGCATGTAGTCTTTCAAGCTGAGCCATGGGTACGGTTAGGTTTATTTGGGGAGGTATGTACTGGAGCATGCCGAATTGCTTCATAACCCATTGAGGGTAATGATGCTCAACGATCTCAAAGCATATAAGCGGATAACAGCTCGTCCAGCTTTCGATCCCATTTGAACATATGGCCGGTAGTCGATCCAAAACCGAGGTGTAGGGGGTCCAGTTGAACTAAAAACATAAAAACAAACACTTAAGTCAGTTACAAAACACAATAAATGCATAATTAATACAAAAAACTAAAAATAATTACTAACACGTGTAGAATGAACATACCATGTTCTCGTTCAACGATTGTAGCTGTGAACGATATGCCCTGAGGCAGTGGGTGGATACCTCCCTGAAGTTTAAATTGCGGTCTCTCCACCTACAAAATTAACAGTTTAAAAAACGTGTTCAGTAAAAAAAATACAAAGGGATACCATGCAGACACATTATATTTGTTTGGGCTTTGCGATATATACCGAGCGGCTAGCGGAGAAGTATAATCAAACCGGTTTGAGGGTGGTCGTGGCGCAAAACACTGAATCCTCTCCCATGCCCATATTTGAAGGAGCATCATGGGCCCGGTCACGGCTTTCCTATCCGGCTGGGTGGCATCACAAAGCCGCCTGTAAAAACAACCGAGAACCGCACTGCCCCAACTATAAGATCCTGTTCGGCTTAGGTCTCGTAAAAATCTTAAATAAAAAACATTTAGTCTATTATTGTTATTATCAGGGAATAAAGTGGAACCGATCAAAAAAAATGATTAAACGAGCACGGAAAATGCACGCTTCATCCGTAGCCTCAGCTTCAACAAACGGCTCGTTTAGTTGATTAATAATAACACTACCCAAAACGGATTTGCCGGACATTTGGTTCTCTGCAGGCGTAACACCTAACCATCGTCGGCACAACGCTATTGCCTCGGCAGTAGACATTGCATCATCTGCCCCAGACACAACAGCTCCCTCGATAGGTAACCCCCACAAGACGTTAACATCTTGTAAGGTGACAGTAGCTTCACCAAATGGTAGGTGGAACGTGTGAGTTTCGGGCCTCCATCGTTCCACCAAAGCCGTTATTAAGGAGTGGTCAACGTATCGATAACCACAATCTATAAGGCCACCAAACCCTGTGGCATCGACAAGGTTACGAACCCGTCCTACAACAGGGTTGTTACGAAGTGCCCGCCATAGGCTTCTATCGCTACGTTTTACCATGAGGGGCTCATTGAAGTTTTCATCGTTTACGAAAATGTGAAAGGAACGATGTCGATCGCGCAAATACAACACATCGTTACTTAGGGGACCAAGGTGTAAGTTTATGTTTTGATTTATGGTGGGAGGAATTTGCTTGGTATGATTTTTTTATAAATTTCAAAGGTTTCAGATAGAGATTGTAATGGTGATGGTGTGGAAATGGATGTGGGTGGTGCTCCTTCTTCACCTCACCCTCCATTTTATAACCTCCAAAGGCTCACTCTTGCACCCTCAAAGACACTATTTGCCTATCAAATCATCTGCAAAATACAAGACCATTACATGCAATGCTAGAGTCTTTTGTGAGTGTGTTTATAGCCTGCAAACATGCAGGTCTCGAGCCATGAAGACTCACAACCATTTGGCGGCATCAATGCCTCAATTTGGATTGGAGGGTTCTTGACGGCAACATTGAAGAAGCCACTACATGGATTAGCGGTATTAAGTGACTAGTCACAATCAATTGGCGGTATCAATGAAGAGAGGGTATGGATTAGCGGCATCAATAGGTGACTACACACTCCCAATTGGCGGCATCTATGAATCCTCACAACCATACGGCGGCATCACTGTACACACTGCAGAATTTCCTTTGATACCGCCAATTCATTTGGATACATCACCATTTTTAGTTTTTTTCCCCAATACCCCCCAAATGTAATTTGTAAAATACTAAACCCCCTATTTATGCAAATGATTTGTAATTCAAAGAGAAATACAAGAAAAAATAAGTAAATTGTGGCAAGTGACAATGGTTATTACAGCTATCGGTAGTTGGATAGTTATAGAAGTGGACAATAGAGAGCAAAAAGCTCCATCATTGATAACTTAGTTACCAAATAACAGCATAGTTATTAATGGCATCCCTCTGACCAGTTATGTGACACCCGACAAACTCAGGTTAATAATACTAACAAACACCCAATTCTACAGTGGCGAAGCTTGAATTTTTTGATGGTGGGAGCCGAAAGTCACGAGACCCAATTTTTTTTCAAATCGGTGGGGTCCGGACTCAAAAATTACAAAATTTTTGGATAAAACTGGGAAAATTACACTACTGAGCCAAAAATCGGTGGGGGCCGGGTCACCCCTGGCCCTCACAAAGGTTCGCCCTTGCAAGTCTACCTTAGCAAAATATTTACAAAACGTATTTAACTAGATTAGTTGAATCGGTTCGATGATTCGGGAAATCATCGGGAGTCTGTCCACATACTACGGTCATGGTTTCAGTGATTCGGGGAGTCACCAGGTAGCACACACGAGTCACGTATCCCGTACGTTGGTGAAATAATGAAACAAAGTTAACTAGTTGTAAATCAAATGCCTTATGATTATTTATAACTTGCAAATGCGTGTTTACGTAAATTAACATGATAATAAGCGATTTGTATAATAAGACGTGTTACCGGGTTCGTAACCGACAGTAGATATATTGGGTTCGAAAGTTAAACATGAAAAACTTGGAAAATCTCTCATTCTTGTGAAATGATTCTCATTGTTGTGAAATTAGTTTCTCATTCGCCCTAAATGAGTTTCTCATTCGAATGAAAGCCCTAGCGAATGACAACAGCCTCTAAATACAATCATTCAATCATTTTCAAAACCCTAACTCTCCCCAAGTGCTCTCTTACAAACACTAACCTGTAGAAACGAGTTTTTACCCTCATTTCTCAGATCCTTGAGCCAAATCACGTTTAGAAACAATATCAAGTAAAGATTCAAGGTGTGTTAATCATCTAAACATTTTTCCTTACATTTTTATGTTGTTTTGATAAACTCTAAATGTCCAGATCTGATTTAAGGTGTTTTCCTGAATAAGAACCTTTTTCTAAAGCCTTTCTAAACTAGATCTAGACCTAAACAATGAGTATTATGTATGATCGTTTTTAGGCAACCCGACTATCACGAGCTGGTTCGTCTAGAGTGTGGAATCCTTTAGATGACGATTGGATAACAAAAACGACAACAAACACAAGAACGAGTTATCAAAAAGACACACACAAGATGGTTTAAAGGTTGTAATCGTATTAATAACAGAGCACGAGTGTACAATACAATCCCAGACCTGAAAACCTATGACACCTAACTTTGAAATGTGTGAAATGACAGCTGAAATGATTAGGTTAATCATTTCAAGTATTTATACCTGCTACTAGTCATCCAGGGCCCTCGGGGCGATTTGGCTTCTACCACACGACTAGGTGGGCCAACTAGCTTGCTAGTCGTGCCATCAAGACCTAGTCGTGTGTATGTGTACAAAACTTCCCTACATCATTCTAAACACATCCAAATACATACAAAACGTTAAATAAACACCTATACTAGGCTAGGGACATCTAACATACATATACTAACATTTTCTTATAAGAACACAACTTTAGATGATGTTGGTGACTATATAATTGGGGCTTTTGTGTTATGTGTTGATAGAATGTAAAAAGGATGATGTTAAAATGATTTGAGATTGCCTAGAAACATGATTAGGTAATGTGTGGATGATTGATTGAGGCTTTGTGAACTTTGACCCATTTTCGGGGTTTATGTTGTAAATCTAGGGCTTGTAATATGAATATAATGGTTACAACATGTTAGATATTGTGTTACAATTGATTTCCCTTGAGTTTAAAGATTTGATGACGGTAATTTTTGACTAATTGCACTATTTGCCATTTCTGGAAAGTCTCTCATGCACATTGATGTGACATTCTCATAATTTTTCATTTTAGGAAAACATGACCTTAAGCATGAAAACTAGATCAATAAGGTGCCTATCTGTTGTAAATTAATGACATAAAGTTAGGATTATGTTATACATTGAATGGGTTGCATATTGGTAAGTTTTATATCAGATTCAAGGGGTTTTATTCGTCAAAATTGTTATAGCCCTATGCAGAGCGAATGAGCCTCAAGAACACTTGTGTAGGATAGGATTTCTGACAACATATTAGTATGTGACACCCGTCAACAAATCAGGTCAAGATCCGCACCCATTTTACTTAATTATGTCATTTCATGTGCATATTAGGCATTTTTAGCACTTACTATACCATCCCTAGTTTAGCAAAGTTCGAATTATTGCAGAAATTCAATACATTATCCGTTTACGAATACAACACCCGAATTATCCCAGACAATTGGCATTGAACAATCAAGCCAATTACACGCTCAATAGAGAGCAATCGGGCATCCAATTACTACGTACGGACAAACAACAATACACGTGACAATACCAAAGTGGGTAATTACACAATTCCACTCAAATCCAAACAATTCCCAATATGTTTTATGAAATTAACACATACAAAAATCATGAAACATCACCAAGGTACAAACATGTGTTAACATGGGTTAATATTATCCAACAACACATGTTCATCAACAAATAACATATGTATTTATAACAAAATCAATAATATTATTACAATTACACATACTATTGACACATTTGATCACACACATTCATACGTTAACATTCGAAGATCCATTTCTATTGATAATTAATGGACATCAATAACACCTCATGTACCCACATATACCTACGGACATTCGGCTACATATGTACAAAACAATCTAATCAAGATAACTAGCTTATGAAACCATGTGTTTATGTATATATAATCGACCAGATACACATATCCATATCCACGACCCCATACCACTTCCCACGTGAATGATAAGCTAAACATCTTATATCTATATAACCATATAAGTTTATATGTGATTGTGACTAAACAATGGACCAATACCTTTACACATACACACGCGTGGGTATGTGTGTGTGTGTATATATATATTAGATGACGCAAAGATTACAACTTACTTATACCATTATGGGTACATGACAAACTCTTACAAATCACACACAAGTCAACTATTTCCCTCTTGATGTTTCTTCCACATTTTCGGCTCTAGAGTGGTGAAAACAAGATGAATGTGTTGTTTTTCTAGTACACAAACATGACATCTTCAATCTTAACATAACACACATCTCAAAGACTAACCCTTTTCCTTGTATAGCCTAATTAACAAACCAACAAAACCACCTTCCCTTCCCTTTTTGATTTCGGCTGAAAGCTACCCATCATAAGAACGCCATGACAACCCGACTTATACTCTTTTAGAACCTATGTTGGTGACACACAAACTCCCATGGAATGATCTTAACCAAAAAATGATGAATCTCCTTTGTCCCTATGTCACGGACGAAACCAAACAACAACTATCATCACATGTCACTTTCATAATATATGTCCAATTCTTGCACCAAACAAGCAATGTTAACCCTACTAGACACCTTCCTAGGAGACAAGAACTTCCCTACTTATCCTTGACAACTAATCGACTAAGGAAGAGACAAGGAAGAGCCATTACTTTCATCATACTAATATCAATTTGGTTAACAAGCTTTTGCATTAACACATTCCCAAGAACTTTGACTTGCTTGTTATGAAATTACAATCACATGGAACCTCTCCCTTGCCCCAAACTGATCATGTGTGTGTGTGTACACTTCACATCCCACGCTAAAACTCACACTTTCTCTCTTTCCCTTCCCTTTGCTTCGGCACTCACCAAAACAACCCCTACCCCCTTGTTCCTTCAACCGAGCACACCCACAACACCACCATCGAGCCACATGGGGGTATCCAAGATCGTGGAGGATCAACTAGGCTTCATCGGGTTATTACAAGACCAAGACTCTAGGTAAGTTAAATAAACCTTTCTATACACTAAAAGCTTCTTAATAATCAGCCTATGGTAAAGAGACTGACTTGTGACTCTTTGATCTTGTATAATAGGCCTAAACAACTCAAACATAATGTTGAAATGTCACAAAACTACAATGTGTTAGTTATTGTTTACAAACTTATCATGTGTTAATACATATACATGCACACACACATGAGTAACACACACATATAAGAATCGGCCCCTATGATTGTTAAACACACAAGGCTGAATGATGTATGTGTATATGGACATGGTAATTGTCGAGAAAATCCGATTTTGGAACTAAACATAATGAGTAAACATACTTTGATACAACCTTGTTTTAAAACATGAATGTACACGATTATTAATGGTGTTATAAACCTACATGTCCATAAGTTCATGAACAACCTCACTTGAGTCCATGGGGACCGAACACATCACAACTAAATCGGATTTGGATCAAAATGTTATATCAAATTTTCGAACATTATAACAACATATGTCAAAATGGCCATAACATGTGTTAAACACACCTTTAACATAATAACATTATGGTACATGTTAAAACACTTGTAATTCCAGGAATCCACCACACATGTTAGATTGGGGAATATTCTATAATCCATGATGACATGTGGGGCCCGTTTTGTTAACAATAAATACGTTTTTACAACAAAACTCCTAGAATTCACGAAACCGTACCCTTTACAAAAGTACATATAAAATACATAGTAATTGTCACGTGCATGAACAATGGCCCCACATATACATGATATGAGGGTCTATAAGTCAGGTGAACAACTTGTATAGTAAACGACAAAAAATGTACAACTTACTGTGTCCTTGATAATAATAGGGCACCTATTGTCGGGACAGTAGTTACCTCGCTTTTCTGCTTTACTAAACGATAAAAACGTACAACTTATTGTGTCCTTGAGTTTCGGGGCCCCATTTTACTGATTTTACATTTTTAGGGGATAAACATGTACATTTCTAGTTACATTACATTTTGGTGAATTTCTATCATGACTACCATGTGAAACATGAGATATTAGGTTCATGAGCTCAACGTCTCTCGTACTTACATTTTCACTGTAACCATTAGCTAACAGTAGCCATGGAACACTTAAATAGATCTATTGGGTTGACACCCCCACTCTTGGTTAGTCGCTCTAACCGGTTACATACGAAAGAGTGTTAGTATTCTACTATACATACGTTGTCTTTATTGTACAATGCGCGAAGCACAACAGTTAAGAGGTTTGGTTATGGGACTCATGGTTAGCACATTAATCATTAGCTTAGGTAGCTTTGATTGGTCATACACGAATTTCACAAACTCATTACATAGTATATTAAAACATATGAACTCACCGACATTATGTTGACAAATCTTATATGCATGTTTTTCAGGTAATTGACAATGGAGCTCGGGGACTTGGGAGAGGGGTTTGAGTGCACACTTTGTGGTACCTTCATCATGAGACAAGTTTCAATAATAAATTAATGTATGATGTTTGACAATTGATCTCGTATTTTCAGACATTTTACATTTCTATTATTATGTAAGACAATTTGATATATTGGTATCCATTACGTTCTATCTTATGTGTTACTCAAACCTTGTGCTTGAAAACCTTTCAAAGTCACATTCCCGTGTTTCCGCCTTGGCGGGGTGTGACATAGTATCACGCGCGTATCGGATTGAAAGCAGAATCAACAATCCGGTTAGTTGTTATAGGTGAGTGTTTATGAAGATGATAATAATATGAGAGCACACACATAAAAACACACACAAATGGACAGCACTTGTTAGAAATATGGCAAAAGTTACAAAATTGGCTAAGTCATGGGGTATTATAGGGGCTATCTCATATGCTCGCATGCTTGCACGCGTATGAGACTCATACGTGTTAAGCCCCAGGCATATGAAGAACTTCATACGCCTAACCTCTATATAACTCCCTAAAATACCCCTAAGCACTACAATACAGCCCAAACGATTACAGAACGAGCTAAACACAATCCTAACCCGATATCTATGCTAGGGACATATCTGAAGGGTGTACTTACAACCTATTCGCATGAAAGTTACAGCGAATGAGAATAGGATTAGTCTCATTCGCTAGAACGTGATTTGATGTGAATCTCTTGTATGAAACTAAGTGTTTTTCGTGCATAGTTGTATGAGAATTATACGTGACTGTTAAACTAATATTGTGGATCACCAACAGGATGTCAAGTCTTGTGTGGTCGTGTCAAACATCAAAAACTTTTTCAAACATACAAAGTCACGGTTTGGATAACCAAGGGTTATTAGACCAACATATCATCGGTCAAAGACTTATAGTTGTCTTATGATAGGTTTTCCATAGTGAAGACTATCACACAAACGTTTGGTTTATTATTTAATGACGACTCAACCTAAGGTGAGTTTCACAACCCCTTTTACTGTTTTCTTGTTGGGAGAGAAACATGTTGTACAAACACTAATGTTTTAGACCACATTTATTACATTATATCACATGTGTACTTAGCGACATTCATCTAAAGTCATAACTTTTAAACCATGAATATGTGGAATCATAGCGGGAAAAGTGTGAATAGATCTATTGGGCCCGACAAACCCCACTCATGTCGACTGAAGATCGAGCGGGTACATATTTGTCCTATCTAACTTATGACACCGAGTGATGACCAGTGGCGGGAAATAAGGCAACTTACTAACGTTCAGCAATGGTTCATAACACTTTAGTAACATGTAACGATGTCTAGCTAACATCATGTATAGATGTAACGGATTATGTGGGTTTAGTTTTCTAACATTGACAAACATAAACTCTGTGAACTCACTAGCATTATATGTTGCCAAACCTAGCATGTTTTCTCAGATCGCTAAGGTAGCAGCGAGACTAGGCGCACTAGAGTCGCACAGGGTCTAATCTTGTCATGCATCTTATCGAACACTCTTTTGAACTGTTTGAACTATTTTCATTTAGTATCATGGGTTGTAAACTTTATACTGCTTCCGTTATACTTGTTAACTTTGTCTTAAAACTTCATGGTTGTTAAAACGTTATATTACTTATATAGTTGTCGTTTATTGTGATCGTTGACTTGGTCCTGGTGTGTCACGTGCCTCGCGGTAAAACCCCGCAAGTAGAATTTGAGGGTGTGACAAGTTAGTTTCTATACTGATCATCATAAGTTGCCATTGATGATCATATTACACTGACAGACAAAATTATGACTGGTCAGTATTGGTACTAATTATCATTTTACACTAATGGACCAAATTACACTAAAGCAACTTCCAGTAGCCTTTCAGTAAGATAACATGAAAATTTCTCCACCATGAGCGCCACCCGCAATCTCAATATGAGAATTTCATCAGGGCTTTACCCCTTAGACTTTGTCCGTGAAACACCATCTAACTCGTATTGACCAATATTCTTGTTTCCCTGTATGTTTCCTGATATCGAGTCTCAGATTCTACACTGTGTATGATACGTGAAGTGTGTGAAAGTGCAAATCCAATCACAGACAATTCAAACAACAATCCAATCACATATCTATAAAATAAACATGATAACACAATGATCTAAACACAATTAGGATTTCTATCGATCTGACAGTGAAATGTGTGAATCCTAGAGAGAGAAACTATAGAGCAGAAATGGGTAGAGATGAAAGAGTTTGTGAGAGAGTTGGTTGGGGAACGGCTTGGGATTGAGCTATTAATTACATGGGCTCAATCCAAAGGCCCATCTCTAAACATCTACGGTTCTACCCGTAACATCTTAAGCCCAAATTACAATGTATTAATCCGAAAGCCCAAAATACAATATCATTAAACGTTTAATCTAAAATAGCAAACTTCAAATCTTCGACTGTAGACAATCTGCATTAACACCTTTGATCTAAAACAAATCCCGATTAATCAAAATGGCTAGATATATAACACTAAAATCACCAACGTACCCCATGTTATTGTATGATCACTCTAATTGTGTCACTAAGTGGTTTATATTTACTGCATTATACCTACACTTTTTATATATGTTTGTAAGGCAAATCACCAAAAACAATTGATTTTGACTTCTAGAACCATTTTTTCTGCTTGGTAGATCCATTTTTAGTGACAACATAATGTGTTTCGACCACCTCCAACTTAAGATAAATTGCCACAAAAGAAGGATGCTAATCCAACAAATGATAAGTAAAACTTTACCAACTACATAAAAGTAATCACTTTTTGTTGTATTAACTGCATCAAAATATATCTAGCTTTTATTGTCAAAAAAGGTTATTCTGATTGGAATCAAATCCAGAGTGAAAAGGAGGTGACGACCATTGTTGTCTGATTCTTCGATTTATCAATATTTCCATAAAACTTTCAAAAAATTGAGTAGCCTTTTCAAATCATGAGCTGTTAATAATTTGGCTGATCATGTTGAGCGTATAGAACGTGCATGCATGTTGTGCTATTGAAGAACAAAAGCCCCCATAACTTCTTCACATGCATCTTCTTGTCTTCTTATTTTTTTTTCTGCAAAACCATAAAGTTATCTGCTTTTAATCTTTACTTGTCGGTATGTATATCCTTTCGCTTTATAGGTTACACTTTTTATTCTTTTGTATTCGATTCAATCAAAAATATTTATATTCAGTCCGTGAAAAATGAGCTATTTTTTTAACTCCATGTTCTCTATAAGGGAAATTGATAAGAAAAATATAATATGCGGCCTATGTGAAATGAGCTAAAACTTGATTTCCACGCCTTTAAATCCTAATTACTATGCAATTTTAAATGTTAAATCCAAATTAATTAAGCTTACACCAACTATTGATGTGATAATGATTGATTCATATTAGTTGTCATTATCTCTTAAGGCAAACTAGGTAATAAAAAAAAGCAATTTAGTTATTATTTTTTTTAACGGCAAGTGGTGTTGTCGGTGGAGCTACGCCTAACACCATGGGCTAGCCTATATTGATTACTCATCCCACTTGGAATGGGGATCTCCTCAGGTAGAACCCCCACATGTGGTAAGTCTGGCTTCAACTGAAATCGAACTCTCAACCTCCACATGACCTCCGCTCTAACTCCCTCCAATTTCACCAACTGAGCTAGGCTTCATCGGTGCAATTTAGTTATTTAGTTCTAGTTTCATAACTAACCTTAATAAATGTAGGATGATCATCCCAAAAAAAAAAAAAAAAAAAAAAAAAATCCAATTTATTTTGCTGAAATAAGTTCAGCAATCTATATATATATATCAGCTATATTTTCTGTATGCGTTTTTTAACATTATATTGTTGATGTTATTTTAAGTTAACATGTGTTTAGTAACTACAGTATATTATAATTGTTTTAATTATTACACGAACTAAATATTAAAAGAGTATATGTATATGATACGTAACTAGTTTAGACTTGGCCTTTGGGAAGAAGACAAATTAATTAAACTAGTTAAGTTCGGCTGTTGTGCTTGCATGCTCTTTGTGTTCAGTGTTCACCATCAAGGGGCCCAATTAAGTTGGGCCTACAAGTTGACAGCCCATCACAATCATGTATGGATTATTAGTCTTTGGATCATTGGGTGGCATTTTGTGTGCTATGCTTGCATCTTATGATATAATAGTTTTAGTTTAATATTAGTTTTTAGCTTACTATTTAGGCTATATATAGTTCATATTGGTTAAACAGATTTACAAGGTCAAGTTACTACAAAGTGTAACAAAAATGGATCACAAAATATAACACAATAAGTCACAAAATATAACACAATGTCAATAAATACACAATGAGTCACAAAATATAACCAAATACTAATTAATATAACACAATGTAGATGAAAAAAGACACAATAAATTGTAGAAATGACACAATGACAAAAATAAAGAAAAGACACAGTGTAAAACAAAAGACACAATGATATAACACAAATTCAAAAAACTACAAGCTAAAAATCCAAAAAAAAAATTGAAAACCTAAAAACTAAGATCGTATAGTTTAATAAGACGGTTCCAATGCCGCTTGAATAAGTTCAATTGGATACCGTTTAATACATTTCTTACGACTTTCTATTTTTTTCACTATATATTTGATCATAACCCCATAGTTGTAATCCTTTTTAGTAAGATAGTTTTTAGTAAGACTAGTAGGAAGCTCGGGCGTTGCCGCGGGAGCGATAATATAAAATGTGATATTCTATATTTAGTTTTATCAATTCTCTCGTGTATCGTGTCCATGAGGATTTATGTACCCTAACTGAGCCTTAAAAATATGCTAAAACTATGTGGAATACATATACATGTGTTGGTAACTATAAATACTCTAAATCATTATGTCCACCATTCAAATTATAAGTTTTTAATTAAATCAGAATCGAATTCCATGTTTAAATAAGTTTGAAATTAGGAGTGGAGGTTAGTGGTCGATTGAGGGTGCCCCGCCCCACTCTCATTTTATTTGCTCAATGGTGTAAGTTTACGTATCATCGGCCTAAATTTTTATACGCAATATTGTGTCCAACCCCTTCCGTTTTAAGGGTCTTCCCTGATTGTCGTTGCGACGAGGATCCGGTATGTGTGCAAAACACTTAGAACCATGTAGCAAACTAACCATGCTTCTAATCAAATTCTCACTTCTTAATGAGAATGAATTTCCCTATGTTTCAATACTTATTTAAAAAAAAAAAAACATAACATAGATGAATAACCCATTAAAAACTCAATTTAAGATTCATGTTATTAATCAATACAAGAAATGACTTCAAAAATCATTAATCAAAGTTGTGAACTCTAATTATACAGCACACCTAAATGATTGTAACATTTGATATAGTTATTTTAAAAAGCATAACATGCATGAATAACCAATTAAAAGCTCAATTTCTAGTCTAAGTTAAGACTAAAAGATTGATGTTACCAATCAAAACAAAACAGGAAATATGTTAATAAATCATTAATCCAATTTGTTAGTTGTAGTTATACAACACAACTAAATGGGCGAACCAATCCTCATGATTGAAGATTTAAACATTTTTATAGTCTTAACCAGACATAGCATAGATCAATAACCAACAAAAAAAATTAACATCAAAAAAAAAACATATCAATTCATGTGTTTGCTACAAATTTATAATTTTTTTCTACAATAACAACAAAACTTGCTTCCAACTGGAACTCCTTTTACTCAGTCCAGGAGAATTCTTTAGACCACTCACCTGAAAAATAGCACTGAATTTGTATTATAAAAGCAAAGAAACACAACAAGAAAAATCAAGAACATATAACTATAAAAACAATAAAATAGAAATCCAACCTTAGCAGCATCAACAGATTGTCAATCGAAGAGAAGAACCATCAAGATGCGAACATATGGGTGTGATGGATATGGAAGAACATATAGTTTCAAGAAGATGGAGTTATGGAACTCGAAGAGATGATTTTGAATTTCCGAATTAAATTTTTGGTGGTTAAAGTTATTTTTTTTCTTTATAACAATGTTATGCGAATGATGATTGGAATGTGAACTAATCACCATTTGTGTAGTTAATATTGTTTTCATTATGATGAACCACCAAGGAAGATGAAAGGTTAGTATGAATTGAATTGACTAAGATGGCCTTAAAGTGTCTTAAAAGTTTGATGAATGTCCAACTTTAATCCCTCTAAATTGGCTTTAAGTGTATTGTAAATTATGCTTAAATATTTGTACACAATACAAAATTACAATGGTGTACATCTTTGGACATAATATTTATGAAACTCTTTGAAAGGCACTCAAATTCTATTTACAATGTATACAACTTCCTAATAATCGAATATGCTATATTGGACACTATATAAAGGTAAAACTTGGACCAAAAATAAATTGTATGCAAGGCAACCAAATCCTGAATCGGTCTGTTTCAACCAAACAAATTGTATTAAAGCAGCAGTGAAATAAAACGACGGGAAGATATTACCGATCCAATCTCGATCTCCAAGAACATTTTCAGTTTAGCGTTGTGATTCTTATTGAAAACTTCCCTCAATTACCCAACCTGCAGTTCCAATAACAGTTTTGAGTTTAGCTTGTTAATAAAAACAATAGCAACATGATAAATATTGATCTCAACTCTATAGATAAAACACATTAACATTTATTGTCACACCCTCAAATTCCACTTGCGGGGTTTTACCGCGAGGCGCATGACAAACCAGGATTCAAGTCAACGGTCACAATAAACAACACTATATGCATAACACAATACTCAAAAGATATAGTTATAAAAACATAAACTGTAGCGGAAGCTTTAAATGTTTACAACCCAAAAGACACAGTTCAAATGTTTAATGAAGACCATGCTCTAAACCCTAGACGCCCGTGCCGACTCGTGCGCCTAGATCCAGTTGTTGCTACCTTAGCGACCTGAGAAAAACATGCCAAAAGACGTCAACATATAATGCTGGTGAGTTCACAGGTTTGTTCAAAATGTTATCCAAGTGTTACCATGTCCATACTATATCAATGCTACCAAGTACGCTAGCTAGGCGTATGTTTTATTACTACTACGATTGGAAACCATTACTAGACACGTTTAGCAATGTTCAGCATGTTTAAGCAGCCCATATGTTCAGCATGATACCAATGTACCTGTTCGAGACAATATGCACCCGCCCGGCCCTCCAAGCCGACGAGTGGGGCAGGTCACGCCCAATAGATCTATCCACATTTCCCCCGTTGTGCAAACCCGCACATTCATGGTTTCCCCCGGGACTTTCCAAAAGATCGTATAGCAATATAAAGTTAAAACCATAGTATGACATATGTTACCAAAACTGTTTAGCGCATGTTTTCTCCCCCAAAAGTTAAAGCAGTAAAAGTGGGGCCGTGAACTCACCTTAGATAGCGTTCCTCAAATATATGTAAAGATGTTTAGCCCTTGATAATCCCTCTACCGGAGATCTATCAAAATGTTCACATAAGTGTTCCGACTAATAACCATAAGGTTATCTAGTCCCCGATTGTCCAGATCATAACCAAGTATGTTTTAAAACGTGTTTAAATGTTTAGCCGACACACTAGACCGACCCGACATCCCGTTGGTGACCCATTACCCTAACTAATCAAGTACACATAGATTACATGCAAGGTTCAAGCATAAAACACTTAGTTTGTATCAAAAATCTCATTTCTGCCATCATAGGGTCGAATGTAGTGGTAAGTGGTCGAAGGTGACTTGGATTGGTCGAATGTGGGTTCAGACTTCCACCTTCGCCCCTTTTTCTTCCACCTTCGCCCACTTCTGGTTCATTCGCCCCTCAAGTTTCCAGGTTCGACCCCTGGAACCCACCTTCGCCCATTCGACCGGCCGAAGGTGTTCCAGGTTCGACCCTGCTGTGTTGTTTACTCAAAAACGCGTCCAAAACATCCAAAAACATCACGAAACATCATGAGTTACAGCAGTCAAGCATCATTAATATATTCCTACGAAACCCTACCAATTTTTACCCCAAATCTATCCGTTTTTACAAGTTTCCTAAAATAGTAAATTATGGAGATGTCACATCATCATGCATGAAAATATTACCCAATTAGGAAACTTCTGAAATCAATCAATAATCAGCTCATCATCATCAAATCATCATGAACAAGAAACCCTTATCCTAACCTTATCATAATCATCCAAAAACAAACCCTAAATCTAACTAAAAACCCCTTTAATCGCCAAAACACCATCAACAATCAAAGGTAACATGTTTCAATCATAACCCATCATTAATAACAGCCCTAGGTTGTTGTCATATCATCTATACAACAAGTAATCATCAAACAATGCATCATATCATACTAACACATGTTTATTTGCATAAAAACTCATTGTTTATGAATAGGTTTTGGTTAGGAAAGGTTTTTATTCATAAAATAGGTTGATATCAGATCTGGACCCTTGGGGTTTAGATTAAAACAAGTCAAAATTGTTTAAAAAGGATTTGAAATGAAGAACACACCTTAGATCTTCACTTGTAATGATTTAGAGAGTTAGGTTATGAAAAACAAGCTCAAAAACTCCTTCCCCAATGATAATAACTGATAGAGAGTGTTTGGAGGCGTTTAGGGTTTGTGAAATGGTGAAAAATGGCTAAGGATGGTATTTATACCCAGTCCAGGTTCGCCCCTTTTTGGTGGTCGAATGTGGAACTTTTCCACATTCGCCCATTTGTAATGGTCGAATGTGGAACTTTTCCACGTTCGCCCACTTTGTTTCTACGTTCGCCCATTTTTCAAGTTCCATTTCCACGTTCGCCCACTATTTCCACATTCAGGTCATCAGCACTTTTTAACACATGTCAACAGCACTTTTTAACACATGTTAACCTTTTCCCCAGTTTGTCGTGTTTAACGCATTCTAACACATCTTAACACATAAGCATGCATCCATAGTCTATGTTTAACACATTAAAGCACAGATAATCATTTACACATCATTTAAACACGTCTATGTATATAAACCACCACACAACCCATAATCTACACATATACTTAATTAGTTCATGTAATGTCACCAACAACGGAACCCGATACTAGTGTATTACCAAAACGACTCCCAATGATCCTCCAGATCATTGTACCCTGGACAATCCTACTTGACCCAACTCAACTAACCCGGTTAAGTTTGTTTATAAACGTTTCTCGCTAAGGTAGACTTAGATGTTACTAATATGTTTAAGCCGAACATGCCGGGTGTCACATCATCCCCACGTTGAAAGAATTTTCGTCCCGAAAATTGCGCAAAGCCCAAAAAGAAAGAAACGGAAAGAACCGAACAAAAAGAAACTTACCGGATGTCACATCATCCCCACGTTGAAAGAAATCTCGACCCGAGATTCATTTCGCTTCAGCAGTAACATGCCTTGATTCAAACGCGCGCTTCGGAAAGAGATGAGGATACTTAGATTTCATCTGATCCTCCCGTTCCCATGTGAACTCAGGTCCACGGTTCGAGTTCCAACGGACTTTAACGATGCGGATTTTACTCCGACGAAGGCTACGAATTTTGTAGTCGAGAATCTCGACAGGTTCCTCCACAATGCGAAGACGATCATCCACCTTGATCTCTTCCAGTGGTACAATGAGAGATTCATCAGCCAAACACTTCTTCAAGTTAGACACATGGAAGACGTTGTGCACACTACCGAGCTCCGCCGGTAAGTCAAGTCTATATGCCACCGGTCCAATCCGATCCAGGATTGCGAACGGTCCGACATAACGAGGGTTAAGCTTGCCACGCTTTCCAAAGCGTATGACGCCCTTCCATGGTGAAACTTTCAGAAGCACCTTGTCCCCAACCTGGAACTCTAAAGGTTTTCGACGGCGATCGGCATAACTCTTCTGACGATCCCGTGCAGCAGCCAAACGTTGACGGATCTGTACGATTTTCTCCGAAGTTTCGTACACGAGTTCCGGACCAGTGAGCTGGCTCTCGCCCACCTCGGCCCAACAAAGTGGTGATCGGCATTTCCGTCCGTAAAGAGCCTCGAACGGAGCTGCCTTGATGCTAGAGTGATAGCTGTTGTTGTAGGAGAACTCCACTAACGGCAGGTGGATCTCCCAATTTTTGCCAAAATCGATAACACATGCCCGAAGCATGTCTTCCAAAGTTTGAATCGTCCGCTCACTTTATCCATCAGTTTGCGGATGATAAGCCGTACTCATATCTAACTGAGTACCCAAAGCCTTGTGCAGAGCCTTCCAGAAACGCGAAGCGAAACGAGAATCACGATCAGAGATAATAGAAATGGGCACCCCGTGCCGAGCAACCACCTCCTTAAGGTAAAGTCGAGCTAACCGCTCGAGTCCATCGGTTTCCTTAATAGGTATAAAACGTGCCGATTTTGTCAGCCGATCAACAATCACCCAAATCATGTCATAACCACTAGGTGACCTTGGCAGCTTGGTGACAAAATCCATCGTGATTCGTTCCCACTTCCATTCCGGAACCTCTGGTTGTTGCAGGAGACCAGACGGCCTCTGATACTCCACCTTGACTTTAGCACAAGTCAAACATTTGCTGACGTAAGAAGCTATGTCAGCTTTCATGTTCGGCCACCAATAAAGTATCTTCAAATCCTAATGCATCTTATCGGAGCCAGGGTGAATAGAATACCTGGATTTGTGAGCTTCATCCAGAACCAGCTCGCGCAATCCCCCGAACAGTGGGACCCAAACACGTCCCGCAAGATAGTGTAAGCCATCAGTCCTGAGCTCGAGATGCTTGTCAGCACTGTGCATCGTTTCAGCCTTAAGGTTTTCCCCCTTCAAGGCTTCCAATTGTGCAGAACGGATCCGGTCAGGCAACGACGAATGAATGGTGAGCTGTAAGGCTCGAACACGTCGAGGGTTAACAGACTCCTTCCTGCTCAAGGCGTCCGCCACAACGTTCGCCTTGCCAGGGTGATACTTGATGGCACAGTCATAATCGTTCAGGAGTTCAACCCAGCGACGCTGCCGCATGTTCAACACCTTCTGGTCGAAAATATGCTGAAGACTCTTGTGATCGGTATATACTTCACACTTGGTACCGTACAAGTAATGTCTCCAGATTTTCAACGCAAAGACCACTGCACCCAGTTCCAAGTCATGAGTAGTGTAGTTCTTCTCATGAACTTTGAGTTGACGAGAAGCATAAGCAATAACCTTCCCGCGCTGCATCAACACGCAACCAAGACCCCGAATGGAAGCATCACAGTACACAACGAAATCATCCGTACCCTCAGGAAGGGATAAGATAGGTGCAGAACAAAGTTTAAGCTTCAGCATCTGAAATGTTGATTCTTGTGGTTCATCCCAGTCGAACTTTCGATCCTTCTGGGTAAGGGCAGTGAGGGGTTGAGCGATCTTCGAAAATCCCTCAATGAAACGACGATAGTAACCCGCAAGACCTAGGAATTGCCGCACCTCAGATGGCGTCTTTGGTGCTTCCCAGTCTTTAATAGCTTCGATCTTAGCCGGATCGACATGAATTCCCAGTTCATTCACCACATGTCCTAGGAATTGAACTTCACGCAACCAAAATTCACACTTTGAGAACTTAGCATACAACTGCTCTTGTCTCAAAAGTTCCAAGACCAACCGCAGATGTTCCTCGTGATCCGCATTGTTCTTGGAATAGATCAGAATGTCGTCAATAAACACGATGACGAACTTGTCAAGGTAAGGCTTGCAAACGCGGTTCATCAAATCCATGAACACCGCAGGTGCGTTAGTGAGACCAAAAGGCATGACCAAGAACTCAAAATGGCCATAACGAGTGCGAAAGGCAGTCTTCTGAATGTCAGCTTCCCTGACGCGCAACTGGTGATAACCGGACCGCAAATCAATCTTCGAATAATAGCTGGAGCCCTGAAGCTGGTCAAAGAGATCATCAATGCGAGGAAGAGGATAACGATTCTTGATGGTCACTTTGTTCAGCTCACGATAATCAATACACATACGAAGACTTCCGTCCTTCTTCTTCACAAACAAAATAGGAGCTCCCCACGGGGAAGAACTCGGTCGGATGAAACCCTTTTCCAAGAGTTCCTGCAACTGGCTGGACAACTCTTGCATCTCGGGAGGTGCAAGACGATACGGGGCTCGGGCAATAGGAGCTGCGCCCGGAGTGAGATCAATACCAAACTCAACCTGACGATGGGGAGGAAGACCAGGTAAATCATCAGGAAACACATCAGAAAAGTTACGAACCACCGGAATATCCTCGATCTTCTTCTCATCGTCAGAAGAAACGTTAACAAGTGCCAGAACGGCCGAACAGCCCTTCCGTAAATACTTACGGGCTTTCATGCTAGAAATGATACTCAGCGGAGCACCGCTTTTCTCGCCACGAACCGAAAGAATCTCTCCATCAGGGAGAGGGATCCGAATGACCTTGTCAAAACAAACGATCTCCGCGCGATACAACGATAACCAATCCATGCCAACCACGACATCAAAACTACCCAGAGGTACCGGCATAAGGTCAATGGGGAAAGACAAACCCGACAGTTCCAAACGACATTCCCTAAGGGTGTGTGTCGCTTCGATTTTCTTACCATCAGCCAATTCTATTAAGTACTTAGCCTCTAAAGGTGTGGGTACTATATCTAGCAATCGACTAATATCCAGAGATACGAAACTCTTATCGGCACCAGAATCAAACAAAACAGAAACGTAGCGATCATTAAGAAGGAACGTACCGGTAACTGTGTCTGGATCCTGCCTAGCCTCTGCAGATCCAATGACGAAAGCACGTGCAGTCCTGCCTCCGCCGCCATTGTTCCCGTTACCGTTCCCGCCCCTCCCATTATCGCCCTGTTTCAGTTTGGGACAGTCACGCTTGAAATGCCCCGTGTCACCACAGTTATAACACCCCTGCCTCCCCTGAGTCCCCTGAGCAGCAGGAGCAGGAGTAGCCGCAGGAGTCTGAGTTGGGGTGAGCGCCACCTTGCAATCCTTAGCATGGTGCCCCAACTGATGGCACCGATGGCAACGAGCCTTGTCACAACTCCCCGAATGATGGAAACCACACTTGTTGCACTTGGGATGCTTCCCGACATACCCACCCGTCTTCGCCCCAGAAGAAGACCCAGACGTATCAAACTTCTTTGCCGGCTGAGCTGGCACCACACTCTTACCCACACTCTCCCACTTCCTCTTGTTCCCCTCAGCAGCCTTCACAGTAGTACCCTTGGGTGGCAAAACGCCTTCCGCCACCTTCAGGTTAGTCATCCGATGAGCTGATCGGACAACTTCAGCAATAGTGGGAAGATTCCCAGCAGCTACCAACCCAGCAATCTAGGGCACTAGTCCAGACACATAGTGCTCGATCCTCCTGTACTCGGGTGTGTGTAAGTCAGGACACAACACTGCCAGCTCGTTCCTCCTCACAGTATACTCCTCAATCTCCGACCCAACCATCTTGTAACTCCAGACCTCATGCTCCAACTTCTGTATCTCCTCCCTCGGACAGTACTCACCTCTCAAAAGTTGCACAAACTCCGCCCAAGGCATAGCAATAGCCTCTCCCAACCCCACGTTCTGAGTGGTAGCATTCCACCATGACAATGCAGGCCCCTCAAATGTCGCAGTAGCATACTTCACTCGGTCCCCAGCAGGACAGTTACACATGACAAACACAGATTCCACCTTCTCTAGCCATCGGAGCAGTCCCACCGCTCCCTCAGTTCCAGCGAAGTTATGGGGCTGACAGTCCCTAAACTTCTTATAAGAGCACTGAGGTGGGGGTGGATTGGCACCAACACCTGAAACACGGTACACGAGTAAAACACAAACGAAAGGACACGAAACCCAAAAATGAGGCAAGGTCGACAGAAATCAACTCACCACCCATGGCATTAATCCCGGCCTGGAAATTAGCCATAGCCATGTTCACTTGCTGCTGGAGCAAGTTGTTCAGCTCAGCTTGGGTCATGTTGATGTTCCCACGACCACCGCCTCCGGCACGACCACCGCCGCCAGCACGGCCACCGCCTCCACCACGACGTCCACCACCGCGAGCACCAGACATGATCTAACAAACCAAGAAATCGAGAGATTCAGATTCACTTCCAGTGTCAACCACTAGAAATTTTTCAAGAGTTAACCTAGGGACAAATTCAGGACTATACATCCAAACTCGAAGTCCATCGGGATTTTCATGCATCCCAGTTTATTATTTCGTGTGCACCCGAAATGATAAACTGCTCTACATGGTCCTCCAGATGTACCCCTAATTTAGACCCCAGTCACCGAACATTGTTGCCTATGTGGCAATAGGTGCAAGTGTAAGAAGGCATGTGTGTGCAAGAACCAACAAATCAACCCCTCCTCCTTCAATCCAGAAGAAGAAGACAAGAGTAGGTAAGAACCCAAATAAAAACGGATGATGTAACAGAGAAGCATGATGATGATGTAAGGACACCCCGACAACGTTAGTACATACCCCATTAATAGACCCAAAGTATGTGACCGTCTAGTGTGTGCGACTCGGCTATAGACCAGACTCTACATGCAGTCCTAGTTCACTATAACCATTGGCTCTGATACCAATCTGTCACACCCTCAAATTCCACTTGCGGGGTTTTACCGCGAGGCGCATGACAAACCAGGATTCAAGTCAACGGTCACAATAAACAACACTATATGCATAACACAATACTCAAAAGATATAGTTATAAAAACATAAACTGTAGCGGAAGCTTTAAATGTTTACAACCCAAAAGACACAGTTCAAATGTTTAATGAAGACCATGCTCTAAACCCTAGACGCCCGTGCCGACTCGTGCGCCTAGATCCAGTTGTTGCTACCTTAGCGATCTGAGAAAAACATGCCAAAAGACGTCAACATATAATGCTGGTGAGTTCACAGGTTTGTTCAAAATGTTATCCAAGTGTTACCATGTCCATACTATATCAATGCTACCAAGTACGCTAGCTAGGCGTATGTTTTATTACTACTACGATTGGAAACCATTACTAGACACGTTTAGCAATGTTCAGCATGTTTAAGCAGCCCGTATGTTCAGCATGATACCAATGTACCTGTTCGAGACAATATGCACCCGCCCGGCCCTCCAAGCCGACGAGTGGGGCAGGTCACGCCCAATAGATCTATCCACATTTCCCCCGTTGTGCAAACCCGCACATTCATGGTTTCCCCCGGGACTTTCCAAAAGATCGTATAGCAATATAAAGTTAAAACCATAGTATGACATATGTTACCAAAACTGTTTAGCGCATGTTTTCTCCCCAAAAGTTAAAGCAGTAAAAGTGGGGCCGTGAACTCACCTTAGATAGCGTTCCTCAAATATATGTAAAGATGTTTAGCCCTTGATAATCCCTCTACCGGAGATCTATCAAAATGTTCACATAAGTGTTCCGACTAATAACCATAAGGTTATCTAGTCCCCGATTGTCCAGATCATAACCAAGTATGTTTTAAAACGTGTTTAAATGTTTAGCCGACACACTAGACCGACCCGACATCCCGTTGGTGACCCATTACCCTAACTAATCAAGTACACATAGATTACATGCAAGGTTCAAGCATAAAACACTTAGTTTGTATCAAAAATCTCATTTCTGCCATCATAGGGTCGAATGTAGTGGTAAGTGGTCGAAGGTGACTTGGATTGGTCGAATGTGGGTTCAGACTTCCACCTTCGCCCCTTTTTCTTCCACCTTCGCCCACTTCTGGTTCATTCGCCCCTCAAGTTTCCAGGTTCGACCCCTGGAACCCACCTTCGCCCATTCGACCGGCCGAAGGTGTTCCAGGTTCGACCCTGCTGTGTTGTTTACTCAAAAACGCGTCCAAAAACATCCAAAAACATCACGAAACATCATGAGTTACAGCAGTCAAGCATCATTAATATATTCCTACGAAACCCTACCAATTTTTACCCCAAATCTATCCGTTTTTACAAGTTTCCTAAAATAGTAAATTATGGAGATGTCACATCATCATGCATGAAAATATTACCCAATTAGGAAACTTCTGAAATCAATCAATAATCAGCTCATCATCATCAAATCATCATGAACAAGAAACCCTTATCCTAACCTTATCATAATCATCCAAAAACAAACCCTAAATCTAACTAAAAACCCCTTTAATCGCCAAAACACCATCAACAATCAAAGGTAACATGTTTCAATCATAACCCATCATTAATAACAGCCCTAGGTTGTTGTCATATCATCTATACAACAAGTAATCATCAAACAATGCATAATATCATACTAACACATGTTTATTTGCATAAAAACTCATTGTTTATGAATAGGTTTTGGTTAGGAAAGGTTTTTATTCATAAAATAGGTTGATATCAGATCTGGACCCTTGGGGTTTAGATTAAAACAAGTCAAAATTGTTTAAAAAGGATTTGAAATGAAGAACACACCTTAGATCTTCACTTGTAATGATTTAGAGAGTTAGGTTATGAAAAACAAGCTCAAAAACTCCTTCCCCAATGATAATAACTGATAGAGGGTGTTTGGAGGCGTTTAGGGTTTGTGAAATGGTGAAAAATGGCTAAGGATGGTATTTATACCCAGTCCAGGTTCGCCCCTTTTTGGTGGTCGAATGTGGAACTTTTCCACATTCGCCCATTTGTAATGGTCGAATGTGGAACTTTTCCACGTTCGCCCACTTTGTTTCTACGTTCGCCCATTTTTCAAGTTCCATTTCCACGTTCGCCCACTATTTCCACATTCAGGTCATCAGCACTTTTTAACACATGTCAACAGCACTTTTTAACACATGTTAACCTTTTCCCCAGTTTGTCGTGTTTAACGCATTCTAACACATCTTAACACATAAGCATGCATCCATAGTCTATGTTTAACACATTAAAGCACAGATAATCATTTACACATCATTTAAACACGTCTATGTATATAAACCACCACACAACCCATAATCTACACATATACTTAATTAGTTCATGTAATGTCACCAACAACGGAACCCGATACTAGTGTATTACCAAAACGACTCCCAATGATCCTCCAGATCATTGTACCCTGGACAATCCTACTTGACCCAACTCAACTAACCCGGTTAAGTTTGTTTATAAACGTTTCTCGCTAAGGTAGACTTAGATGTTACTAATATGTTTAAGCCGAACATGCCGGGTGTCACATCATCCCCACGTTGAAAGAATTTTCGTCCCGAAAATTGCGCAAAGCCCAAAAAGAAAGAAACGGAAAGAACCGAACAAAAAGAAACTTACCGGATGTCACATCTATAAAAGATATTAGCAATTAAAGAAAAACAATTCCGATTGGGTTTCCTACAAAGCTGTTGAAGGTCGATAGGATGATGTGTGTGGTTCTGCCTCTTTGGCCATACAAGAAGTGTTGAAATTGAATAGGCACACCAATTCTTTAGCAACCTTATCATGTACACCATAAATATTTGATGAATATAAGTAAGTGTATGTTCCCAACAACTAAAGGTATATTATTAACAATGTAAAAGGACAAAAATTACAATCGAGCAATGAAAAATACCTCGAATTGGTTAAATGGCGTTTCTTTCTGTATACGAAATCTATGAACTTTGTCATGGTTTGCGTCATGAGTAACCTAGACATGTCAAGTAATGATATTAGTAAGATGAGCTTCTTGAAAAGTAAAACAAGTGTAGAAGACAAGAAAACAATGACTATAAATGAGTATTCAAGAGTAAGGAAATGAGTTTTATTGGGTGTTATGAATGTAGGTTACATCTTGAGAGACATATAAAGTATGTATTACACACATATACAATGTGTATAATATGTTATACATGGGGGGCAAAAAAGGTAGGAAATGACAAAAAATATAGAGATTTGTAAAGAGGTTTTTCATATGCCATCTTAAAATTGAGAGGAAATTACTTTAATGAACATGCGTCCTCCTTAATAAGGTAATCTAGATCTAGATATTTTAAAGTATATATATATGAGGATTAGAACTACAGTCAGTTGCATTCACAAATCAATAGTTCATAATTTATAGTTAGAAGTTGTTGTTCAAACTACAAAGCGCGTACGATGGTGGAAGTATGCGACAATAGTGTTGCATGGTGTGATCACTAGATCATATGCGTTTATGATTAGTAGGTCAATGAAAAAAATGTGAATACGAATCACTTAATCAACTTTCTAAGGTTAGCAAACTTTTAAACTAAACATATGTGTTAAGGTATATATAATGCGATTAAAATGTGCGTCAATTATTATATTTCAAATGTATAGTATTTACATATGAAGAAAAGCATAAATTTGGGTAACCTTATAAATGAAAAGCTAGCGTAAATGTAGTATTCATATGCTCATACAGTCGTACATAAAATTTCTTATTAAGTTCATACCAAAATCATGTCTAGGTACACAATGGTGAAGCTTGACCCGAAGGTTTGGGGGGTTTAAAGTCACTAGTTTCGGGTGGTCGAAAACCAGTTTCGGGGGGTCGAAACCCTATATTTCCAAAATTTTCTATATGAATACTATATAATCGGAACTTCTGCACGAAAATTCGGGGGAGGGTCAGCCGCCCCCGCCCGCCCCAACTAAGTTGCGCCCCTGTAGGTACATGGCCACCTTGTATATGTAGTGATGATACGAATAGCACAATGCTATTTGATATCAAAGTGGACTTTTGGACGGTGAGTTTCAACTAGAATAGTCGTGAGTCGAGTCACTAGCGTCGTCTGCATTCACGAACGTGTGTAGCCTTTGGCCATTAAGTTTACTTGAATGATAGGGTTATGTCGGTTTCAAGAAAATACAATTAAATAAAAGGATTTTATCGTAACATTTAGTTTTCTTTATGAAATCAAATTGTCAATTATTGGAGTAGAATGAGTTGAGAGTAACATGAAAGAAACATAAATAATAATAATAATAATAATAATAATAATAATAATAATAATAATAATAATAATAATAATAATAATAATAATAATAATAATAATAATAATAATAAAGAATAGTAAAAGTGCATAAAGTCTGAGACATGACTGTACAGTTTGGGATCAGAGAATTATTCCTCCGTGATATTCTCCTACTAGATTACTCAAATATAGTTGTTCAAAAAAAAAAAAGATTACTCAAATATCCTTTTATTTTATTTTATTTTTTCTGCGAAACTAAAATATATATATGTGTGTATATAAACCATCCATCAATGGTGGGACTTCTCGGTCTTTGACAACGGATAAATAAAATGGAATAGGAGTTAAGTGTATATGTACAATGGCGGATCTTGAACATATAACCTGGTAGGGCCGAGCTCAATCTGGTAGGGCCGGGCTCGATACTTTTAAATTTTTTTGAAAATTTTCAGTAAAATTTACACTACAAAGCGAAAATGTTGGGTGGGCCAAGGCCCGGTCGGGCCCGTATGAAGATCCGCCCCTGTATATGTATGCTTGGGGCGATTGTCGTTCTTGTAATTATCTTTTTAATGTTTTTATGTTTGGTTTGGCCCGTGTAGCCCCCTCGCTAATTGGGCTCGGGTGATGTTGTGGTGTAATTTTTGGCGAATGAATAAAAGTGGTCCCGTTTGAATGTTTGAATATATATATATATATATATATATATATATATATATATATATATATATAAACCATCCATCAGCAACGGTGCTTGTGTTGACTTGACGGGTGTATCTCCTCTAGTTGGGTTGAGGGATAGTGGTTTTGTAGCAGGGCCTCCGGTGCGGAAAGCAGAGGCAAAGAACGTAGAAAAACATGCTAAAGTCTGCGAGGAGAACCAACACGTTTTTTACCCTTGGCCTTTGATACCTTTGGCTCATTGACACCGGAGGCTACCTGTTTCCTGACCAGGGTCCAGCGGGTTATTCATAGTAGTGTCTCGGCTCCGGGTTGGCAGAGTTACGTTTTTAATATATTAGAATTTGCTATTCAGAAATGGGTGACGGCGCAGCTTATTACCCGCATGTCCGCTACCTTAATGTAATTTTCTTAATCACGGAATCAACCAACACTTGTAGTAAGAAATTAAAAAACAATACAAGTCAATACAAAAGTTGAAAAATCTTGAAATAATGAATCATGTATTCTTAACCATGTAAATGATTAGTAAGCTAAAACCAAACGAGAAACGGCACAACGTAGATCTTAGTGAATTTTAATTGAGAGTATCTATATCATGTGCATTGATAAATAAAAATGTAATTTGTTTATATTTGTATCCAATAGTCAGTGAAATCATATATTTGGAACAATGGCTATAAGCCGGCAATGACTATAAGCCAACATAAAGAGAAGTGTGAATTTTTTGAAATTGTTTTTAACTTTCATATGATTTGAATCGATACACTATTTATTTGATTATCATTGTGTGTATTTCTTTTTTCAAAAAAAATATGTGTCACAAAAATGGGGGCTAAAGCCAATGTTTTAGTTAACTTACCCTAGAGCCGGGCTTGACACCAATTAAAATAAATTTCTGGATTTATAACCGTTACAAATAATCTACAACTAGGTTTAGTCATTGCGCTTCGCAGCAGAACCATCGTGATGCATTTAGGAGCATTTTTTAGGCTCCAACATCATAACATATCTAATAGCATTTTTCAATAAAAGGTTATAGTGTATACAAATTAAAAAGAACCATTTGTTATGGTGAACATATGATCAAAAGTATTGTACATTTGCTATTTTATGGTGGATGGTGAATGATGTTGGTGAGTGTTTAAGAAAACTAGATTTCTTTTTAAAAAGGGTAAAGTCGTGGGGAGATGCCAAAAGCTTTAGTTGAAAAGATGAGCAAGTTAGAAAACAGAAATACACTTACAAGTTTTAAATTTATAATTTAAAACGATAGTTGCTCAACGTTCTAAACACGACACAATAGGCAAGCGCACCTATTGTATATAGTATAGAAATGTGTAAGTACCGAGTATCGAATCCGTGGATACGATTTTTACTACTCAGCTTCCTAAAATTACTAAAAAAAGACATTTTAAACGCACGAAAAGAAAAGTAAAATGAGAGATGAAAACTTTTAAGAAAAATCAATAGCAAAACAATGGTGTTACTTCGGGATCGGATGGAACCTCGGTATGAAATAGTTATCTTTATTTTATAGTGGTGTGTTTGAGCGCACACTTATGCTTAACTTAGAAATGCAACTGCATTTTCTAGAAGTGATTGTTCTCACAAAGCTGTACAAACAACTGTGTTCTAAATGTTATTATGAGGGTCTCCTGACCTGGTGAGCTCACCTCTTAACACTGAAAGTAAAGTGACTCGAGACTGTGTCGACTCAACCCCGAATTACCCGCCTCCCGGTGTTGCGATATAGACATCAAACTACTCTAGACTTTTATGAATAACTTGTCGGTGGTCGGAGCATGACCGAGCAAGTTACCACTTAATATCATAGAGGAGTCGTGACTTACCAGCACATGTGCATCCCCTACTTGGTTTAATTAACTTATCAAAAAGTGACTGGTCTATCATTAACTGTGCGGCAGTATAATGATGAAATAAAATAAAGACCATTTTATTTCAACACGAGTTCATTAATCCTTAACCCACCTCAAAGCTTCACATAGACCATGAAACCAAGATGTAAGATTAAGGATTAACTTATCATTAGGACCGAGTATAAATACCGTACCGACCCTAAATGAGATCTTGATAGTAGAGGATTAAGTCTCAAAGTGTGTGTATTTCTACCCACAAATAGACTAATTACTACTCATGGGTTTAAGTTCACAAGTGCATGGGTTATTGCACACCATGGTTACACTCATGAGTCCTTCCCATTTCCTATCAAGACACTCACAAGACCAAAGACTGACTGATTTGTTAATTAGACCATTAAACAAAGCTAGAATAGTAGGAATTATTAAGAACACAAAACACCACTTTAAAATAAAAGATAAACTATATTACTTCATACAAAGTGTCCATCCTCACCCTAACAACACCAACAGAAATCTAGCCTAGCATGGTTGATACAACAAGCTCACAAGGTTGGGTTTGTGTACAAGACATGGTAGATGGGTGTATGAAGATTTCTTAGGGTTTTTGGTGATTTTTGGGTGTTTTCTCTCTCACTCAAGGTGTTTGTGGAGTGATCCCAGGCTCCAAGGGACACCTCTAAACCTCTCAGGGGGCAGAAACTTCGTCGAGAAGTGTTGGATTGCAAGTGGGAAGGGATGCTTCAAAATGTGCGGTGAAGGCCTCTATTTATAGGCATTTCAGCACCCTCGAAAACGTTCTGGCATGCCCATGCTCTACAACGGGTACTGTTGCAGAGTCCTTTGTGTAGAGAATGTTGGGTTGTTACTAAGCGCGCCCGTGCTCACATATGTGGCACGCCCGTGCTTGCCTGGAAAACCAACCGTTTTGTCAGTCTTGGTCGGTTTTTGCCTTGGAGAACACGCTGGAGTAAAGCACGACCGTGCTTCATCACTGTGCACGCCCGTGCACATCCTGAAACTCTGAAATTAGCCTCCTTTGACTTGGAAATGTTGACATGTTGACCCGGGAGGGTTGCATGGCTGTGAGAACGGTCGTGCCATGTCTCGCAGATCTTCAAAGTCTTCAAATCTTCGTTCTTTTTGTGCCGTTTTGTGCGAGTTTTCACTCCTTTTCGTCATCGGACCTCCAAATCTGCATTTATCAACAAAGAAAGATAAATCCTAATAAAACAAAGATAAAAGCACGATTTAGAGTGTAAAACAGGTGATAATTAAATGTGAAAACATATCAATTTTACGGCACATCATAATACCTCACACTTAAGCGTTTGCTTGTCCTCAAGCAACCCGAACCTTAGGAAATTTTAGAGGGATGAAAATTGTAAGTTTAACTCGATGTGCCGAGCTTAACTTACCTCCTAAGAGTCTAACTTAATAAACTTTCGGGATTTCGGTATGGCTTTCGGTGAGACTTTATTACAACAATTCCTAAGGTGGCCCCTTTTTCCTTTTTCCTCACTTCTCTCATTCACTCGGGTTTCATTTTTGAGGTGATCACTCAAATTCTACCCGATGGACGATGCGAATCATAGGCTTGGGTGCAAATCGCAACTCCATCACTTTTTATTGAGGTGGAGTGTGTGAATCAATAGGACTTTTCGAGGGTTATTTAGTGGGATGGTGAAAAATTGGGTAGGAATGGAGTCTACCACCATGACTGATTTCGGGTTCGGTGCTTAAGGTGTTTGTTGGAATCTCGGTGATCTTCTCAAGTTGGCTTTGCTAATCTTCTCCTTGGACTTCGCAGCTCGACTGTGGCCTTCTCTCGTGAATCGCTTGGCGCGAAGGCCGCCTAATAGCCTCCACTAGGTTGGGTCGATTGCTTGGTTTCTTCAGACAATATTGCAAAACTTTTCTTTTTGAAGTTCCCTTGATTCTCTTTATTTACACGCACTCTTTTTTTTTTTTCAAAGATGAAACACAAATTTCTCATGGTGCTTGCTGGGTGATGGCTAACACATGGTATGCTCTTTTAATGGCTTTCTTTTGTAGCCTCTTCACGATCTCGATTCTTGATTCTTGATGTGCGGCTTTTGCTTAAAAGTCCCAAAATTGCCAAAGAGCTTCCTCAACACCTAAACACCTCCCTAATTTCGTCATGGCATGGGCTAAATGAACGTAAGGAAATGAAAAGGCTAAGGCTCAAAAATGGGTGGCTAGGGGTGGGGAAAATATATGAAAGGCTAATGATAACGGAATGGGTAACTCCTAGGTGCCTAAATCACTTTCACACACTCTCCTCTGATGCGGTCTCGCAGCGCATAAGTCACACAAGTTCTAATCGGGTCATACCAATGGGGAATATCTCTCAAAGCAAATGAACGAGCATATGTAAAATATATATATGAAATGGTGTGCTCGATAAGGCTCAATAATGCTCACATGGAAAACGGTAAGGGTTGTTAAAGGAATTGGGAACACCCTAAGCTGCTCTTTTTGTCTACCAAAAACGTCCCTAGTCTCCCGCAAAATCGTTGGGCCGACTCAAAGGGTTTGAAAATGTTTTTGTTGCCAAAAACTTCTTTTAAAAACATTGCCTTTTTGTTACGGTTTGTCGACTGCTTTGAGGTGTTTTATATTTTTCAAAAATTTCAAATACCTCACACTTAATTCTTTTACACAATTTTAATTTAATAATAGTAATATATGTAAGTGCAAAGAAAAGTGGGCAAGTCAAAAGGAACAAGAATCTCCCCTTTTTGTCTTCTAACGGTCTGCGTGCAGTCGATCCCCGCAACTGCCTTGTCTGCTATCTCGAGAGAAACCACTTGGCATGAACTTCAATAGTTTATTGGTACGAGAATAAAAATAAAAATAAAAACATGCTACTGGTCATAATGCCAAGAGGGCATACCTGGGTGATAGAAAGTATCAAGAGTGAACGACCATAACTGATGGTTCTTGACAGACTTATCTACCGTATGCACCAACCTCTCAACTTATTCATCCTAAGCTACTAATCACGGCTGCCTCCACGGCAGCACCACGTTTCACGTCTTTGGATGGACAAAACGTGTGATGCTCAGATTGCTTCCTTTCCGACCTCTTGGACTCTAGTGGTTTCCACATTACAACCTTTTTAGACCATTTGAAATCAAAATTTTCCAACACCTTAAGAGTTCATCTACTAACCTTTCAACCAACAATTTCCAAACATACCTTTATCAAGCCTCAGATCGAATGCACGCCCCCACGAGCTTCCGGTTTGTGTTCAAGTACCTAACGTGCTTGATTCACTCAAACCTTGGCTCTGATACCAACTTGTAAGACTCGTTTTTTTTAAACATATAATCATCCATAATATTCTAACCAAATAAGATACTAAACAACCTTGTTAAACATCCATTTAAGTTTACAAAAGACATGTTCCAAATTGGCTACCATGAGAATCTTTGACCATAACTTCAACCATGTACAAAATATTAACAACTTGTTTATTATGACTCAAAAGATCCTAACACTACCATGGTACCCAACCCTTTGGAACTTGTGCGTGCAAAATTCGACCTTCTTAAGACTTGATCTTCACTCGTGAGCTTTACCTATCACCAAATCAAACAAGCAAACATTTAGTATACTAAGAAGATAACAACATCTAGTTCAAAAGACACCAAAACAATCCTTTGAACCATGATGCATCCTTCCATTCTTCCTTACGACCCGTTAAGGGTATTTCCACCTTTTCATACCATACATTCCTCCAATTTACATTTGTGACCCGTTAAGGGTATTTCTACCATTTCTTACCATACATTCCACTAATTTACTTCCGTGATCCGTTAAGGTTATTTCTACCATTTCACATCATTCCACTAATTGTGCATCCTTGTGTAGCCACAAGGACACTTCATACTACTTTCATTCCATCATATTTACCCACAACAAGTAACATACATAACAATCATGACTAATATATCTATTACAATAAATAGTTGGGAGTAACCAACTTACCTTTATCGTGTGCACCTTGCTCCTTTTGACTACTTGAACCTTCAACCTTCACACCTACATAGTGAAGGAAATCCATACTTTAGTTCTCATACTTTCACCCATTACCATTCTTGGTTTAAGGATGATAAACTAACATGATTTCATAGTTACATACACTACCATCATGTTTAACATTCATTTCTCACAATTTCACCTATTCTAAAATGCTAAGCATTTCACCAAACACTTGGTGTACATTCACATTCATTCAAGTCAGTACACAAATTCTAAGGTTCACAATCCTCCCTTCTACATTAGCATTTACAATCTACATTTATATTTAACAACAATGCATAATCAATTGAGTTATCATGGTATTAAGGTCATGTTTGACTTTTTAAAAGTCAATATGAACCTTTATCCCAAACACCCACTTAATAACTCCCAATCCAGCCCCAATACTCTTAATTCAACATACAATTTCATCAATTCTACACTACTAAACATAGTAATTGTGTTTCCTAAGCTACAATGAAGCAATCATCATAATATGATTATGAAATCCTACTATACTGTAACACCCCAAAGTCCGTATATACAATTATTGTTAAAACGCGCGAAATCTAGGGCTTAGTGTATAAATTAACCAAAATGCTTAAGCTAAACCTGTAACAACCGGCAAAATTAAGGTAATCCCGTACTAATTAATTAAACGCGATTAACGTAATTAAACGTAATTATGTGTTGATCGTTTAACTGAGGCCTTAGAAAGATAGAAATTCCCAAATAATGCATAGGAATGCATAAGTTTAATGACGAAGCATGATAGGATCGTGCGCAAGCAAATCTATCCGGTATGGACACTGGCGATTACCCGGTAAAAATTTAATAAGCGAAACAAACCCCGGACACCCGGAATATATAATAAATGATATTTTCACAAAATATAATGAGTTTTGGAAACCCAAAGCCATACGTAAAAGGTTATTATACAAATCTCCCGGTAACGAATAAAGTGCGCGTACCGCACCCGATACGCGCGTAACACGTAATTTTACCCGGCAAAAGCCGAAATAAATTATCAGTAATTAAACTGGACTAAATTTAAGGAATATTAATGGTATTTTAATATTCGGGTGACACGCGGTTAAAAGCCCAAGAATACCCGGACGGTACCCGAACGAGATTAACTTAAACATAATAATATTGGGTAATATTTAGCAAAGTGGACCCCACCCAAGACACCCAAGGGGCCGGCCTAGGGGCCCACCCAAATGGTAAAACTCTTAATTATCCTCTTTAACCTTTCATCTCCTTAAAAATCCAATGATTAGAAAGATAATAATAATATTAATGCATGCAATTGCATTGGGTAAAAAAAAATTAACTAATCACTCCCTCTCTCTCTCTCTCTCAAAAACTCGGCCCAAACGCCCCTAATATTATCAAGATCATTTCAATATCTTCCATAATCTTACACAAAGATCTCCATCCAATCCATGCAAGATACTAGTGATCTTGGAAGATTTGAAAGAAAGATAATATAACCCACTTGAGAATACTTGGAAAAAAATCACAAATTTCTTCTTCTTCTCCTCTCTTGGCCGTAACATTACACCCCTCCATCAACATTGTTCTTGCAATTTTTACACTAACAAATCATCTCTAAATCATCATCCATCAAAACCCCTTTTGTGTGTTTAAGAGCTTGGAGCTTAAACCCTTTGGAAAAACACACTAAACCCCATCCAATCCAAGGTTGTTGTCTTCCCTAGCCTTGAGCTAGTAGTAAGTTTTACCTTGTTTGATTCTTAATGTTCATATTTTGTGCTTTTGAAAGCAAGTTGTACATTGATGGGTAATGAAATGGATTTTATAAAGATAATGTGTTTTGCTAGATTAAAAAATGGAAGAATAATAATAACATAAATAAATCTTGGAGTTATGTTAATAAATGTAGTATTTGGAGAAAATGTGATAAAATGAACATACACTTGAGTTAATGGATGATTTGAGCATGATTGATGAAAAGGACTTGAATATGATGGAAGATGATTTTAATCATCATAAGATGATAAGTTAATGCCAAAAATATATTAAAATGGGTTAGAGAATCATAGGTGAAAAAGTTCCATATTCAAAGTCTACTCACTTGAATAAGTGAAAGGTTGATATTTTGGATAAAAATATGGAACAAACATGTTAATAGCATTTAGGATGGATTATAAGATTATTAAAAGTGGAATGAAGTAAAAATAATCAAGCATTAAGAAAATAGTTCTTCAAAGTCCACTAAAATGGAAGAAAATGCCAACCATGAAAGATAAGATGAAAAATGCAACAAATATAAGTTAAAGGACAAATATTATAACTTGGAAAGTCGAGGGACTAAAATATGTATTTTAGAAACTTTAGTCCAAAAATGCATTAACGAAGAGTTCGGTGTCAAAAGCATAAATAATAGCTTTTCCAAGTGTAGTTTTTGATAAACACGAGAAACTTACTTGTGTATAAATTAAAAGAGGCACTTTTATAAAAATGGAAGTTTTATAAAAATAAGAGGATAAGTTAACGTAAGGATTTTATAAAAATAAAATTTTATAAAATATTAGTAAAGACTTGGGAAAACTTGTACAAAAATGGATACTTTTATATAAATGGGAATATAAAAGTATCGGAAACATTTTTGGGTTACAAGTTGAACGAGTTGGGCTAAACGTACAAAGTATATTTTCCAAGAAATAAACGTTCGGAATTGGAAGTAGGAATAATATTTCCATAGAACGCGTAATGGGAAATAAATGTGAAAAACGCTAACTAACGAACTTAGTTACATGAACTAACGTAAACGGACATATGAGAAAAATGCTATTACGACAAGATAAAATATACATATATATATTAAGGAAATAAAATATATATAACAAAGGTGAAACGTGCGTAACACTTTCCTAAGTGTAGAAAGAATATTCGTGGGGAAAGGAAAACACAACGTAACGAATCAAAAACGCTAAACGACACATGAACTTAACAAGTAGTATCCACGCGATGGTATATGTACATATGCTCGTTTTCGACTAGTATATCTATTTGAATGGGAAAATAGATATGCGAGAAGGAAAACCGAGACGAGTAGGTGAAATATATCTACGAACGTGTGAATACCGACAAGATCCTAGTACATTTATTTAAATGGGAAAATAAATGTACGGTGTGGTGAGTCTAGTCGGGCGTTAAGAATATGTTACCAAACGACAAGAACTTAGCATATTTATTTGAATGGGAAAATAAATACGTGGCAAAGTGAGTCGGGTCGGATAATAAGAAATCACATTATATCGAGCGAAACGATCCTAAGTATAATTATTTAAATGGAAAATAATTATACGTTGGGTAGAGTCGTGTCGAGAATAATAATGTACAAGTCACAAAGAATATTAATAAGAATAATATATGACTTGTAAGGAAAGGGTAATCCATCGCCAATGAACCTAGGATACGAAAGTATTAAACGGGAATGGGATAAAGACGTGGTCGGGAAGTTGGGTGTACAACTTGCCAAGGCACATACACCATAGGTGTAGTGACTTATACGCCTAGAACATTTGTAGGTGCGGGATCACAAACTTTACTATTTTCTTCTTTGAGCCGAGCACAGTTACAGGTGAGTCTCACGGCCCCATTTCTAAACTATTTAACGTTTTTACGGGGAAAGATATGTTGGGATTTGTTTGACGGGTTGAACACTTGAGTTGTGATCGCCACTCGGGTTGAGACCTCCCCACTATAATCATTAATTCAGGAAAGTGAAACCGAAGGAATATTTGAATAGTACTATTGGTGCATGACAAGGCCCACCCCTAAATCGATAGCGTCGATTTTGCATCGGCGTATGCCTGGGGTGCACGTATTCTGAAATCAAGTCGTAGGAATACCGAGTAACGACTTGGGGCGGGGGCATTATTAATTGTCTTGGTTTGGTTATAGGCTCAAGTAAAATTGTAGGACTTTGCAACTCCTATAAATGTCATAACAAGGATATTCCCATGAGATAAAGTTTATTAAATACAAAACCTGTGAACTCACCAATATTTATATATTGACGATTTTTAAAACATATCTTTCAGGTAATTGACAGATGAAGGTTAACGTGGCGAGCAGGGTCGGGGGAATCTCCAAGTTGGGCGTTGGATGTCATGAAGGGGCCTCGTCTCTCTATCCCAAGGATTTCGGGATATAGGGAGGAGCCTCCCCATTTATTTCAAAAAACAATTTTAAGATTATGTATGAATAATTTGACATGATTTTCAACGTTGAATAAATACCCGTTGTTTAATTAATATTGTGGTTTGCATTAATCTTGGCTTAATCCTCTTGAACCGTCGCGCCACGTGTTTCCGCCATAGGCGTGGTGTGACAGAAAGTGGTATCAGAGCCAAGGTTATAGTGAATTAGCATTTTTAAAAATCTAAACTATAACCGGATTGGTTCAAAAGACAAAGCTTTTATAATAAATGCGAAACGCAATAAATTTACCAACGACCATTTGAGTATGAGGAGATTCCGACCAAGCTAGCCATGAGTAAGGATACGTGTTATTCTAGTATTAGATGTTAGGAAGAGTACCGTAGATGTGTGCCTTAACTATCTAACGAATAATACTTAAATATTAGTACGGTTCTTTTGCCAGGATGTCAGACGCAGGGAGCGTAGCACCGAGCTACGACAGTAGCATCCAGATCATCCCAGCACCACCAGCGGAGCCGATCGAGGTTGTGGTACTCGATCCTGAGGGTGACGATGTAACACCCCAACCGATGGCGGAAACATCGGGGTGCCACGTATTGATGATTGTTTTCAGTAGCACATAGTATAATATAAATTTTAAATAATTTATTCAAACATAATATCCAAAATGTGAAATGATGTCTAAGAATTCAAATACATGATATCAAATAACAACTTCATAAAACTTCAAATAAAACTTCAAGTAAAGTCCTCATGCTAACTCAAGCCTCAGCTTCATTGTTACCTGAAACATGTTAATTTTGAAAGTATTTTGGGTCAACATAAGTTGGTGAGAATTACATAGGTTTTTGATAATAAAATGAATAAAATGTTGTGCAATTCATGTGTCATGTCAATCTAGCCCTTATGTGAGAACATACTAGAAATAAATCGAGTGCATAATCAACCCTGATGACTGTTATAAAATGATACATACCATACACTCATGGTCCAATTGAATATGTTATGCGATAACAAACACCCACGTAACCTTTGTAGGAGGCACGTATCCGAGTGGGATTGTCAGTCCAATAGATCTATCAATGTATACCGTCGGCTTGTACGAAGTTAATGATTATGCTAGAATGGTGCTTACTCTAATCATGCTCAAGACATAATGCAACATAGAAAACACATAGACACATTGATGATTGAATTGCAATGATAATGTTATAACATGTTTCACCCCAAAAATGGTGAATAATAAAAGGGGCTATGTAAAACTCACCTTAGCAAATGTTAAACTTGTTGAAAAGATGAAATAATAGTGTTGCCCAAAATGATTCCAAATATCACCCTATAATCAGGTAATATATATAATAAGTCTAAGTCTAATTAACTTATAAGTGTATCCTAGGGTTTCGATTTGGGGATAATCAATTGTTGAATTTAAATTAAAATGTTAATTAATAAAGGAAAATTTGATAATTAATAAAAGAAAGTCTTTTTATAAAATTTGAATTTTGAATGTACACATTAAAGTGTTTGAAGCATAAAAATAATTTTTATAAAATTTTTTCATTTAAAATAGATTTTTAAATCTATTTATTATAAATAGCCAATATTTAACTTTGATATTCAAAAATACTAAAATTAAAGAATTTCTATTTTAAAAATCATATTTCTGTTCTAAATGATTAAAAATAATTTGTATAAATTTTTGGTGCAAAAATGATGAAAATTGGATTTATTATGATTTAATTATAATTAAATCTAACAAAAATTGATTAAAAATATAAAATAATTGATTTTACTGAATTAAAAATTATTTCAGAAAAGTTTATCTTTATAAAAAGTCAGGATAATTTTTGGAGAATTTAATAAAATTATTTTGATATATAAATGGATTTTTATAAATATAATAGTATAAAAATGATTTAATTATTATAAATACTAAATAAATGAATTTCTGAAAAATAAAAATTGTGAATAACACTTTTATCTCAGATTAAACAAATATAATTTTCTTAGAATTTATAAAATAGTTTTGATATTTTAAAATGAATTTAAAAGATTAAAAGGTTTAATATATATATATATATATATATAATAGTTTTGTTTAAAAAAAATAAAAGAAGCAAAAAGGGGCAGTAGCGGGACTCGAACCCGGGTACCTTCTGTATCAAGCCCAGGTCACAACCACTTGGCCTAGGCCAGTGGTTGTGATGTTTTCTGTTTAAAATTAATTAAATACAATACGCGAATCAAAGTTTATCCCCAATTCTAAACGAACGAACCCTAGAATTTGCAATTGGACAAATCAGACAACTTGAGCCCGATTAATGTTGGGGCTTTTGTTGTTTGATCGCCGACTAATAAAACCCACAGAAGATCAAGGACTCACAGTGATGAATTGAGTTCGTGTGCTTGGTCAAACCAGAAGTCAAACAACGAACAAGATAATTAAAATCAGAGTGTTTCAGAGATAATTGGAGGTTGAGAGAGAGTTGTGAGCGAGTTGTTAAGCTTCGAAGTACATCTATTTATACAGAGGATCAATGGTGGGTTCAATTGGAAGGTTTGACCCAATTTAAATGTCATACGCGTATAATTTAAAAATTGGTCAACGATTTGTTATAATTGACGTGTAATCGTGTTACACAAGGCCGGCAATCAACTGAATTTACCAATTATAGATCAATCATGAGTTAATTCCTTGGATTGATTAACAAGCTAACCCACAGTTGACTTTCTTTGTCAACTGTGAAGGTTTTAAAAACGCGCTTATAATTAATAAGGATCCAGGTTTATAACAAAAGAATGGCTAGCCCAGTTGGTTGTGCTTGTGTGTGTGTTTAACCCGGTCTTGGCGCGGGTTCGATTCCCGGCCAAGACTTTTAATTTTTTTGATATAATTTCAATACCACACACATATATAATATTATATATATAGTATTAGGGTTCCACAAATGCGACAAAAATAATAAATGCGACGTATAAGACAAAACTTGACGTTTTTATTAATGACGAACGTGTACGTACAAGTTTTAAATGCGAAACGTTACAGTCTCCCCTACTTTTAGGAACTTCGTCCCGAAGTTGGAGTTGGAGAGTCTGGTGGGAAAAGATGCGGATATTTCGACTTCATCTGGTCTTTACGTTCCCAAGTGAACTCTGGGCCTCGTTTAGATTCCCAACGAACCTTAACGATCGGAATACGACTGCGCTTGAGTTTCTTGACTCCAGTGTCAACAATCTCGACGGGTTTCTCGATAATGTGCATGCTTTCATCGATTTGCACATCCTCAAGAGGAACATGAAGGTTCTCATCTGCTAAGCATTTCTTGAGATTCGAAACATGGAAGGTCGGATGAACATTGCTTAGCTCAGGTGGAAGCTCAAGTTTGTAAGCCACTTTTCCAACTCTGTCAAGAATTTTGAAGGGGCCAACGTATCGAGGAGCTAGTTTTCCCTTTCTACCGAAACGAATAACTCCTTTCCAAGGGGATACCTTAAGTAGTACAAGGTCCCCAACTTGAAATTCCAAGGGTTTACGACGTTTATCAGCATAACTCTTTTGGCGACTTCTAGCCTTGAGAAGATTATCCTGAATGAGCTGAATTTTGTCTGTGGTTTCCTGGATTAGTTCGGGTCCAGTAATACGAGCTTCACCAACCTCAGTCCAACAGACAGGAGAACGACATTTCCGACCATAGAGTGCCTCAAAAGGAGCCATGTTAATGCTGGCGTGATAACTGTTGTTGTATGAAAACTCAACCAAAGGAAGATGAGAATCCCATGCGCCACCAAAATCGATGACACATGCCCTGAGCATGTCCTCAAGTGTCTGGATGGTTCGTTCAGTCTGACCATCCGTTTGAGGGTGGTAAGCAGTGCTCAAGTTCAACTTGGTACCCAAAGCATCTTGTAGAGATCCCCAAAAGTGAGAGGTGAAACGACCATCGCGATCAGAAATAATGTCCAAAGGTATACCGTGACGACATACGATTTCACTTACGTACATCTTTGCCAACCTTTCCACAGAATACTTCTCACGAATAGGTAGAAAGTGAGCTGATTTGGTCAAACGATCGACGATTACCCAAATACTATCAAAACCTTTGGGTGTACGATGAAGTTTGGTGATGAAATCCATAGCTATGCTCTCCCATTTCCAGACAGGTCTCTCTGGTTGTTCAAGCATACCAGATGGTCGTTGATGTTCAGCCTTAACCTTGGAACAAGTGAGGCATTTTGCAACGAATAGAGCAATGTCTTTCTTCATACCAGGCCACCAATAAGAATAACGAAGATCTTGGTACATCTTGTCAGCACCAGGATGAATAGAATAACGAGACTTATGAGCCTCGTTCATGAGAAAAGTACGAAGATCATCACGGTCGGGAATCCACAGTCGGTTAAGGAAATAAAGGAGACCATCGGGTTTGGTTTCAAGTTGAGTTTCAGCACCACAAGACATTTCATCGTACATGTTACCTTGGGTGACTGATGTGTGTTGAGCCTGGAGAATGCGATCTTGAAGATCAGTACGAACTCTCGCACATTGTAGTTTGACACGCTCTTTACGACTAAGTGCGTCGGCCACAACATTCGCCTTGCCAGGATGGTAGCGAATTTCGCAATCATAGTCGTTAAGTAATTCAACCCAACGTCGTTGCCTCATGTTAAGATTCTTTTGATCGAAGACATGTTGGAGACTTTTGTGATCCGTGAACACCACACATTTGGTCCCATAAAGATAATGTCTCCAAATCTTGAGTGCAAAGACAACAACGCCCAATTCAAGATCATGGGTGGTATAATTCTTTTCGTGAGTCTTGAGTTGTCGAGACGCATAAGCAATAACCTTTCCTCGTTGCATGAGAACACAAACAAGACCTTGGTTCGATGCATCACAGTAGACCACGAAATCATCATTACCATCAGGTAGAGACAAGATAGGAGCTTCACAGAGTTTCAGCTTAAGAGTTTCAAATGATTCCTCTTGCTTAGGTCCCCACTCATAGGGTTTACCCTTGTGAGTTAAGGTAGTGAGAGGAACAGCGATCTTGGAGAAATTGGCGATGAATCGACGATAATAACCAGCCAACCCAAGAAAAGAACGGACTTCCGTTGGAGTGGTAGGAACACTCCAATTCTTCACAGCTTCGATCTTTGTGGGATCAACATGAATTCCGTTCATATCAATGACATGTCCCAAAAATTGAACTTCCTTAAGCCAAAATTCACATTTTGAGAACTTGGCGTACAGTTGTTCTTTCTTTAGGAGATTCAAGATAGAGTGAAGATGTTGCTCGTGATCGGATTTTGATTTAGAGTAAATCAAAATATCATCGATGAAAACGATCACGAATTTGTCGAGATAGGGTCTACAAACCCGATTCATCAAATCCATAAATACTGCGGGAGCATTGGTCAACCCAAAAGGCATAACCATGAATTCATAGTGACCGTAGCGAGTGCGAAAAGCCGTCTTGGGAATATCTTCATCGTGGACTCTAAGCTGATGATAACCAGAACGGAGATCAATCTTCGAGAAGTGGGTTGCTCCTTGAAGTTGATCGAAGAGATCGTCAATCCTAGGAAGTGGATAACGATTCTTGATGGTGAGTTTGTTGAGTTCACGGTAGTCAATACACATCCGAAGAGAACCATCCTTCTTTTTAACGAATAAGACAGGGGCTCCCCATGGAGAAGAACTAGGGCGAATGAACCCTTTATCAGAAAGTTCCTGTAATTGACTGGCAAGTTCTTGCATCTCAGAGGGTGCAAGACGATAAGGAGCTTTAGCGACAGGATTAGCACCAGGAACAAGATCAATACGAAACTCCACTTGTCGAGCAGGAGGCAAACCAGGTAAATCCTCTGGAAAGACTTCAGGATAGTCTCGAATAATAGGAATATCTTGGATACTTTTGCCTTTGTCCTTCTTCTCTATCACGTTAGCTAAGAAGGCTGTATACCCCTTTCGTAAGTACTTTTGGGCAGTAGTACAAGACATAAGCTTAAGCTCACCACAGGGTTTCTCACCATAGATCTTCAAAATCTCACCAGATTCGAGAGGAATGCGTATGACTTTCTCGAAGCACAGAATTTCGGCATGATGAGTTGACAACCAGTCCATGCCTACTATAACATCAAAACTACCAAGATGCATGGGGATGAGATCGATAGGGAAAGTATGATCGTCGAGGTTCAACAAGCAGTTACGAATAATAGAGTCGATCGAAATAGACTTCCCGTTAGCTACCTCTACCACGAAAGGTTCTTCTAGATTAGTGTGGGGTAAGTTAAGTAAAGGTTCAAATTTCAGTGACACAAATGATTTATCAGCTCCCGAATCAAATAATATGGATGCATAGTGGTTATTAATGAGAAACGTACCATTCACCACTTCGTTGTTGTCACGTGCCTGATTAGCGTTGAGATTGTAGGCGCGACCTCGAGCACCTTGGTTTTGGTTGCGGTTCTGGTTTTGGTTTTGGTTCTGATTTTGGTTTTGGTTACGGTTACGATTAGGGCAGTTGTTGATGTAGTGATTAGGGTTGCCACACTCGTAGCATTGACCACGAGTAGGCCTGTTGTTTTGTTGGTTGGGAGCTGGGTTGTTGTTGTCTTGGGTAGCAGAAGATCGACAGACGTTCACCAGGTGACCATATCTTTGACACTTAGTACAAAAACGACATGGCACCTGCGTTGGATGATGGTACTTGCAAGTGTTGCACAAAGGGTGAGGTCCGGTGTATGGTTTCTTGGCTGGGTTTTGGGCAGCAGGTGGAGTAGCAGCAACCATATAGTTTCTAGCCTTGCGCTTTTTGTTGCTTGAGGTCTCAGGCTTTACTTCAATTGCAGGCTGTGGAGTGTCTTTGGCAACAGTCTTCTTAGTGCCCTTGCGAACGAGAGTACCGTTCTTCACGTGATTATCAGTAAGAGTGGCCGCTAGACGTTTGGCCTCTTCCAGAGTTGCAGGATTTCTACCCCAAACGGTGTCCTGGATTTGCATGGGCAGACCACCGATGTACTTCTCGATGGCTACCGGCAGAGGAGTAACTTTGTGGGGCAACAATAAGCTAAGCTCATGAAAGCGGGTGTTGTAGGCAAGGTTTTCCCCACTATCTTGAGCTAAGGTGTGGAACTCATCCTCAAGTTTTTTAACTTCATTGCGAGGACAAAACTCTTCCTTCATGACCTCCTTGACTTGGTCCCATGTCATAGCAAGAGCAACCTCGGCCCCACGAGTACGCTTTTCTTCATTCCACCATGTGAGTGCTCGTTTATGGAGAACACTCATGGCGTAACGAACCTTGAAGTTGTTGGGGCACTCACTGTTGATGAAGGTATTCTCAATACCCTCAAACCATTGGAGGAGTCCAGTAGCTCCTTCTTCCCCACTAAACTTTGGAGGGTTACAAGAGTTGAAATGCTTAAGGGTGCAAGCTTGGGGTCCATTACCATTGCCATTGCCATTCCCGTTCCCGTTGTTGTGACCATTCCCGTTGCCGTTCAATTGGATGACCTGAGCGAGTAAATTGGGAACCAGAGTTGCGATTTGCTGCGCCATTTGTTGAGAAATGATCGCAGCCAGTTGAGCATCGACCCCATTGTTGTTGTGGTTAGGAACTTGGTCATGGTTGTGGTTATGGTTATCACCACCATCTTCGTGGTTCTCACCATTGTTGTTACGAGTGCTGCGACGAGGAGGCATGATTTGTAATAGACACAATGAAATGAATGAGAGTTTGTATAAGGAATGTAATCATTTATTCATTAATTAAAACGAATAAACGAAAACGTTGACTTATCAAAGATTCTAAATTCTAATAACATATGAAGACATGCTTTAGCCTATAAGTGAACACTCATCCCGAGAATTCCCAGGTAGGCATCCGGGTCCCTCGTCTGATTGGGATATATGCGCAATGCCAGCCTAGACAGAAGACTCAGAATACAGGCGTTCACCCTTCCAGATTGCACGTGTTCGTTATTAAAATCTAGAACTTCGACGAGATCTCAAGGGGGTTCAGGTTAAACCTGAGGATTTTGTCCTATTAATCTAATGGTGGATCAGGATTGCAGCAGACAAATAAGAGTAGTCACATGTGGGTTTAGGGTTATAAGGCATAGGATAAGGATAGGATTAGGGAAGCAATTAGGGTTACAAGTAGGAGAAGCAAATACTGTTTAAGTCCCTAAGGTTATAGTCTAGATTATTTCTAATAACCTAATTCCCTATAACCAAGGCTCTGATACCAATCTGTAACACCCCAACCGATGGCGGAAACATCGGGGTGCCACGTATTGATGATTGTTTTCAGTAGCACATGGTATAATATAAATTTTAAATAATTTATTCAAACATAATATCCAAAATGTGAAATGATGTCTAAGAATTCAAATACATGATATCAAATAACAACTTCATAAAACTTCAAATAAAACTTCAAGTAAAGTCCTCATGCTAACTCAAGCCTCAGCTTCATTGTTACCTGAAACATGTTAATTTTGAAAGTATTTTGGGTCAACATAAGTTGGTGAGAATTACATAGGTTTTTGATAATAAAATGAATAAAATGTTGTGCAATTCATGTGTCATGTCAATCTAGCCCTTATGTGAGAACATACTAGAAATAAATCGAGTGCATAATCAACCCTGATGACTGTTATAAAATGATACATACCATACACTCATGGTCCAATTGAATATGTTATGCGATAACAAACACCCACGTAACCTTTGTAGGAGGCACGTATCCGAGTGGGATTGTCAGTCCAATAGATCTATCAATGTATACCGTCGGCTTGTACGGAGTTAATGATTATGCTAGAATGGTGCTTACTCTAATCATGCTCAAGACATAATGCAACATAGAAAACACATAGACACATTGATGATTGAATTGCAATGATAATGTTATAACATGTTTCACCCCAAAAATGGTGAATAATAAAAGGGGCAATGTAAAACTCACCTTAGCAAATGTTAAACTTGTTGAAAAGATGAAATAATAGTGTTGCCCAAAATGATTCCAAATATCACCCTATAATCAGGTAATATATATAATAAGTCTAAGTCTAATTAACTTATAAGTGTATCCTAGGGTTTCGATTTGGGGATAATCAATTGTTGAATTTAAATTAAAATGTTAATTAATAAAGGAAAATTTGATAATTAATAAAAGAAAGTCTTTTTATAAAATTTGAATTTTGAATGTACACATTAAAGTGTTTGAAGCATAAAAATAATTTTTTTTAAAATTATTTCATTTAAAATAGATTTTTAAATCTATTTATTATAAATAGCCAATATTTAACTTTAATATTCAAAAATACTAAAATTAAAGAATTTCTATTTTAAAAATCATATTTCTGTTCTAAATGATTAAAAATAATTTGTATAAATTTTTGGTGCAAAAATGATGAAAATTGGATTTATTATGATTTAATTACAATTAAATCTAACAAAAATTGATTAAAAATATAAAATAATTGATTTTACTGAATTAAAAATTATTTCAGTAAAGTTTATCTTTATAAAAGTCAGGATAATTTTTGGAGAATTTAATAAAATTATTTTGATATATAAATGGATTTTTATAAATATAATAGTATGAAAAATGATTTAATTATTATAAATACTAAATAAATGAATTTCTGAAAAGTAAAAATTGTGAATAACACTTTTATCTCAGATTAAACAAATATAATTTTTTTTAGAATTTATAAAATAGTTTTGATATTTTAAAATGAATTTAAAAGATTAAAAGGTTTAATATATATATATATATATATATATATAATAGTTTTGTTTAAAAAAAATAAAAGAAGCAAAAAGGGGCAGTAGCCGGGACTCGAACCCGGGTACCTTCTGTATCAAGCCCAGGTCACAACCACTTGGCCTAGGCCAGTGGTTGTGATGTTTTCTGTTTAAAATTAATTAAATACAATACGCGAATCAAAGTTTATCCCCAATTCTAAACGAACGAACCCTAGAATTTGCAATTGGACAAATCAGACAACTTGAGCCCGATTAATGTTGGGGCTTTTGTTGTTTGATCGCCGACTAATAAAACCCACAGAAGATCAAGGACTCACAGTGATGAATTGAGTTCGTGTGCTTGGTCAAACCAGAAGTCAAACAACGAACAAGATAATTAAAATCAGAGTGTTTCAGAGATAATTGGAGGTTGAGAGAGAGTTGTGAGCGAGTTGTTAAGCTTCGAAGTACATCTATTTATACAGAGGATCAATGGTGGGTTCAATTGGAAGGTTTGACCCAATTTAAATGTCATACGCGTATAATTTAAAAATTGGTCAACGATTTGTTATAATTGACGTGTAATCGTGTTACACAAGGCCGGCAATCAACTGAATTTACCAATTATAGATCAATCATGAGTTAATTCCTTGGATTGATTAACAAGCTAACCCACAGTTGACTTTCTTTGTCAACTGTGAAGGTTTTAAAAACGCGCTTATAATTAATAAGGATCCAGGTTTATAACAAAAGAATGGCTAGCCCAGTTGGTTGTGCTTGTGTGTGTGTTTAACCCGGTCTTGGCGCGGGTTCGATTCCCGGCCAAGACTTTTAATTTTTTTGATATAATTTCAATACCACACACATATATAATATTATATATATAGTATTAGGGTTCCACAAATGCGACAAAAATAATAAATGCGACGTATAAGACAAAACTTGACGTTTTTATTAATGACGAACGTGTACGTACAAGTTTTAAATGCGAAACGTTACAGACGATATGGAGGTTGACGCCGCCGCAGAGGGCGCAGACAGAGATAGCTCCGATGAGACTGACCCGAGCGAGGACCCAGCGTGGGCCCCCCGCTGGAGGCGACGTGGCCGCTATGGCCGACCTACCGATGGCCGAGGCACCGCAGGCTGACTTGCCTCTAGTGCCATTCCATGCAGCACCACTGCCAGCACTTCCCATCCGAGCCGTCAAGGACTTCCCTGTAGGCTGTGCAGGTCCATCGAGACCCGTCCCCACACAGTCGGAGACCGTGGAGTCTCCATACGACCGACATGCACACGTCGATCGTGAGCCCCTACCCACCCCACTTATTCTTGTTCCCCCGGGCATGAGACTCGTGCCCGTTTCCCGAGGACACAACGGGTGGATCTCGAACGACTCCGACAATGAGTCGACCGCATCGGTGGAGCACATTGCTGTGCCGATCCCACCAGCAGACCAGGAGGAGCACGTCGCTCCGATGATAGGGCATGCCACCACTGCACCGGCCGCCCTACCCGCCTTACCAGAGCCCGTACCACAGGATGGGCCAGCCTCTACTGGGCACATCCTTGAGGGCAGCTCAGCCCGTAGCTCTGAGCTGCACCGAGCAGGTTTGGCAGCTCACGCCACTGCCAGCCCTCCCACCCCTACCACCGTGATATCCGCTCCAGAGTGGGTCGCTGTCACACAGCCCCTCATGGTCCCACTCGCCGAGCTTATAGTCCCCTCACCAGTATCCATGACGTTACCTATCACCACCTTTCCTGTACTACCACCCCTACCCGAGATGCTCCCCATACCACCACCTGCACCATTCACTATGGATGCAGGAGCCCTTTTTCTGATACCCCCACTTGCACCGTATACTCTAGGTGCAGGAGACCCATACCAGGTACCACCCCATTTCTTCACCGGATTACAGGGCTTTGCCCCACCCTTCACACCCCTACCTATACCCGATATAGTCGGCCCATCCCAGCCGACGTATACCGACATCCCTGGACCGTCGCAGCCCCACGGGATGGCCCCACTGTCAGGACCGGCATGGTCCACAGTGATCTCCTTGGAGAGAGACTTCCAGACTCTCACCGACACGGTGCAGCGCACCGTGAACCAGATGGAGCAGCAGGCCCAGCTCATGTGGGCCAGGATCATCGACGCCAGAGATGCGCTGGCACATTATGCTGAAGAGTTGCTGAGCATGGACGCTCATTGCGGGATTACGGGCGACGCACACTTTGCGCATCGCCAATTCTTGTACGATCGCATTATGGCGATCAGTATGACCATTAGCATGTACGCCCCCCAGTATCAGTACCCGCCGCCGCCGCCACCACAGTAGCGATACGTCAGAGACACTTGGAGGATCACCTACGGACATAGTAGTAGTAGTAGTAGTAGTATGATAGCACAGTATGGGTTATAGCACCCATCTGCATTTTTGCCTAGCCGAGCGGGATTGTGCCGGTATATGCCATTATATTTCTAGTGTATTTCAAAAGAGTGATGTATGAGGAATGTATCCTCGGTTTTTGTTATTATGAACAAATCATTGTACTCGTGGTATTGAAATTAATGAAAAATTTTGTTATGGTAAAATATGTGTTATGATTGTCTACGATTATTATTACCTGTACTATATATATAGTGATTGTGTGATGATGTTGTGCTGATTATTGTGTTCATGAGTTGTGTTGTTATTTATACCTTATGTATGACGATATTGTATGAATGATCGCCAAATTAACCTTTGATAATGATTATTGAAGAAAAATGGCACCAGCCACCCGAAGCAATAGTGGAAACGAAAGACTACCCACAACACCCGAGGAGCTTGAAGCCCTAGTTTCGGGACACATCGCCCAAGCTCTCGCAGAACACAATGCCACGCACACTGAAAGATCGCGAGATCGAACAGGGAGCGACCGACGTGAAACCTCCCCTACCGGTAAGAGGGTTTCGAATGTAAGCAATAGGAGTTTTCGTAAAACTCCTACCCCATAATAACATGCTATTTTATTATTGCAGAAACGGCCTCGCGAGAGCGTGGCTGCACGTTCAAAGCTTTTCTGGACTGCAAGCCACTCAACTTCAGTGGCACTGAAGGCTCTGTCGGACTAGTCAAGTGGTTCGAGAAAACTGAAGCGGTGATCCGTATCAGCAGCTGTACCCCGCGACAAGCTGTCATGTACTCCACTAACCTGTTTCTGGACCAAGCACTAACATGGTGGAACAACCAAGTGCAAACACTGGGAGACGATGCTGCTTACTCGTTGTCATGGTTGGAGTTGAAGGAACTAATGATCGCCGAGTACTGCCCGGCGAGCGAAGTGCAGAAGCTAGAGACCGAGTTCTGGAACCTCACCATGGTTGGATCGGACGTAGCTGGGTACACGTCCAGATTTCATGATCTCTCCCGGTTAGTGCCTCGCTTGGTTACCCCGGAAAGCAAAAAGGTGGAAAGGTACCTATTCGGATTGGCGCCACAGATACGCGGCATGGTCACTGCTTCCAAACCTACGACCATGCGCGAAGCTATCGACCTCGCCTTAAGCCTCACTGAAGACGCCATTCGAATGGGCACTCTGATCCGGAAAGTGTCAGGATTGAAGCTCACCGAGTCCAGCAGCGTTGAGGGTAAGAATCTGGGTACAAGTTCAGCCGTTGGGTCAAGCGAACAGGGAAATAAGCCGAGGTTTGGGAAGCGTAAGCGCGATGAGAGGAAAAAGGATGGATCATCGGGAGGTTCAGGTAAGAAAGGGAAAGAGTATGTAGCCACTGGGCGTGGAAACAATGGAAAACAGGGTTACCAAGGAAAGAATGAGGTGATCTGCGGTAAGTGCCGTCGTTCTGGGCACAAGACAGAAGACTGCAGGTCAGGAGCGCCAAAGAACGGAGGAGCGAGGCCCTGCTTCGCATGTGGATCGCTCGATCATTGGAAGAGGGATTGTCCCAAACTCAACAACCAAGCCCGTGGGCGGGCATTCGTGATTGGTGCCGGTGATGCACGACAAGACCCTAATGTGGTCACTGGTACGTTCCCTCTAAATGGACATTATGCTTCTGTATTGTTTGATACTGGCACCGATTTTAGCTTCGTGTCTGTCGAATTTAAAAGATTACTTGGACTAAAAACTGGTAAGCTAGACACATAATACTCTATAGAACTGGCTAACGGTAAGACTGTAGAAACTCGAGAAGTAGCGAAGGATTGTAAGTTGGATCTCTGTGGTCACGAGTTTGGCATTGATCTATTGCCAGTCGTACTGGGTAGCTTTGACATAGTCGTTGGCATGGATTGGCTATTCGCACACCGCGCCGTCGTTGTTTGCAACGACAAAGTGATTCAAGTTCCCCTCGCAAGCGGTGAAACCCTATCGATCCAAGGGGAAAGGCGTGGGACACCGTTAAGAATTATTACCAGCATGAAGGCCCGAAAGTGTCTAAGGAAAGGTCTCGTCGCATTCTTGGCGCACGTGGTAGATAAGAAGGCCGACGAGCGAAGGTTAGAAGACATTCCAATAGCCAGAGACTTTCCAGATGTGTTCCCAGAAGATTTTCCGGGATTGCCACCACCTCGACAAGTCGAGTTCCGCATCGACCTTGTTCCAGGAGCTGCACCCGTAGCGCGATCGCCATATCGCTTAGCTCCATCCGAGATGCAGGAACTATCTGGTCAACTACAAGAGTTGTTGGACAAAGGTTTCATAAGACCAAGCTTCTCACCCAGGGGAGCTCCCGTCTTATTTGTAAAGAAGAAGGATGGCACTTTTCGAATGTGCATTGACTATCGAGAACTGAACAAGTTAACCATTAAGAATCGCTATCCTCTTCCCCGGATCGATGATTTATTTGATCAACTTCAAGGATCCAGTTTCTACTCCAAGATTGATCTAAGGTCCGGCTATCACCAGTTGCGTATCCAAGAAGAGGACGTGCCAAAAACAGCCTTTAGGACTCGTTATGGGCACTATGAATTTTTGGTTATGCCATTCGGATTAACCAACGCACCAGCTGTTTTCATGGATTTGATGAATCGCGTGTGTAAGCCATATTTGGACAAATTTGTTATTGTCTTCATTGATGATATCTTGATCTATTCACGCACTAAGGAAGAACATGAGGATCACCTTCGGTTAATCCTTGAGGTACTACGCAAAGAGAAACTCTATGCTAAGATCTCGAAGTGCAACTTTTGGATACGAGAGGTTCACTTCCTAGGCCACGTGGTGAATGAAAAGGGTATACATGTCGATCCCGCCAAGATCGAAGCAATTAAAAATTGGGACGCCCCTAGAACTCCTACTGAAGTACGACAATTTCTTGGCCTTGCGGGTTACTACAGAAGGTTCATCGAGAACTTTTCTAAGATAGCACAGTCTTTAACCATGCTAACCCAAAAGGATAAGAAGTTCGAATGGACGGAAAAAGCAGGAATCGGCGTTTCAATTGTTAAAAGATAAGTTATGTGGCGCCCCGATATTATCACTCCCCGACGGTATGGAAGACTTTGTGGTTTATTGTGACGCCTCTCACCAGGGATTGGGTTGTGTATTGATGCAACGAGAGAAGGTCATAGCGTATGCTTCCAGACACCTAAAGCTCCACGAGAAGAATTACACCACACACGACTTGGAATTGGGAGCCGTGGTATTCGCGCTCAAGATATGGAGACATTATTTATATGGAACCAAGTGTACAATCTTCACCGATCATAAAAGTTTGCAGCACATCTTTGACCAAAAGGAATTGAACATGCGACAACGGCGATGGGTCGAATTATTGAACGATTACGATTGTGAGATAAAGTACCATCCCGGGAAGGCGAACGTTGTAGCCGACGCCTTGAGTCGCAAGGAACGGGTTAAGCCATTGCGTGTCCGAGCCTTGGGTTTAACTATCCACATGAACTTGACTGACCGGATTCGTGAAGCTCAAATTAACGCTCTGAAACCCGAGAACGTCAAAGGTGAAAGATTGCGGAAGATGGTTGATTCACTGGAGCCAAAGGCGGATCAAGCCTTGTACTTCATGAATAGAATTTGGGTACCAGTGTATGGTGGATTGCGTGAACTGGTATTGGCCGAAGCTCACAGTTCGCGATATTCGGTTCACCCTGGAGCAGACAAGATGTTCCATGATTTAAAGGAATTTTACTGGTGGCCAAATTTCAAAAGAGATATAGCGACATATGTTGCGCGATGCTTGACTTGCGCGAAGGTCAAAGCCGAGCATCAGAGACCATCCGGCTTGCTTCAGCAACCGGAAATACCAGAATGGAAATGGGAACGAATTACTATGGATTTCATTACTAAGTTACCCAAGACAACAAGCAGCCATGACATGATATGGGTAATCGTTGATCGATTGACAAAATCTGCACACTTCCTCCCGATTCGCGAAACGGATAAGTTGGAGAAACTGACTCGTTTGTACATTAAGGAAGTAGTGTCTAAGCATGGTGTACCAATTTCCATCATCTCTGATCGAGATAGTCGTTTCACCTCAAGATTTTGGGAAAGTTTGAATGAAGCCCTCGGTACCCGCCTTGACATGAGTACCGCATATCATCCCCAAACCGATGGTCAAAGTGAACGAACCATCCAGACTTTGGAAGATATGTTACGGGCATGCGCAATCGATTTCAGCGGTAATTGGGATACACACTTGCCACTGGTAGAGTTTTCGTATAACAACAGTTACCACACGAGCATTCAAGCTGCACCTTTTGAAGCTCTATATGGACGCAAGTGTAGATCGCCTCTATGTTGGGCCGAAGTTGGAGAAAAGCAACTTACCGGGCCCGAAATTGTTCAAGAGACAACGGATAAGGTCTTCCTAATAAGAGAACGTCTCAAAGCGGCACGTGACCGGCAGAAAAGCTACGCTGATATGAGGCGAAAGCCTTTGGAATTTCAAGTCGGAGACAGGGTCCTACTAAAGGTGTCACCTTGGAAAGGTGTCGCGCGCTTTGGGAAGCGCGGAAAACTGAACCCACGATATGTCGGGCCATTTGAAATCCTAGCCAGAGTAGGCCCCGTAGCATACAAGCTCAAGTTACCACAAGAGCTTAACGGTGTACATGACACGTTTCACGTGTCGAACTTGAAGAAGTGTGATATATTGTAAAATACATCTATTTCCAGTGTAAACTTTGTATACTTTTCAAGTCGTTTAGATAGTGGTTTTATTAGTTTTAGGCTTGTACCGGTCTATTTTATTTATTTAGCGTTTTTTAGATTTTTATTAGTTTTGGGTCTTTTTTAGTATTTATGTATTTTATTTTATATTTTGGTAGGTGTTCATGGACGTTGGAGCGTAAACGAGGAACTTTGGTCGAACCAAGAACACCCGAGTTTAGAGCACGGAGCCTAATACTATATTATTAGATATACTAATAATAATAAAAACATGTGTGACTTTGGTCACGGGCTCACGGCCGAATAGCCATCTCAATTTGAGGAGGTTATTTAAAAAAGGACGGTGCAATATCAATTATAAAAGAACGGCCGCAACTTAATATTAAAAGGACTGCGCACAATTATTCATTCAACAATTGCAATTCCATACGATCGCACGAAAGCAAAAGTCAATATTCAAGCGGTGACGATCGAACGAGCACGGAAGGAGAAAAGGCCACGTGCACATTAAAGATCAATAGCCAACGAGCCTTGGGTTAGGTTTAGTTTTCGCTCTATATTTTTATAGACATGATGAAATTGTTTTTTATAAACTTTGAATTTATGTTTCTAAATATTATGAGTAGCTAGACTTTTATGGTTGCTTAGGTTTATGAACTAGACACGTAATATGCAGTTTTTAATGATTTTTGGTTTTAGTTTGATGTGTAGAATTACATGACTTTAATTTTATTGTTGGATTTGTATATGTGTGTTGGTGTTAATTTTATTTGAAGTTTGTTTATTGGTTTTGTGGAGCTAGGCATGTAGAGATACCCCCTAGGTCTTGAAATCAATCTAGTTCGTCAACTTAGGTCAGCGTGCTAGTATTTGGAGTTGGAGTACGACACAAGTATAACAAACTAATATAATAGATTAACTAAGACGTGCAGTCCAATCTTGAGGGTGAGAAATCTAACTCGAGATTGCTAGGTAACTAACTAGGCATTGTTCGGTAGTTGGCAAGCGCTAGGGCGGGAGTCGCTACTTGTCCGTGTTTAGAGTTTTCCTAGGTTTTCTTTAGTAGAGTTTAAGTCTGCTTCATAGTTTGAGGGTTTTAATCCAGGAGAGGTTTTAATCTGATTTCTGTGGGATTTTGGTACGCTAGGGCGATCCGGATCCATCTTAGCATTTCTACACTTGTCCCGCCTTGAGTCTAGTGAGCCATCCTTGACAGGAGGTTTATTAGGTAAGAATAGGGTCTCAAGTTAATTACCAGATTCAGGATTTATTGCTAGTGTCTAGGGATTTTACCTAAGTAACCAGCCTTCTTCCTATCCGATTTCTCCAAGTTCCTAGTTCCTATAAGCAGTTGAGGTTATTTTGTTTATATTTAGTTCCTTCTAAGTTTATAATTATTAGTTTAACCCCCCAAATAAGTATATATTTATTTAGGCTAGTATTCGGTATAGGGTGTGATCTAGAGTTGCATTCGCGTTTTTGGGTTCGATACTCGGTCTTACCTGTTTACTGCTTTGCGACCGGTACACTTGCCGTGCGTGTGTAGTTTTTAGGTGAGTCGTTTTAATTAAACTTGTGTTATTTTTATATATACATTTACACACATCAAAGTGCTTAACGACGAAACTCTCATCATCCCCGCAGACGAAATCCACATTGACAACAAGTTACACTTCGTCGAAGAACCAATCGAAGTGACCGATTGGAAGGTTCAAAAGTTAAGACGCAGTAAGATCAGATTGGTCAAAGTGCGTTGGAATGCCAAGCGTGGACCGGAGTTCACGTGGGAAAGACTGGACCGGATGAAGCAAAAATATCCCGCCCTTTTCGAGAAGACCCCTATACCAGAGAGCTCGAAGTGAATTCCGGGACGGAATTCTCTTAACGGGGGGAGAATGTAACAACCGGCAAAATTAAGGTAATCCCGTACTAATTAATTAAACGCGATTAACGTAATTAAACGTAATTATGTGTTGATCGTTTAATTGAGGCCTTAGAAAGATAGCAATTCCCAAATAATGCATAGGAATGCATAAGTTTAATGACGAAGCATAATAGGATCGTGCGCAAGCAAATCTATCCGGTATGGACACTGGCGATTACCCGGTAAAAATTTAATAAGCGAAACAAACCCCGGACACCCGGAATATATAATAAATGATATTTTCACAAAATATAATGAGTTTTGGAAACCCAAAGCCATACGTAAAAGCTTATTGTACAAATCTCCCGGTAACGAATAAAGTGCGCGTACCGCACCCGATACGCGCGTAACACGTAATTTCACCCGGCAAAAGCCAAAATAAATTATCAGTAATTAAACTGGACTAAATTTAAGGAATATTAATGGTATTTTAATATTCGGGTGACACGCGGTTAAAAGCCAAGAATACCCGGACGGTACCCGAACGAGATTAACTTAAACATAATAATATTGGGTAATATTTAGCAAAGTGGACCCCACCCAAGACACCCAAGGGGCCGGCCTAGGGGCCCACCCAAATGGTAAAACTCTTAATTATCCTCTTTAACCTTTCATCTCCTTAAAAATCCAATGATTAGAAAGATAATAATAATATTAATGCATGCAATTGCATTGGGTAAAAAAAAAATTAACTAATCACTCCCTCTCTCTCTCTCAAAAACTCGGCCCAAACACCCCTAATATTATCAAGATCATTTCAATATCTTCCATAATCTTACACAAAGATCTCTATCCAATCCAAGCAAGATACTAGTGATCTTGGAAGATTTGAAAGAAAGATAATATAACCCACTTGAGAATACTTGGAAAAAAATCACAAATTTCTTCTTCTTCTCCTCTCTTGGCCGTAACATTACACCCCTCCATCAACATTGTTCTTGCAATTTTTACACTAACAAATCATCTCTAAATCATCATCCATCAAAACCCCTTTTGTGTGTTCAAGAGCTTGGAGCTTAACCCCTTTGGAAAAACACACTAAACCCCATCCAATCCAAGGTTGTTGTCTTCCCTAGCCTTGAGCTAGTAGTAAGTTTTACCTTGTTTGATTCTTAATGTTCATATTTTGTGCTTTTGAAAGCAAGTTGTACATTGATGGGTAATGAAATGGATTTTATAAAGATAATGTGTTTTGCTAGATTAAAAATGGAAGAATAATAATAACATAAATAAATCTTGGAGTTATGTTAATAAATGTAATATTTGGAGAAAATGTGATAAAATGAACATACACTTGAGTTAATGGATGATTTGAGCATGATTGATGAAAAGGACTTGAATATGATGGAAGATGATTTTAATCATCATAAGATGATAAGTTAATGCCAAAAATATATTAAAATGGGTTAGAGAATCATAGGTGAAAAAGTTCCATATTCAAAGTCTACTCACTTGAATAAGTGAAAGGTTGATATTTTGGATAAAAATATGGAACAAACATGTTAATAGCATTTAGGATGGATTATAAGATTATTAAAAGTGGAATGAAGTAAAAATAATCAAACATTAAGAAAATAGTTCTTCAAAGTCCACTAAAATGGAAGAAAATGCCAACCATGAAAGATAAGATGAAAAATGCAACAAATATAAGTTAAAGGACAAATATTATAACTTGGAAAGTCGAGGGACTAAAATATGTATTTTAGAAACTTTAGTCCAAAAATGCATTAACGAAGAGTTCGGTGTCAAAAGCATAAATAATAGCTTTTCCAAGTGTAGTTTTTGATAAACACGAGAAACTTACTTGTGTATAAATTAAAAGAGGCACTTTTATAAAAATGGAAGTTTTATAAAAATAAGAGGATAAGTTAACGTAAGGATTTTATAAAAATAAGATTTTATAAAATATTAGTAAAGACTTGGGAAAATTTGTACAAAAATGGATACTTTTATATAAATGGGAATATAAAAGTATCGGAAACATTTTTGGGTTACAAGTTGAACGAGTTGGGCTAAACGTACAAAGTATATTTTCCAAGAAATAAACGTTCGGAATTGGAAGTAGGAATAATATTTCCATAGAACGCGTAATGGGAAATAAATGTGAAAACGCTAACTAACGAACTTAGTTACATGAACTAACGTAAACGGACATATGAGAAAAATGCTATTACGACAAGATAAAATATACATATATATTTTAAGGAAATAAAATATATATAACAAAGGTGAAACGTGCGTAATACTTTCCTAAGTGTAGAAAGAATATTCGTGGGGAAAGAAAAACACAACGTAACGAATCAAAAACGCTAAACGACACATGAACTTAACAAGTAGTATCCACGCGATGGTATATGTACATATGCTTGTTTTCGACGTAATTCTAGTATATCTATTTGAATGGGAAAATAGATATGCGAGAAGGAAAACCGAGACGAGTAGGTGAAATATATCTACGAACGTGTGAATACCGACAAGATCCTAGTACATTTATTTAAATGGGAAAATAAATGTACGGTGTGGTGAGTCTAGTCGGGCGTTAAGAATATGTTACCAAACGACAAGAACTTAGCATATTTATTTGAATGGGAAAATAAATATGTGGCAAAGTGAGTCGGGTCGGATAATAAGAAATCACATTATATCGAGCGAAACGATCCTAAGTATAATTATTTAAATGGGAAAATAATTATACGTTGGGTAGAGTCGTGTCGAGAATAATAATGTACAAGTCACAAAGAATATTAATAAGAATAATATATGACTTGTAAGGAAAGGGTAATCCATCGCCAATGAACCTAGGATACGAAAGTATTAAACGGGAATTGGGATAAAGACGTGGTCGGGAAGTTGGGTGTACAACTTGCCAAGGCACATACACCATAGGTGTAGTGACTTATACGCCTAGAACATTTGTAGGTGCGGGATCACAAACTTTACTATTTTCTTCTTTGAGCCGAGCACAGTTACAGGTGAGTCTCACGGCCCCATTTCTAAACTATTTAACGTTTTTACGGGGGAAAGATATGTTGGGATTTGTTTGACGGGTTGAACACTTGAGTTGTGATCGCCACTCGGGGTTGAGACCTCCCCACTATAATCATTAATTCAGGAAAGTGAAACCGAAGGAATATTTGAATAGTACTATTGGTGCCTGACAAGGCCCACCCCTAAATCGATAGCGTCGATTTTGCATCGGCGTATGCCTGGGGTGCACGTATTCTGAAATCAAGTCGTAGGAATACCGAGTAACGACTTGGGGCGGGGGCATTATTAATTGTCTTGGTTTGGTTATAGGCTCAAGTAAAATTGTAGGACTTTGCAACTCCTATAAATGTCATAACAAGGATATTCCCATGAGATAAAGTTTATTAAATACAAAACCTGTGAACTCACCAATATTTATATATTGACGATTTTTAAAACATATCTTTCAGGTAATTGACAGATGAAGGTTAACGTGGCGAGCAGGGTCGGGGGAATCTCCAAGTTGGGCGTTGGATGTCATGAAGGGGTCTCGTCTCTCTATCCCAAGGATTTCGGGATATAGGGAGGAGCCTCCCCATTTATTTCAAAAACAATTTTAAGATTACGTATGAATAATTTGACATGATTTTCAACGTTGAATAAATACCCGTTGTTTAATTAATATTGTGGTTTGCATTAATCTTGGCTTAATCCTCTTGAACCGTCGCGCCACGTGTTTTCGCCATAGGCGTGGTGTGACAAAACCGTAAAAGAATTTTGGGAGTTCCGTTATTTACAAACTTAAAACGAGATTCTTACACAACTAGCATGGGAATATGAGGGGCTGTATGTGCCATTTAGACAAAGTAATAATAAAAAGGGGTTAAAATGAAAAAAAAAAGTGTGTTAACACACACTTATGTTCGTTCATCTCACCACCCAAAACACACACATAAGAACTCAAACCAAAAAAGCCCCAAACCCTGCTAAAATCAAGAGGTTTTGTCAATGCATGAGGGAATTCTTGATCATCTAGTGTTCTACTCATCATAAGGTAACCTTGGAACTCTTTTATTTTGCCAAAAACCCATGTATGTGGAAGATGATGATTTATGGTTCTTGTCAAAACTCGAATATGATGATGTTCGAGGATCTCCTTGTGATTAGGAACCTTAAATATGCTTATAAACACTACATAGATGATTAATTTGAAGCTATGTGATGTTATGTTAATTCTTGAAGTATCTATGTAATGGGTTTATAGACTAGACATAAACACCATGAGTTAGTTGCATAATCTTGCATAAATAGCTATTGTGAAAGCAACATAAAGGTACTAGGGACCAAATTATACATGTGTTGATGATCAACTAAGCATATGGTAAAATCCATGTAATCTAGAAGGCTTAGAAAATAATTGTAAAATTGTGCACATAAGGTGCTCGATGAAATGCTTGAAAGAAAATGTATTCAATTAGAAACTTTCCTAAGTGATTAGGACTCGTGTACTTGCAATTTATGCTTAATCTAAACATATGTGGGATCATATGGTTAAAGTATGCGATAATCGAGCAATTAAACACCTATGTGCATTGATCAATTAATAAGTGCTAAGCTTGAAGATTCGGGAAGCCGGAACGGTATGGATGTGAGATTATTGGAAAGCAAGGAAGGTAAGTCATTCGATGACTTGAATCTCGTTAAATATCAAGTTATATGCTTTTAGATAAAGGCGTACATGTTTGAATATTATCCCAGAAGCTTTACAATGGGAGGCATGTATTAGAATGCAACTTGATAGAAACAACCTTAGTCGAAGGTTGGAAGCATGCCAGTTAAGTCGCACTATGACTTCTATTTATCACGATGCTTAGTCTTGTATTGGTTAGCTAAATTAAAACCAAGTCGACACGTATTTCTCATTAACATGTTGATTTAAAGTACAAAGGTTGGGACACAAGATAGTTAAAGCAAGATTAGTATGGTCTAAAATAAATTTAGATGGAAACGCCAATGGTGTGGAATGATTCGCCTTAGGCGACACCCAAGGAAGTCTTATGGGGATTTAACTTTTGATTGTTTTGGTTATATATATATATATATATATATATATATATATATATATAAATATAACAGAAAAGGGGAGTATCACCTTAGGCTCGCCTTGTCGAGTAAAGGATAGGACGACCCATTTGAGTTTATTGTTTGTCTTGTTAGGCTTGGTAAATGGTTGGGATTCATACGTTGTTACGCCATGAATCAACACAATCTTTTGTTCATCAACCAAGATCAATGCAATTTATTATTTAATAATCCACCCGTTTGACCCGTTAAGGCAAATACTTGCATACCTTATTACAAGTGTTCCAAACACTTTGAACACTCTCCACTACATGGATATAACATGTTTAAATCAACAAATCAGGTTTGGCGCATGTGTACACAAATATTCATGTATAATAGCTTTCATTAAACACTATATTTGTGCAGCCTTTTTATACGCAGCTGCTGTAATTAGCTTATTTGACCAACTTAACGACTATATCTTTCTGTTTTCTAAATGTTTTTAGAAAGTAGACTCGAGGGGCTTTTCAGCAATATAAAATACACCCCAAACAGACACTCGGTTGATTTTATATGATTTTTCGAAGTTGATGAAAAATCCGGACAGAACTGAATAAAATTCAGCAACAAGCTAAACTAAAAATCTGATTTTTTTTATCAGCACCAGGCAGCCGTAGGCTATGGCTGGCTGGCCGTAGGCTATGGCGGTTAGTGGGGATTCTTTTGGGCTTCGTTCCAGCTTTTATCGTTTAGCGATTCCACTCCTATTCGATTTTTAAACGAGTTATTATCACTCTAACCTTAATTTAGTGATTTTTTTTCATGTGTCAAAAGCCTTAGGTTGTTCAAGGAATCCGAGATGGGAATGATCAAGCTCTATTTTGATAAATCAAGCGCATACTAAAAATCAAGCTTCCGCACTCATATTTTGCATTCGGGTTCAAATAATATTATTCACTTTTGATGTAACCAAGTCAAACTTTTAAACATGTACTAGTGTCGTGATGACTTGTAAAACTTACGTGATTAATGTGGGTGAACCTGATTTACTTGGTATCTAAATATTAAGGAAAAATATGTATATTTTACAAAGGGTCTTACATATACTACTTCCACACTCCACTAAATTTGATTCTACAACTTACCAACAAGATTAGCACCACTAGATGACTATAAATCCAAGAACATGCAGGGAACCAAGGGTGATTTCCTACTCCAATTTGCAGATATGGAGGGCTGAATTGGAGAGCCCTTTTGTCGCCTCCCCCCCCTCTCTCTCTCTCTCTCTCTCTCTCTCCGTTTCTTTCTTTTCTTTTCTAAATCCCCATTTTTCCTTTCTACCCCTTATTTAATTAACACTTCTAATCTTCTAAAACCAACCCCTCAAGATGAGTGTTGGTTCATGGTTAATCCCTCCCTTATTACCAACTAAGTTTCCACCAATTTAAACCAAGTAACTAACTTGGTAAATTTTATTTTTGTTAAATATACAACTACCTATGCACTACTTACAACTAGGGGTACACACATATACATACACATATATTCACGCATACGTACATACTCATCTATAACTTATAATAAAAGAATTGAATATTGTTGAGGTGACATTCAATGGAGGCCTCAACTCTCAATCTCTCCTTTGAGAGATGCCACATAGGATGTGATGTGGCAACTCTATACCAATTAAAAAAATGAATAAATATGGTTTAACCTAATCTATTAAATATCTAATCTACTAAATTTAAATATTAAACCTTTATTATTTTCTCTCATGTTTCCTCTCATAACTTTTAAACGTAGGTATTTTTTATATACGAGATATTTTAAAGAAAAAAATTACACCAAATTAACGAGCGTTTTATTATCTTTTCAACGAGTACCATAGTGCTATATAAAAAAACGGAGAAAAAAACGACTATTTTTTGTAACCTGACAGGTATTGTGTCAGGTTTGGAATTAGTTTTAAAAAAAATTGTGGGTTTGGGCTGGGCCTGGGATTAGGTGATACCGACCCAATTACCCGAAACCACATATCCAAATACCCGAACTATATACCCCGATCATATACCCATGAATTTTTTAACGCATCACATAACCCTTAGGCTAATGCCTTCGATATTTCAATAAATAACTTTTTTTCCTTATTTCATGTTAGTTATTTTTAGAATGATCGATTACAAACTTCCGCATTCATTTGACATTATATAATATTTTGTAATAATGGCACTAGATTTATACCCCGGCGCAGAGATTTGTTTTTTTTTTTATATTTGAATATGATAACTTATGGCAGAGATTTGTTTAAAATAAATAATAATATATTGGCAAGTCATTAATTATGTTGTCATATTAGATATTTTATTATGTCATATTAGATATTTCGACCCGGGACGCTCCCGGGATAAAAGCTAGTACTTACATATATATATTAGTTTTCTACCATACTATTATTACTTTAACGTTTTTGGGGTGTTACACTTTCCCCAAACAAAGTCCCTGCGCAGCCCTTTAAGCTTTTTAATAACACACTTTGGGGCTGAAAATATAGATAAATAGTAAGACGGAAGGCTGCCCAGGACCGCTTTCGCTAACGTAGTACGACCCGCTAATGAAAGGTGTTTAACCTTTCGCGCGGACAGTTTGTTACAGGACTTAACCACCACTGACTGCCAAGACTTCGCTCTTTTCATGTTAGCGCCAATCGGAACACCTAGATAGACAAAAGGAAGGGTCCCTGGTTCGCACTTAAGCCTCCTGGCCATATTCTTGATCTCCTGTTTGCCCACACCAATGCCGAAAAGTCGGCACTTGTTATAATTAACTTGCAGCCCCGTCGTCACAAGGTTTATCCATCTAAGCATACGACAAAGGCTCACTGCATTATGCTTAGACCATTCCCCGATGAAGATTACATCATCCGCATAACAGAGGTGGGAAAGAATCGGCCCGTTATTAGAATGATGAATCCCATGAAAGAGCCTAAGATCAACCGCACGCCTCATGATCATATTAATGATTTCCATAGCATGAATGAACAAAAACGGCGAAATAGGGTCCCCTTGGCGAAGCCCACGTTTGAAAGGAAATTCTCCCATGGCCACACCATTAATCAAAATCGATCCCCTCCCCGAAGACAAACACCCCCATAATTTTTAAATGTTAATAACTTTTATATACGACATGTTAAAAACAAATTACACCAAATTAATGAGCGTTTTATTATCTTTCCAACGAATATCATAGCGCTATATGTTTTTAAACCCACTATTACATATTAGAAGCTGCTAACTATATATATATTCACATATGTAGTTAGCTTAATTAGTAAGAATCTAATTTCTTTTATTTTACATCAACAAGTCGATCATTGCTAATTAAGAACGTAATGTGCATGGCTATTGAATTGTGTAATGTTAAAAAAAAAAAAGCTTTAAAAGCATGTAAATATTGATACACATACAAGTTCCATCAACAACATTTATATATCTAACATATACCTTTCATATACAGTTGTAACTATAAAAATAAAAATTGCACACGTATAACTAGAAGTAGGTTTTATGAGTTATCGAGTGTTGGTCCTATACAACTTTTTTTTTTTATGAAAAACGACCTATTCCTTTTACGGTACACACATTTTATCACTTCATATTAGATTTGTCTACCCCGATAACCTCCTGAGGAATAATATAGTGATACATATACGAGAGATTTGAGTCATGTATACTCATATATAGTACGAAAGCCTTGAGGCAATAGTGTGGGTGACTATATATTTATTTTTACCACTTGCACAGCTTGAAGAATTTACTTTAGGATACCAAAGACACTTGTTTAGGGATAAGTAAATAATACTGGGTATCGGTATCGGTATCGGTATCGAATTTCTCGTATCGAATCATTTCCGGTACCAATTGTTTTGCATTTTCGGTACCATTATTGTACCAAAACATTTTCGGTATTGGTACCAAAACATTCGTACCGGTACTTAGGATATTGGTACCGGTACCGAGCTCATCGCTACACTTATTTCATAACATGAGGTCTGATTTGTACTTTGGAGTATTGATGACAAAAAATTTTGTTGCGCTCTTATTCAACAGGTCTCTCTCACATACATTGCACATACAAACGCACTGGTTCATATGTAGGGAATTAGATGTGATAGCAGGCTGCAATTTAGTAAGGTGATGATGGCTGAGGTAAAACCAGCGAGTCAAATGTTTTATTTTTTTATTTTTTTGGCTAAAATGGAAACAAATCGTTGATCACCTAAAAAGTGTGTTCCAATTTGAAAAGTAAGCCAATTGCCAAAGCTGAACCGTATTGTTATACAATAGGTCTCCTCCCTCCACGGTGAAAGTTTCCACAGCTCTCACCGTAGCCATCACTTACTCTTCCTTATATGCCCAAACCATCTCAACTTATTCGCTCTAATGATAATTATCATTAATTTATCTTCTTTTATTATTCTTATTACTATTACCCAATTACTCATCATCATAATAACAACAAAGATATGATCTAAGTAATTTGAAAACTTTGATTAAAGAAAAAAGAAAAAGAAAACATGCTCAATATTTTCCAACCGGTTTGCTTCCTTGGTAACCGGTTATCTAAATCCGATGCCGAACAGTTTTGTTCGGAGGTTGGTATCCCTGTGTCTTTTGAACCCTCCGTTCCGAAGAGGAAGACTCCAGTAACCTCTGTATCCCCTGGCAAGATAGCCGTTTACACTCGTCAGTTCGACCAGGGTAACCTTCAGTACCCCTTTTCTAAGTTTTTTCTTAATGTTCTTGAGTATCATCAGCTTGGTCTTGATCAGTTGTGTCCCTCTGGTGTAGCCCGAATCATCCACTTTGAAATCGAGTGTCGTTGTCTCGGTCATGAGCCTTCTTTGGCCATGTACCGTCGATTCTTTAGGTTGGCTAAAAATGGGAACTGGTTTACCATTGAAAAAACTCAGTGTGAACCGGCCCTGATTTCGAGTGTTATTGGTCTTGTGTCTACCTGGAAAGATAAGTTTTTCTTTTTGAACTCTGATTTTCTGCCCTTTAAGGTTCCAAGGAGGTCTTCTGATGCTCCTCTAAATGAGAAAGAGCCTGACCCTGACACTCTTGATCAGAAGCTATTGGAAAAACTTTGTGTTTTTCCTACCCGTCTCCGCACCTTTCCTGAAGATTTTCTAGTCATGATGGGTCTGAGTGTTAATTGGGATGATTCTGAAACTGAACCTGTGATTTATCATGGTGGGGAGGGTATGTTGTGACATCCGTCACTTTTATCATTATATATATATATATATATATATATATATATATTTACCCCCTATCTCGTACATCGCATTTTATCCCCATCTATAATAATAATAATAATAATAATAATAATAATAATGTAGATAAAAATCTGATTTATTTGGTTTTGTCTTAACCCAATCAAACTGTTAGCCCAACCCAACCTTTTTCCTTCAAATTTTTCGGAACTGGGCCTACTGAGCCCAAGAAGCAGCCCAAATCCCACTTGTTTCCCCTTCTTCTCCACTGCTCTTTCCATTTTTTGCGCAGACATGGAGTTTGACTCGGTCAACCTCTTTGACCACAATAATTGAAGGGTAAATGGAAACTGATCAAGTCACTAACATGATTGAAGCTTAATGGATTATTAATACGCGATTATAATGGTTAATTGATCAAGTCAAAATTGTTATTTAAGAACCTTCCTTATCTTGATTTCGAATCTGTGTATATAAGCATTGTTAAATCGATTCAACCCACACCCAACACCTACAAGTGCCGAAAAATCATTACCCCATATCAGTTTTCACAATCATGTGTTAAATCTCTTGTATTCGTGTGTTTTGGATCTCGGTTTTGACACGCCTTACCCATCATTATTTGGTATGTTTCTTCTTCAACTATAATAGTCTTTAGAATCGGTTTTTGATAGGGAATAAAAGCCCTAAGCTTTTAACTATAATCGAGCCGGTTTGTAGGGTCTATTGGATCGAAATCGTTTCTAGGGTTCATGCGAATTGGGGATCTTCGTAGTTAGCCTATATATATAAATCAGTTCCAACTAAAAAACAACAGATACATTGTGGCTTGGTGGTTGTGTGCGTGTGTTTAACATCCAGACCGCTGGTTGCCTTGGGTTCGATTCCAGGCATCATTTTTTTTTTATTTTGGTAATTTATGATAAACCCTAACTAGTCTTTATAATTAATTGAAACCAAATAAGAATGTTCTCAGGGTCTAGACCAGACGGTCTAGGCTTGTGATTTAAAGACACGAACCGGACCAGTGCTCGGGTTCGATCCTCACAAACAACAACATTTTTTTTATCCCTTGTTATTTATATATTTAACATAATAATCTTTTAAATTAGTTTTAAAATACTAAAAGTGTTTTATAAATTCTATAAAAATTATTTTACGTTAATCTGATGACAAAGTTCATTATACAATTTTTAAATTTTCAAAAATCATTTATTTAATATATATTATAAATATTACAAGTTTATTCATTTAAAACTATAAAATTCTATATAAATATCAAAACGACTTTATAAATTCCCACAAAAATTATTCTGAGTTTATATAACATTAAACATTTCTGAAATGATTTTTATTTCTGAAAATAATTTATTTAATATTTTTAATCAATTTTTGTTAGTTTTAATCATAAATAAATCATAATAAATTCATTTTTCAATGTTTTTGCACTAAAATTTTATATAAATTATTTCTATTCATTTAGAACAGAAATACAATTTTTAATTTAAAAATTATTTAATTTTAATATTTTTAAATATTAAAGTTATATTTTGACGATTTGAAATAAATAGATTAAATATTCTATTTATAAGAAAATAATTTTATAAAAATTATTTTGACACTTAAAACTTTATATTGTGACCATCTTTGATTTAAAATTTACAAAAAGACTTTTGTTTATTTATTTATCAAATTTCTCTTATTTATTAAACGTTTAATTCATTAATCAAACGAATACTTATCCCCAATTCGAAACCATAGAATATACTTGTAGACTAGATAGACTTAGACTTATTTGTTACCTTATACATAGGGTGATACTTGGCAACGTTGGATTACACTTATTCAATTTCACAAGACTTAACACCTTGCTAAGGTGAGTATTACTTATCCCCTTTTTTCACTTTTACAACTTTTGGGGTGATTCATGCACAAGTATACAAAACTTACATATTCATTTACACATACATTTTTATTCATTTACAATTAATATACGTGTCTTGTTTATCTTTGTGCTTATAGTTTGAACATGAACGTAGCTTACATACAAAATCATACATCTAGACATAACTTATGTTATGGTGCTCTTTACATATAGACGTAACTTATGTTACGGTGCTCATTTAGACATAACTTATGTTATGGTGCTCTTTTAGACTTGACACGTGTTGAGGTGCTCATTATCAATTTCATTGTACAAACTTTACATTTGATCTTTGTCTTGTTTGGTTACTTGCGTGTTTACATAATGCCTTGGTGATACTAGACACATGAATTGTACTACTTTTCAAACTTATACTATATGTACAAAGCTAAGTAGTACTCACCAACATCATATGTTGACAAAATTTATTTTCGTGCATGTTTCAGGATAAGCTGCTTGACGCTTCACATAGGACTTTGGACTTAGATTAAATCAATCAATTATCTCTATTTTTGTTGTCTTGTATTTAATTTCACATGTTGTAAAACAATATTCAATAATCAAATATTTACATTTTAGTACCATGAGCTTTTGAACAATCGTCACTACGTGGCACCTCGATGATTCCGCCATCGGTTGGGGTGTTACAGATTGGTATCAGAGCCATGGTTATAGGGAACTAGGTTATTAGATAAAATGGCCTAGACTATAACCGAACTTCAACTTTCATGCATAATATTTCCTGAATTACCCTACCCCTCATTTCCCTCTACTTTCCTTCTTCTACCTTTCCCTTCTTCTCTCTCTCCATTCTTCTCATCTTTCATCATGGTGCATAGAGATGGTGTCCTACAGGGAGTGGAAAGTTTACATCATCATGGAACGGGAGCAGTACCTTTCATGAAGACACTCTTAGGCATGATGCCTACCCTTATTTTGCTCCTTCAAAGTTGTTGAGCCTTAATGAGTGTGATAGAACATGTGCAATCTGGAAGGGTGGATGCCTATACACTGGGTTTTCTGGCATAGGTAAGCATAGCGCATAAATCCAATAACGGACCTGTTATGCTTACCTGGGGATTCCTCGAGTGAGTGTCCACTTATAGGCTAAAGCATGTCTTCTTTGATCACCATTGGGTTCAATTCCTTCGAAAAGTCAACGTTCTTGTTGGGCTTTACAGCTAGACAAGAGCACTCCAAGCATTTTGTACAAGTTTTTCAATAATACTCTCTCGTATCATATACAATATTTTGCATATCATGATTTTCATATATTGCTTACAAGATCATACCTTCATAATCATCTGTACGATTATACACTTACATTACTCATTGGCTACCTCATAGATGTCTGCTCGCCGCATGCTCCGTGATGCCAGCCAACGTCCTGTTCGTGCTTCTGGACAACGTTCTGACCGTCGCCTCGCATCCTTAGTCGCTGAGCAGATTGCTGCAGTGATCCCAAACCTTGTCAGTGAGATAACCCAGAATAGTAACAGTACCAACACAGGGGGTACGACTCAATTTCGGTGTACTTTCAAACACTTCAACTCCTGCAATCCCACAAAATTCACTGGTGAGGAGGGTGATACTGGTCTCCTCCAATGGTTTGAAAGCATGGAGAGCACTTTTGTGAACAGCGATTGCCCTGATGAACTCCGCGTTCGCTATGCTACTAGTGTCCTTCAAAAGGGGGTGCTAACCTGGTGGAATGGCGAAAAGCGCAATCGAGGGGCTGATGTTGCTTTATCTTTATCTTGGGCTGAAGTTAAGGAACTCATGATCGCCAAATTCTGCCCTAGGAACGAAATCAGGAAACTAGAGGAAGAGTTCCATGGGTTGAAACAAGACAGTGGTGAGAATCTTGCGTATAATACTCGATATCACGAACTTAGCATACTAGTTCCACACATGGTCACCCCGGTCTCTCGAGCAATCGAGAAATATATCGAGGGATTAGCTGACCTGATTCAAGACGTTGTCACTGGAGGCAAATCCACTACGGTAGAAGAAGCCATCCAGCTTTCAGCCACTTTAACAGACAAACATGTAAGGAAAGGAAACTTGGTTAGAAAGGGCACCAAGACGTCTACTGAGAAAACCACCAATGCTGTTGAACAATCTAAGACTGTTTTAGCAAAGGCCGCCACTACTTCTTCGAACCCTAAGAAGCGAATGGGCGATAATCAGAACCAGGCTGTTGTGGATCCTGTGACTCAGCCTCCTAACAAGAAAGCCTACACGGGAATCCATCCTCAATGCAAGACTTGCAAGTATCATCACCCTGCAAATCTTCCATGCCGTCAATGCACTAGATGTGGAAGGTTTGGACACTTTGTCACCACATGTCGAGTAATGGTTAGGACACAGGATAACCATCAAACAGCTGCCCAGGAACCACTACCGATTACTAACGGTCGGCCATGTGGAGACCCTAACCACATGCGACCGCAATGCCCTAAATTGAATAATGTAAACCTGGTGGCACATGGACGAGCTTTCAATATCAACGAAGCAAACGGTCAGGATGACTGTTGGATCGGTATGCTCTTTGTTTAAGTAAGAACTTGCTATCTTTGACACTTAAGTGTTTAGCAAGCTCTTGTATATCAGATTGTAAGCACAACGGAATGTATAAGTTAAAGCAACACTTTTTATACTTAAGAGGGGTTGTTACTCCCCCTTGATGATTGAAACTAATAATGACAAGTATTTATTATGAATCTAAGCAATAAATGAGAATTAGATACTTAGACAGATTCACAATAAATACTGAAATGGAATAGAACAGTGAAAGTGTTTGAAGGATTTTTCTATTAAAATCAATGTCTAAAATAGAAGGTTGAAGCCTCCTATTTATAGACGTTTACATACATGTATCTTGCCCATAAAGCAAGTACAGAAATATCATAAACAAGTTGCACAAGTTGCAACATTGAAACTAACAATTACAGCTAAAAGTAACAATAAACAATAAACTACTGATATAAAAGGCGGTGGAAAATATCTGATGCTAAGTGCTGATGAATGACAAACTACTGATGAGTAGTTTGTCTTCAGTACTTCTGAAGTGAACTTGTCTGGTTTGGACTTCAGAACTTCTGATGAAGTTTCTTCTTCAGCACTTCTCATATCTTCTCTTCAGCAGTTTCTTGTCTTCTCTTCCGTACTTCTATACTTAGCCAAAATGATAGAAGTGAATTAGACTAAGGTTTCCAAAAGTGGTTTCACCAATCCTCTTTGTCCTAACAATCTCCCCCTGGATTGATGAACCCAAAACCTTACTAATTCCTTATGATCTTCTTCTGTCTTGAACAATCTTCCATATCTCTTTGTACATGGTGTTCTTGAGCTGGTTTAACTGTCCATCAGATAGAGATCCTCTCTGTCGTTCCAGATGTTGAATTGTGAGCAGGTCTTGTGTTGAAAGTTTCTTTAGATCACTGATCTTCTTGTAAGCCCTGCTTGAGAGGTCTCTTCTTGTCAATAATACTGAGTTGTTATCAGTAAGTGACCATCTGATGATAGGTACCTTTGACTTGTTAAAGTCAGAGGTATAGGGAACCAGACTAGTCCCTTGGGTTGATGATCCTGAGTGTTGGATGCTTTCTGTTTCAGTAAACCTCATGTGGGAGTCTCTTCCTTGTTGTTGTTGCATATCAGGAATCTGAATAGTTGGGAGATGGTGTCCAGTCACTACCTTGGTATGCATCTTTTCTTTGATAGTCTTTTGGATTTGGTAGGCAAAAGTGGAAGGATCCCTGAATTGTGTTAACAGAGGTTTCTCCTCAATGTCAAAATCTGAATGAACTACTGAACTTCCTTCAAGTAGTACCATTTTGAAATCAGTTTTGACATTGTCCTCTGCTTTCTTTCTTTGAGTAGCAGGCCTTCTTGTTGATATACCAGAAGTTCTAACTACTGATCTTGAAGGATCAGCAGTTTGAAACTTCTCTGGATTTGCAGCCTTGGCAGCCTTGTATTTTCGATAAGTATCCATCAGTCTTTCTTCTTTCCATCTGGATACTGAGGCTTTTGAACCATAGCCATCTGCTACTAATTCATTTATCATTTGGGCTCTCTTGGCCTTTCCTTCTTTACTTGTGGCCAGTTTGTCTGCAATCAGTTGTGCCCTTCTTGTCAGCTCTTGCATAGAGAGTCCCTTGAGTGTGTAGGCTTTAGTCTTGCTGTTCTTTGTGATGTAAGACATTAGTTGTTGTCTTTTGTCTTGTTCAGCAATCTCATCAAGGCTAGCCTGCCTTTGTAGTTCAGCTTCATAGGCCTGAAGTTTTTCTTCTTGGCTCAGGTCTAAATCATCCCTTTCTTCCAGAGTTTTCCAGATCAGATCTTCTCTGGCCTTCTTCTGGGCTGCAACTAAACTCTTCTCTAGTAATTCAGCTGATTGAGAGATTGGAGAAGGGTTTAGCACAGTCATTGTTGTAACTGTTGTAGTAGGCCTGATAGGAGCAGATGTTGGTTGAATGGGAGCAGTTGTTCTGGAAGGGTCAGCAGTTTGAGATTTGGAAGTGTTAACCTCTGATGGGTTGACAACTGCTGATGGTTTGTCAACTACTGAAGGATTGTCTTCAGTACTTTCTGATTCTTCATCAGAACTTTGGCCATCAGAGGTTTCTTCATTATGCCCTTGGGATTCATCAGATTTTTCAGCATCCTCTATTTCTTGAATAGAGACACCAAACTGTTTGGCCAGTTTTTCCTTTCTGGCTTGATTCTTCTGATCTCTTTCAAGGATAGCCACTCTTGCCCTTATCCTGGCTTCGAATGACTCCTTAGGTTCCCTAATTTTCTCCCCCTTTTTGGATTCATCAAGTTTAGAGGTTGAGGGTTGGGAGAATTGACCTTGAAGATGAGCAATCTGTTTGCTGTTGAATTCAATCTTGTTGGACAGATCATTCATCTTTGTCTTGATCACTCCAAATTGGTTTTTGATTGACAGCTCCAAGTTAGCTGTGTATGTTTGGAAGTGATTCTTGATGAGAGTGTTCATCATGTGGTACAGGGGACCCTCTGGGCTGCATAGCTGGTTCATGTCTATGCTTGTTTGCCCAGGGAATTGGGTAGGCATTTGATGTGAAGGGTGTGTTTTTGGGAGATACTCATGTTGTACAGAGGATGCCACTCTAGGGGTTTTAGGGATTGAGTGGACTTTAACCTGTTCAGGGGTGACTAGCTTCTTGAGCTTACATACCCCTGAAACAGGACCTTCATAAAGTGTCGTCAATTCAGTAGTTTTGATTTTTGAAACATCATCCAAATTAATGGAATCATCTGAATCCCTGATGTTGTCCTCATTGAGGACTGTCTCAGTTAAATCATGAGCTGAGCCCAACTCAGTTCTCTCATGAACCTCTTGTTCTTGGTTCTGAGGATTTCCTACTTCAGGCATTAAGCCTTCATCAGTAGTTGCCACATCTGAGGTCTTAGCTGTTTTACTTCTGTCCTCAGATCCACCACTGGGTGGTAACTGAGTAGTAGTAGCCTCAGATGCCCCAAGAGTCTCTAAGATTGGGCTTAAAGACTCTGGTCCACCCCCATCTCTTGGGTTAGGGCTAGTGATGTCCACATCCATGTCTGATGTTGTGGTTATGTCCCCTGTTTGATGTTTTTGTAGGGGACTGACATTATCAGATGGGACTTTCTCTTTTAGCCCAGAGAGAAGTTTGGCAATCTCTATTGCCTCTGGTTCAGAAATTTGAGGGGTTGGTTCAGTAGTTTGGGCAATAGGTGAAATAGGTTGGTCAGCAGTTTCAAAAGAAGTGTGAGTTGCAATTGTTTTTCTAAGTCTTTTTCTTTTGAATAAGATTGTTATGGGTGCTCTTGGTGGGGTTTGAGATGGATGAGACTGAGAGGGTGTTTCAGTCTCACCTATTTGAAGAGCAGATTGCTCATGAGCATGTTCAGGCATCTCATCCTCCTGAACAGCTTTTCTTTTGGGTTGGTGGGTTTTTGTTTTTGTTGGCTTGGGCTTTTTGGCTTTTGGTGGTGTGAGTTTGGAAGATGTGGGCTTCAGGGGGACTTGTTGTTGTTCTCCCTGATCATCTTCTGGCCAGGTAGCCGGTTTGTTATGCCTAGAGTATGCTTGTGAGGTTAATGGATTTAAAGTTGAAACTTTTCCCACAAGCACCTCATTACCCAGTTCCCCTATTATGCATTGCATAATGAACCTTGGGTATAACAAAAACTTTTTCTTGGTATTATTATGATGTAACACCAACTCATTGAAAAATAATTTTGATGCCCTGAATTTGGTTTCATTCACTATGGAATGAAATATTGGTTGAAAAGTTGAGGGCATCTGGTCATAAGACCCTGTCTTTGGACTCAAACACATAATAATATAATGAAACAAAAGCTTGTATTTTGGTTCAAAATATTTTTTGAAGATAGTAGCATGGGAGAGAGTACCTTGATAACCACACTCTGTCATGGTTAGGTGAATATCAGAGTTAGCAACATGATCAGGGGCAGCTACATCATTCAGGCCCAGTCTTGTTGCCAGTGTGGCCGGTGTGATGGTCAGTGGTTTCCCTTTTATTCTTGAGTTAAGGGAAATAATTTCATCATCAGCCGTCACCGTCTCAGCATTAGCCCAGAACTCATTTAGAGTTTCAGTATGAATTGGTGGATCGATTGTGAGAGCAGTAAAATATTGGGATTTTACGACAAGATCAATGATCTCATCGTATTGGGACCAGCCTTCTTGTTTTTCAAGAAAGGCCCTTTGATTGTGTCCCTGTTTTAGAACGAGAGCCATGTGGTTTGGGTTTTGATCGAACAATTGATTTGCATGTTTAGGTTTTTGAGAGAGTTTTTGAGAGAGAAGGAGGGAATTTTTGAGTTTGAAAGGATAAGTGTTGAAAAAAGATATTTATCAGAAGTTTTTAACCGCTTGAATCTTTTTTATTAGAAGTTTTTTTTTAAACCGCCTCGGTTAAAAATCTCTTTATCAGAAGTTTTAAACCGACTAGGTCAAAACTTCTGATGATGGGAAAAGTCAGATTTGCCCTTTTTGACTAAACTGCTGATGAAGGATTATCTTCATCAGTAGTTCCCATTTTCTCTTCAGTAGTTTTAACAACTGATGAGAAATTTTTTGTAAATACTTTATTCATAACTTCTGAAGGTTATTTTATCAGAAGTTATACACTTTTCAGAAATTATCCCCATACTGATGTTTTGTTCATCAGTAGTTTCTCTCTTTTCAGAAGTTTTGTTTCAGACTTTTTGTCCTTTTTGTAAGTGAAAAATGAAAAATATGTGCAGAATAATAAAATAAACACTTACAAATTTAGCATCCCAAGCATGGATACTAACTTCTGAAATGTTGATGTGTCAAGGGGTTTTGTGAAGATGTCAGCTATTTGATTAGCTGTTGCTACATGCTTCACCTCAATCTTGCCTTTTTCATAGCAATCTCTTATGAAATGGTACCTGATCTCAATATGTTTGGTTTTTGAGAACTGTACCGGATTTTGAATGATGCTAATGGCAGATTTGCTGTCTACAAACAAAGGTGTCTTGGTTTCTTTGATTCCATAATCAAGAAGTTGATATTGGAGCCATTGTATCTGTGATGTACAACTTGCAGCTGCAATGTATTCAGCTTCAGCAGTTGAAGTTGCAACAGATGTTTGCTTCTTTGATTGCCATGACACTAGACAGTTACCCAAGAATTGACAACCACCAGATGTTGACTTTCTTGTCATCTTACACCCTGCATAGTCACTATCTGAAAAAGCTGATAACTTGGTATTGCTTGAAGCAGGATACCAAATTCCAAGTGTTGGAGTTCCTTTCAGATATCTGAAAATTCTTTTGACTGCTATAAGGTGTGATTCCCTTGGTGCTGATTGATATCTAGCACAGACACATGTTGAAAACATAATATCTGGTCTAGAAGCAGTTAGATATAAAAGGGAACCTATCATGCATCTGTACATGGTTTGATCAACCTGTTTTCCTTGATCATCAGGTTCAACTTGTGTGATTGGTGTCATGGGAGTGGAACATGATTTACAGTCTTTTAAAGAAAATTTGTTTAATAATTCTTTAACATATTTTGATTGATGTATAAAAGTTCCATTTGTTTGTTGCTTGATCTGCAGTCCCAGAAAGTACTGCAGTTCTCCCATGGTACTCATCTCAAATTTTGATTGCATGAGTTTCTTAAAATCATCACACAGTTTTGTGTTTGTTGAACCAAAAATGATATCATCAACATAAATTTGAACAACTAGGACATGATTTCCAACATGTTTAATGAAAAGAGTTTTATCAATGGCACCTCTTGTAAAGTTATTTTTGAGTAAAAAGGTGGAGAGTGTATCATACCAGGCTCTTGGAGCCTGTTTGAGCCCATAAAGAGCTTTGTCCAGTCTGTACACCCACTCAGGATGAGAAGGATCCTCAAACCCAGGTGGCTGACAGACATACACCTCCTCTTTTATCTTTCCATACAAAAATGCACTCTTTACATCCATTTGAGAAACTTTAATTTTGCTGGAAATGGCATAGGCCAGAAATAACCTGATGGCCTCAAGCCTTGCAACTGGAGCAAAGCTTTCATCATAGTCAATTCCATCTTCTTGAGAGTACCCTTGAACTACCAGTCTTGCCTTGTTCTTGATTATCATACCAGCTTCATCTTGTTTGTTCCTGAAAACCCATCTTGTGCCAATTGGTTGCTTGTTTGGAGGTAAGGGACAGATTTCCCAGACCTGTTGCTTGTTGAACTGAAGCAGTTCATCTTGCATAGCTTGCACCCAATTATTGTCTTTGAGGGCTTCCTGGTACTTCTTTGGTTCCAACTGTGAGATAAAGGCTGAAAATAGGCAAAAGTTGGAGAGCTGGTTTCTGGTAAGAACACCTGAAGCTATATCACCCATGATTTGATCAAGTGGATGATCTCTGTGTTCAATCAGTTGTTGTAAACCACTGACAGGTGTAGGTGGCTCATGTTCTTCAAACAAACTACTGAGGTCTATAATATCTGGTTCAGATGTTCCTTGATCTTCAGTAGTTGGATCTACTAAACCAGAAGTTTGAGTTTGTTCCTCAGTACTTGTTTGATCAGAAGTTTGGGAACTTCTGATGATTTTGAGGTTGACTTGATAACTGTTTGAGGAGTCCATGGTGTGGGATCCTCATCATCAAACCTTTTGTCACCATAATAAGTAGGTTTTGATGAAGTAACAGCCTTCTCAGGTCCAAAATGGAAGTTGTCAAGGTCAAAAAGTTCAGCAGGATGTGCTAGAATAAGAGTGTGTTTTGACTCATTGAACTTGACATTCAATGTTTCTTCTACTATCCTGGTGTGAGAATTAAAAACCTTGTAGGCTTTTCTAGTTGAAGAGTAACCAAGAAAGTAACCTGAGTCAACTTTGGCTGCAAACTTTGAAATAGATTCCTTGATGTTCAAGATGAAACATTGACACCCAAAAGCCCTAAAAAAGGAGATAAGGGGCTTCATGCCATGAAGAACTTCATAGGCAGTCTTGGAATGTCTCTTGACCACAAGAACTCTATTCTGAACATAACATGATGTGTTAACTGCTTCTGCCCAAAAGTACAAGGGCAGTCCAGAATCAGCTAACATTGTTCTTGCTCCCTCTATTAAGGTTCTGTTCTTCCTTTCTACTACACCATTTTGTTCAGGAGTTCTGGGAACACTGTATTGTCTAATAATCCCTTTAGACAAACAGAATTCATCCAGAGTTTTGTTCCTGAACTCTGTCCCATTATCACTTCTAATGGTTTTGACAGGTAGAGAATATTGTTTCTCCACTTGTAGAATGAAGAACTTGATGATTTCAGCAGCCTCATCCTTGGAGAATAAGAAGAATACCCATGTGAATCTTGAGTAGTCATCAATGATGACTAAGCAGTACTTCTTCTTACCAAGGCTCATAATCTTGACAGGTCCAAATAAGTCCATATGGAGTAGTTGAAGACATGCAGTTGTTTTTGATTCTTCAATAGACTTATAGGAGGACTTATGCTGTTTTCCCTTTAAACAAAATACACAGTGTTCTTGACACTGGTATACTTTCAAAGGTAGACCTCTGACCAAGCCCATTTTTGTGACTTTATTTATGGTTTTAAAGTTCACATGGCCAAGTCTCCTGTGCCAGAGATCAGTTTCTGAAGTTGATGCCCTTGAGAAGAAACAGGCAGTGTTGTTCAATACTTTGTCTTTCTCAATGTCCACTGCATAGACATTGCCACATCTTTTGGCAATCAGCAAAGTATGATCTTCAATGATCTTCTCTATCAACTTCTGGCCTTCTGGTGAGATGATCTTGCATGCTGTCTTTGTGAAAAAGGAAGAATATCCTTTATCACACATTTGTGACACACTCAGCAAGTTGTATTCAAGGTTTTCAACCAGATTGACCTTGTCAAACTGTATTTTGCCAGAGGAGACATTGCCATGTCCTAGCACATATCCCTTAGCATTGTTCCCAAAGGATACAGATCCTTCTCTTTGGCTGATAAAATTGTTATCAGGTATCTGCATCCAGTCATGTGCATAGAGCCCCCACTATCAACATACCATATGCTGTTTAAGCCCCTGGAAACTCTCTGCACACAATAACAAATTAGTTAGATTTAGGAACCCAAGCCTGTTTGGCTTTGGGTTTGCTCTTGAGAACAGTTACAGTTTGTTTTTGACCAGGTTGAGAAATCCATGTCTTTTTGGCAATGGATTTTTCATTAAGAACCATGGTGGTATCCTTTTCAGGACCACCCTCAACCTTGGTCATCAGTAGTTGTACCAAGTTCATTAGTTTTTGAATCTCAGCAGTTTGTGAAATTGCTGATGATTCAGGTCTAACTACTGACAAAGAATTTTGAGAAAAAGATTTTAGATGAGATTTTATCTTTTTCTGAGAAAAGGTGTTTTCAGGTTGTTGTTTCTTGGGTTTAAAGGTTCTTTCATAATCATTTCTGATTTGATTTCCCACAACCTGTTGTTTAATTTTGTGATTGAACTGAATTCCTTTTCTGTATCTACAAAACTCTGTTTTGTGGTTGAACAGACCACAAATTTCACACTCTTTTGCCTTTTGTTTTTGATCTAAAGGCAAATTTCTGACATTAGTGTAAAGATTTTGCTCATTAGTAGTTTTCAGGGTCTCAACTCCTGATGTAGATGAAACTACTGATGGCTGGTTGTCAGATTTTGTTAATACTTCTAAAGTACTTTCTTTGAAAATACCAGGATTTCTGTTTAGAAAGTTTTCATGGAAAGATGTGCAGTCTTTCCCTTCAGAAGTTTCATTTGAAACAATTTTTCTCCCATCTTCAGTAGTTTTGGGAGAGAAATCTGTTGGTGTTTCAACATGATGGTACCCTATGCCAAACTTAACATTTGAAGCACTCTGTTTGTTTAGCAATAGCTAGTACCCCTTACAAGAATCCACCCATTTTTCACAACTGATCTTGGTGTCAGCAAGCTCTTTTCTGACATTCCCAAGATCTTCTATCATCATTTTAATTTGTGCTTGGGTTTCAATAGCTGAGTTAGTTAATTTAGAGGCTTCTTTTGTTTTAGCAGTATGTTTTCTCTCTAAATCACACTTCATCTGAGTGTATTTTCTTTCTAAATCATTGGCCTTTCCTTGTAAGTGCACATTTGTCTCTCTTATGAGAGCAAAAGTTTCTTTGCAAAAATTTGAGCAAAGTTTTGTCAAAGATTCTTTTGATACTTGTGACAATGCATATTTTGAAGTACAGCCTTCAAATGCCATTAAGGCAAAGTTCTTTCTGCCATTGTCTGGTTCTCCCGGTTGATGTCAAACACCTTGTTGTCTGCATCAGGATTGCACTCTGTGGTGTCAAAAGGAAGACTGCTCCAGTCAACATACCCTGAGGTGAAAAGACTTTGTTGAGAGGGTTGTTGAGGCTGTGGAGGTTGTTGAGCAGCTGGAAAGGGAGGGATTGATTGTTGGCTCTGCATCTGTTGAGCAGGCATTTGAACATATTGTACTTGTGGCATGTATTGCTGTTGAGGAGCTTGTGCCTGTACAAAATGAGCACTCCCTTGAGTTCCATTATTCCTATTATAATTGGGGTTAAAGTTATTTCCAGATTGTGATTGGTTAAAGCTAGAGTTTCTACACTCTCTAGCAAAGTGTCCCAACTTCTGACACTTGTGACATCTCAGTTTAGATTTGTCAAAACCAATTTTTGTATTACTGGTCAATCCTGGAAATTTCCTTCCTGACCTTTTATAAAACTTGTTAGTTTTAATGCTTAGCATGGCCAGTTGGTGTAAAATGTCCATTTCTTCTAAGTCATCACTGCTAAAGTTTTTCAAATCATCCATGATAAAACATAGATTATCAGCAGTTTGACTTTGGTCATCATTGTCATAACCTGGGAAAGATCTTTCTGATGAGATCCCAGTTGTTATGTCAATGTTGTCATAAGATCCATAGGAACAAGTTGGTGAGTCTTGTCCCAAAAGTGTTGTACTACCTGGTAGGTAGTCATCAGCAGTTTTACCAGATGATTGCAATTTCTTCTTTTGATCAATTTCTCTCTCAAAAGTAAGTAATCTCCCATGGAGTTTTGTAAGAGTGAGGGAGCTAAAATCTGTTGAGGATCTTAAAACAATGGAGTATGTTTCCCATTTGTCTGGTAAAGACCTTAAAAATCTATGTAGCATAGATACTGTTGTATAGGTCTGACCATTTAACTTTAGCTCAGATATTAATGAGGAGAATCTTTCAAATTGTTGAGTTAAAGTTTCCCCATTAATGTGAGCAAATGTCTCATATTGTTGAGCTAAAATCTCTCTGGTGTTGGCAATCACCTCTTCAGTTCCTCCAAACTGTTCTTTAAGACAATCCCAGAGTTCTTTGGCACTTTCACAATGTAAAAGGCCAGAGTATATCTCATTTGGGAGAGCCATTGCCAACATAGAGAATGCTTTTGCATCTAGCTCAAGTTTTAGGAAATCATCATCTGTATAGTCTTTTGGTTCTTTAGGAACCTCAACTTTAGTTTCAAGATTTATGTTTACTGGTTTGTGAGGACCATATATCACAGATCTCCAACAACCTGTGTTGGTTTGTGACAAGGTATGTGCCATTCTCTTTTGCCATATGTTGTATTCATTTCTTACAAGCATGGCAGGTTTAGTAGCAGAACCAGTATTATGTGGATCCATTTTAAAGAGTATCGATTTGTCAGGTGACACTTTTAAGTGATGGATGTTGATAAAAAGTGAACTTTTGATCTTTTATTGAGTATCAATAAGAGCTTTGTGTCTGATTCTCAATTTGTTAGATTGATATGTGATCAGATAAACCAATGCTCTGATACCAATTGTTGGATCAGTATGCTCTTTGTTTAAGTAAGAACTTGCTATCTTTGACACTTAAGTGTTTAGCAAGCTCTTGTATATCAGATTGTAAGCACAGCAGAATGTATAAGTTAAAGCAACATTTTTTATACTTAAGAGGAGTTGTTACTCCCCTTGATGATTGAAACTAATAATGACAAGTATTTATTATGAATCTAAGCAGTAAATGAGAATTAGATACTTAGACAGATTCACAATAAATACTGAAATGGAATAGAACATTGAAAGTGTTTGAAGGATTTTTCTATTAAAATCAATGTCTAAAATAGAAGGTTGAAGCCTCCTATTTATAGACGTTTACATACATGTATCTTGCCCATAAAGCAAGTACAGAAATATCAGAAACAAGTTGCACAAGTTGCAACATTGAAACTAACAATTACAGCTAAAAGTAATAATAAACAATAAACTACTGATACAAAAGGCGGTGGAAAATATCTGATGCTAAGTGCTGATGAATGACAAACTACTGATGAGTAGTTTGTCTTCAGTACTTCTGAAGTGAACTTGTCTGGTTTGGACTTCAGAACTTCTGATGAAGTTTCTTCTTCAGCACTTCTCATATCTTCTCTTCACCAGTTTCTTGTCTTCTCTTCAGTACTTCTATACTTAGCCAAAATGACAGAAGTGAATTAGACTAAGGTTTCCAAAAGTGGTTTCACCAATCCTCTTTGTCCTAACAATGACGTTAATCCACTGGTTAAGCCATGGATGGAATCTTCCTAAGACTCGAGAATCCAATACATGTGTTTTCATTTTCTTGATCCTATTATTATTTTGTACCCAAATTTTGTCGCACTCAGTTGCATATAACATCTAGAAATTCCTTGCATACTATTGTGTACGAACGCGGGTTGGAAATTTATCATATTTGGTTACGTCTATTTTAATCGTAGAAGTTAAGACTCTACCTTACATTTTATTGACACATTTGGACTTGATTTTCTATGAAAATCAAACTACTAAAAACTTGATACTTGATCCTACAGAGCTTTTCTAAAAACATCATTATTTGTTATATGAAACTTGATTTTCCTTAAATTGACTATTCATTAAACATTTAATTATTCATGATACTCGTAAACATGGCTGGCCAAAAATGAGCTATTTCTATAGGCCACAAAAATAACACTTATACTTAATGGTCGTCGTACTTATAAACTTGCTTGCATGTGTGTATTATCAATTTACATACTGATCTATGAAAGACAACTACTACATTTATTCACTCAACTAAAACAAACATATCACTTAAGGGGTTCCCCGGATGGGTGGTAGCCCATACTTAAATTTTGTTATGTTTACAAGTCGTTGCAAACCAATGTAATTGACCTCATTATTACATAGCCTTATTTCGTTGATAACGTCTCATTGTAACCCAACGTGTTTGTTGTGTCATCTTCTTGTGGAAGTTATTTGCTTTAATGTGTGTTAGATTAGGATCATAGAAGGACATAAAACCCTAATGTAAGGTAAATTGATGATTCCGGTCTGGAACGTAATCATGAATTTACAGGTACATTAAGGTGGTGTGAAATTCTATTAGAGTTTTTGGTAGACGTCCAGTACGTTTTCAAGGCATCAAAGGTGTGGTGGGTTAGTTGCGGTACACCCTATATATAAACACTAATGATGCATTGAAAGTGAGACTAGAAGTCGGACCAGGAACAAACTCTAGTTACTTGGTAGTTCATTTAGTCTTTCTATAGTCAATCAACTCATGCATTTAATTTTTATGATTCCTAAAACTTGAAATTTAGTGTTTTACTAGATTCTTATTCTCCTTACTATTTGAGACGAACCTAATCCAATCCTTAACTCACACCTATCAAACCTCTTATCCAAATCATTCGAAACAGTTTACCCTGTTACCTATAAATTCACGTCGAGCCTTAACTCAAAATCCCCAAACCACGGTTATCTTAATTTCTACCCAAACATCCATAACCCTATGTTCCTAATAACTTCGGGACGAAGTTTCTAAAAGTAGGGGATGTTGTGACATCCGTCACTTTTATCATTATTATCATTATATATATATATATATATATATATATATATATATATTTACCCCCTATCTCGTACATCGCATTTTATCCCCATCTATAATAATAATAATAATAATAATAATAATAATAATAATAATAATAATGTAGATAAAAATCTGATTTATTTGGTTTTGTCTTAACCCATTCAAACTGTTAGCCCAACCCAACCTTTTTCCTTCAAATTTTTCGGAACTGGGCCTACTAAGCCCAAGAAACAGCCCAAATCCCACTTGTTTCCCCTTCTTCTCCACTGCTACTTCCATTTTTTGCGCAGACATGGGGTTTGACTCGGTCAACCTCTTTGACCACAATAATTGAAGGGTAAATGGAAACTAATCAAGTCACTAACATGATTGAAGCTTAATGGATTATTAATACGCGATTATAATGGTTAATTGATCAAGTCAAAATTGTTATTTAAGAACCTTCCTTATCTTGATTTTGAATCTGTGTATATAAGCATTGTTAAATCGATTCAATCCACACCCAACACCTACAAGTGCCGAAAAATCATTACCCCATATCAGTTTTCACAATCATGTGTTAAATCTCTTGTATTCGTGTGTTTTGGATCTCGGTTTTGACACGCCTCACCCATCATTATTTGGTATGTTTCTTCTTCAACTATAATAGTCTTTAGAATCGGTTTTTGATAGGGAATAAAAGCCCTAAGCTTTTAACTATAATCGAGCCGGTTTGTAGTGTCTATTGGATCGAAATCGTTTCTAGGGTTCATGCGAATTGGGGATCTTCGTAGTTAGTCTATATATATAAATCAGTTCCAACTAAAAAACAACAGATACATTGTGGCTTGGTGGTTGTGTGCGTGTGTTTAACATCCAGACCGCTGGTTGCCTTGGGTTCGATCCCAGGCATCATTTTTTTTTATTTTGGTAATTTATGATAAACCCTAACTAGTCTTTATAATTAATTGAAACCAAATAAGAATGTTCTCAGGGTCTAGACCAGACGGTCTAGGCTTGTGATTTAAAGACACGAACCGGACCAGTGCTCGGGTTCGATCCTCACAAACAACAACATTTTTTTTATCCCTTGTTATTTATATATTTAACATAATAATCTTTTAAATTAGTTTTAAAATACTAAAAGTGCTTTATAAATTCTATAAAAATTATTTTACGTTAATCTGATGACAAAGTTCATTATACAATTTTTAAATTTTCAAAAATCATTTATTTAATATATATTATAAATATTACAAGTTTATTCATTTAAAACTATAAAATTCTATATAAATATCAAAACGACTTTATAAATTCCCACAAAAATTATTCTGAGTTTATATAACATTAAACATTTCTGAAATGATTTTTATTTCTGAAAAATAATTTATTTAATATTTTTAATCAGTTTTTGTTAGTTTTAATCATAAATAAATCATAATAAATTCATTTTTCAATGTTTTTGCACCAAAATTTTATATAAATTATTTCTATTCATTTAGAACAGAAATACAATTTTTAATTTAAAAATTATTTAATTTTAATATTTTTAAATATTAAAGTTATATTTTGACGATTTGAATTAAATAGATTTAATATTCTATTTATAGGAAAATAATTTTATAAAAATTATTTTCACACTTAAAACTTTATATTGTGACCATCTTTGATTTAAAATTTACAAAAAGACTTTTGTCTATTTATTTATCAAATTTCTCTTATTTATTAAACGTTTAATTCATTAATCAAACGAATACTTATCCCCAATTCGAAACCCTAGAATATACTTGTAGACTAGATAGACTTAGACTTATTTGTTACCTTATACATAGGGTGATACTTGGCAACGTTGGATTACACTTATTCAATTTCACAAGACTTAACACCTTGCTAAGGTGAGTATTACTTATCCCCTTTTTCACTTTTACAACTTTTGGGGTGATTCATGCACAAGTATACAAAACTTACATATTCATTTACACATACATTTTTATTCATTTACAATTCATATACGTGTCTTGTTTATCTTTGTGCTTATGTTTGAACATGAACGTAGCTTACATACAAAATCATACATCTAGACATAACTTATGTTATGGTGCTCTTTACATATAGACGTAACTTATGTTACGGTGCTCATTTAGACATAACTTATGTTATGGTTCTCTTTTAGACTTGACACGTGTTGAGGTGCTCATTATAAATTTCATTGTACAAACTTTACATTTGATCTTTGTCTTGTTTGGTTACTTGCGTGTTTACATAATGCCTTGGTGATACTAGACACATGAATTGTACTACTTTTCAAACTTATACTATATGTACAAAGCTAAGTAGTACTCACTAACATCATATGTTGACAAAATTTATTTTCGTGCATGTTTCCGGATAAGCTGCTTGACGCTTCACATACGACTTTGGACTTAGATTAAATCAATCAATTATCTCTATTTTTGTTGTCTTGTATTTAATTTCACATGTTGTAAAACAATATTCAATAATCAAATATTTACATTTTAGTAACATGAGCTTTTGAACAATCGTCACTACGTGGCACCTCGATGATTCCGCCATCGGTTGGGGTGTTACATATGTGTCGTTAAGGCTTACTTTCTCTCCCCAACTTTTGCTTACTTGTTCCTTTTTCTGATCACTTTTTCTTTTTTTGCAGAAATGAGTACCCACTACTAGAAAATTTGCTTTTCTTGACGCGCATTTTATGACACGCACTTATTTACGACACTCAAAAGCGTGTGTCATAAAAATATTGTCATGGTTTAAAAAATCTAGTTAAATAATGACATGCTTTTTTGTGTGTCAAGAATGTAATGTCAAGAAAACAAAAACATGATGATATTAAATATTGCGTGTCATCGTTTAGCGTCATAAATAGATGATTTTAAAACTTTAATTTCCCTCCCAATAAATCTTGCCTCCTCTGTGTCATTGTATGTCCCAACCCTTCCTCATAAACAAATCCCTCATAAATTTTCCCCAAACCCTCATAAACAAACCCTCCACCTATCTTCCTCATAACCCTAGCTTCCTCATAAACAAATCCCTTTCGATCCCCAAACCCTTCCTCGTTAATCTAGATAGAAACCCTTCCCCAAACCCTTCATCGTTTCAATGACAATACTTCAACAGATGCATGAAAATAATGTAAATCCTTCCTAATCGTCCCCTTCTTTGAAACCCTAACCTAATCGTCCCCTGCTTTGAAACGGTTCTGTTTGTTGTTTCGCCGCCATCAGATCAACTATTGTCTCTGATATCCTCTTTTGGTAACTTCGTTTGCATCTGTTTTTTGTAAATCGGGTCCTTTGTATGATTTTTTTTTGCTTGAACTTTCCTATTAATTAATTAAGTGTATTTTGTTGTGTATTTGATTTAGATGTTAGTCGTTTGCTTCGTTTTGGGTTCAGTTTTTGGTAATTGTATGCACGCCAAGTGTTTGTAAAATTGCCCGTGTAATGTTTGGTAATTGCTTCAATTAACGTTATGTTTTTATGGTTTTTTCAAATGTATTTTTGGACTTTTTGGTACCATCTTCACTGAGTTTTTTTTTTTTTGTTGGTCTGCATTTTTCTAAGTATGTTGTGTATTTGGTTTAGCTGTTAGTAATTTGCTTCATTTATGGTTAATTGTTTGGTATTGTTGTGCACGCCAAGTGTTTGTCGAATTGCTTTATGTAATGTTTAATAACTGTCGCTGATCTGTTTGAATTAATGTAATTTTTTAAATGCATTGCTGCCTTCTAAGTGTTTGATGAGTGTTTTTTATATTGTGTGTTCATGTTTAAGATTTCTCAACTTTTGTTGTGTTTATAGGTCTTAACTGTGTGTATTGTCTGATATGACTTTTCTGAACTTCGCATTTGGTATTTTAAAAGTGTTTCGCATAGGTAAGTATTTATGGTTTTAGTTACATGTTTATTGTTGGATGTTGGTAATTTTTGATATAGTGTTTAGGCTACCTGTATGTTGTTGCACATGTGTGAATGCTATAGCAATAGAACCTGTTTTGGATGCATGTTAAGGCTGCATAAGTGTTTATTGTTAGTTGTTAGACAATTAGGTTCGCTTTACTCGCGGTTAGGAATAATCTATTGACTCGCTTTTGCAACGCGCGACCATCGGCAACATCCTAATTTTCATGATTGTCCATCATCTTTGTTGTTAATATATTTATTTTTGTTATTTGCTGTTAATATATTTATTTTTGTTATTTGCTATGTATGACTATTAGTGAATTTAACACCATTAAAAATTCGTTAGCTGAAATTTAAACATGAAACCGTGCAGGTATGGAAATCAATTTTTATACCGCTTCAACATTAATTTATCTGGTTGACTCGAATCCAAGGCGTAGCTACATCGGCAGAACCGTTAGCTTGAAATTCGGAACCATTAAACTCAAAATTCATTTCTCTTTTGACCTAAAGCGATCGTTTGAGGGTTTGTTATCTATTAACTGGTTGTCTATCTATGATCTTGATTCTTTAATCTAGATTTTTTTTTTCTTGCAATGTACCTTTGATTATATACATTGTCTTTGGACTAACCATAACCACTATATCTTTCTATAAGCATTGCAGCAAAGTCGATGAAGGGTCTCAGCCTCTTATTTTTATTCACTTATTTAAGGTGAGGTATTAACTACATATTTGTATTCAACTCATAATTTCTGTTCATTTCCTTACAAAAAAATTGAAAAAAAAAAATACAAGCTTGGAACGCTAATTACACTAAGCGATTTGTTGTTTTTTTATGTTAGTTAAATTTCTATTTATTGTTCAATCTATTTTGCTTATTTGCTATCTAAATGGGTGTATTTGTTATTGTTTGTTGATATAATGTGCAGGCTTTTACATATTTCTTGCAAATGTAGGTACAATGACAAGCAGAGTGCAAAGTTGCGAAATTAGCCTGCCTTGGCGAGTCCATTAAACCAAGGAGGCTTTTACATATTTCTTGCAAATGTAGGTACAATTACATATTTCTTGCAAATGTAGGTACAATATAACACCTTAGACACTCTGACTTTTCTACCATGATCACACACCAGTAATTTCATGAACTTATTTGGGTTGGACATATTACTCATTTGAGAAGCCATTGGCAAAGAAATTTAACCACTCAAAGAAGTCAGATTGTCAAATAATATATCTAATAAATGCCTCACTAATGTGTAAACCTTTATAGAAAGAATGTCGGCCCGGTTTGCTCTGCACTGGACTTAATTATGCTCATATACAATGTCGGCCCGGTTTGTTGCACAAAAACGCTGCAGTATTGTTGGACTCTTGGCGAACTTATTTGGTGGATCAGAAACTGATTGTTTGGTATTGGGTATCTTGTCATTTGAGGATGCCTACGATTATTTTGGTAGCATGTTTCGATGTTTGTATTTGAGGATGCCTTTGATTATTTTAATGTGTTATTTATATGTTTTTCTTAGGTTGGGAAAGACAAAGACGAATACTCGGGTAATTCGCGAAATATGGTCGAGTTTCGGGCAACCTTTATTTATAGGTTATATTTTGTAGCGACACAATATTTTTTGTTAATTTTAATATTTTGGTATATTAGTAAATGACTTGTGATTATGAAACAATGATGTTTTGCTATATATATGAATCCAGGATAAATTGGTAATTTATATTTTTTTATTTTTTGTCAAAAAAGATGACACGCATAGCGTGTCGTAAAAGTGTGTCATTAAGGCATGTCATAAACGCGTGTCATGAAAGGGTGTCATTAATGCGTGTCATAAAAGGATGACACGCAAAAGCGTGTCATATTAATTTTATGACCATGCTTATAATGACTTTCTTTTGCGTGTCATAAACCCCCTTTTATGACGCGCAATGCGCGTCAAGAAAGGTGTTTTTTTCTAGTAGTGACCCTTGATTTCCTTGCTCTGGACGATATTGCTGATGTTAAGTTCAAAGTTCGTGCCTCGGGGGAGGGTAAGAATGTGGTTGTGAGGACTGAGCATGTCCGTTTCCAAGGGGAATATACTAGCGTTATTTCGTCATCTTCAACTGTTGCGGAGCCGTCAGGGAAGAAGTATGTTACTGTTCGTCGCTCCAGCAAGCGACTTCAGGGAGTTTCTTCTGGCCCAGGGAATATACCTGCTATCCCATTGGTCATTGAAGAGGAGGATGAAGATTCTTCCTTGATAGCTTCCGCTATGGGATGTGTACCTGCCTCAGGGAAGGGCAAGTTGACATTGTCTTCCTTAAGAAAGATGATGCTTTGTTCAAAAAGCCTAAGGATGTGGTGGTCAAGGGTGGTGATCAGAAGTTATTGTTGTCGAAAGCTGAGGGTGGTGAGAGTTCAAAGCCGATTGCTGATGTTGGTGTTGATTCCCTTGTTCAGCAGGGTCATAGTGAAGGAGTATGTGTGCCTAATTGAGGTATTAAGAGTACTGATGTGTTGAAGAAGGCTTCCGTCTGTCGGGATTTGATTGACCATTGCATCCCTGATGCAGAGAGGGCCACACACAGGGAGTGGGTGGACAAGGATCTGATGAAAAATATGTATTATCATTTTGGTCAATTTTTGTCTTTGTTCCCGGATGGGATGGCTAGGTGGGGTGGTTTGTTACTTTGGAGTGAGTAAGTTGAAGGTGCTTATGAGAAGCATGAGGTTGAGTTGGTGAAGGTGAAAGAGGAACTAGCTAAGTATGCTGCCCGAGAGAAGGATCTGGTGCATGAGTTAGTCGTATCCCGGACCCAGCTTGGTTTGGAGAAGGAGAAATTTGACAAGATGTTCAAAGGGTTAAATGATGAGAAAGCGAAGGTTGCTGAGGAGAGGGAGGGTCTGGCTCGGGCTAAGGAGGCGGTTAAACAAGGGCAGGTTGCTGTGGAGAAGGTTGGCATGGATCTCAGGGCTCAAGTGGATCATTTGACTGAAGAGAAGGAATGACTGGTTTCTAAGGGAGTTGCCCGTTTTGTCACCAACTTGCTGCATTCCCAGGAGTTCAATGTCCGTTGGCTAATATTTACGCCAAGGCTATAGCCTTCGGTCGTCATGGGGGAATTCAAGCTGGTTTCAAGGAAGCCGAGGAGGGTCAGAAGATCGAGCAGCTACCATCCTTTAAGCCTTCTTCTGGGGAAGAGTTTGTGAATGCTGTGAAGGCGATGGAGCTTTCCACTTACCCTTACATTGCAGCCATTGGTAAGGCTTCTCAGCAACCTATCTCCTTCCTGCAAGATTTGGAGCCAGAAGGTTTGAAGAAGGAGGTGGCCAACGAGGGCTTTAGCTCCTATGTGTTAAAGAGGCCCCTTAGAGGATTATGTTGGAGGGGGCTGATGGTGGGGAAGGTAGTTCAAAGCGTCTAAAACCTGCTGATTCGTCTAAAGTTCCTGATTTGGAGCATGTATTTGAGAGTCCTTCCCCCCTTCAAGCTTTGAAGATTGATTCCACCCCTCCTACTGGTGAAGATGATCCGTTTGCTGGCCTTGACACTGAGGACCTCTATGGAGATGTTGGTAACCAAGTTCTGTCTTTCACTGGTGAGAGTGATACCACTGATGAAGCCGAAGATTCTGTTACCCCATGATCTAATCATGTTTTAAGCTTTTGTTATGTTTTAGCAGTCTTTTGTAATGAAACTCTTTTGTACCTAGCCTTACGGCTTTTATTAATGGGAATGCTCCAACTTTAGGGGTGATGCCTTATTTATGTTTAATGTTTGGTTGTGCCGAATATTTTGCTTGTCGTTTATAGTTTTGCAATGTCTTTAACCTTTTGCCTTGAGGTGGATGCTGCAGTCACCCAACCCAGGCTACTAAGCTAAGGAGCCGATGCAATACTTATCCTATCAGCTTGTTTGTTTGCAACCTTATTTAATGGTTATTTGTGTGAGATGTTCATTTTTGTGTTTGATGTGAACATGTATGAGCTGTCTTGGTGTGAGGAGCTCACCCTCTTTCATGGGTTTAGGTATTCCTTCTAAGGACTTGTCCCATGGAGTTGTGGATTGTACTAGGAACTCACTCTATATACAGGAAGGTCATTAGCCTTGTTACCTGTTGAGCAGTTGTGGCCTAGGAGCTCATCCCCGTTTCATGGGTAGGTATAGCGCCGGATCCCATGGAGCCTTGTTAGGATGGGCTCACCCTTTGATAAGATAAGTGACAAGTGCATTGTTCTTAAAACAAAGTTCATTAGTCATTTCATTTGAATACATATTAGCGTTACAACCATCAAACATAGAATCGTTTTAAATGTTTGTCATTCCAGTGCCTTGGGACCATGTTGCCATTGGGATCGGCTAGCTTGTAGGATCCTCTTTTGTGGGCTTCCTTGATGACATAAGGACCCTCCCATCGGGGACCTAGCTTCCCTACATTCTGTTGCCTGCTAGCTTCATTGCATCTTAACACAAGGTCCCCTGGCCTGAAGACTTCTTTTCTAACCCTTGCATTGTAGTAGGCTTCGAGTTTCTTTTTGTACCTAGCCTCCCGGATGGAGGCTTGGTCCCTTGATTCTTCGAGGAGGTCTAGGTTGAGTAGGACCTCCTTGTCATTGAGTTGTGTGCTTTGTCGGACATTCCTTCCTGAGCTTACCCCTATCTCTGCCGGTATGACAGCTTCGCTTCCGAAGACAAGGCTGTAGGGTTTCTTCTGGTGACTTGTCTTCTCCATGGTTCTAATGGCCCATAGAATGCTGGGGAGTTCGTCAACCCATTTCTTGCCATATCTTCCCAGCCTTGCTTTAATACCTTCAACTATGCTTTTGTTCATGCGCTCAACTTGTCCATTGGAGTGGGGGTAAGCTACTGAGCTGAAGACTTGTTTGATGCCCAGCTCGGAGCACCATCTGCTAAATGGCTTGTTGGCAAACTGTTTTCCGTTGTCAGTTACGATCTCTCCTGGTAGCCCATATCTGCAAATTATCTGCTCCCATACGAAGCTTATCACATGCTTCCCTGATATGGTGGCTAACGGCCTGACCTCCGGCCACTTGGTGAAATAATCAACAGCTACCAACAGGAACTTCACCCTTCCTAGAGCCTGTGGGAAGGGACCCACTATGTCCATTCCCCATTTATAGAAAGGCCACGCAGAGATGATGGGTACAAGATCATGTTTCGGGTTGGTCATTACCGGTGTTTGCAACTGACATGCTTCACACTTTCGGATGGTCTCAAAGGCGTCTTTGTGCATGGTTGGCCAGTAATAACCGAGGTTCATAAGCTTTGATACCACAGCACGAGGCCCGGCATGCATGCCACATATCCCCTCGTGTATCTCCCTGATGAGATAGTTGCTTTGATTGGGCCCAATACACCTAAGCAGAGGTGCCAAGTATCCCATTTTTGTAGAGCTTGTCATCTTCAACCGCGTATTGTCTCGCCTTGATGACCAACCGCTTTGCTTCTTGCTCGCTGTCTGGCAGCTTCCCTTCTTTAAGGTAGGACATAATGGGAGTCATCCAAGTCGACTCTGTTTCAGTGACAATATCTTGGATTTCTTTGTCGTCAATAGAGGGTTCCCGAAGCACCTCAACCAGGACCTTTTTTGTTAAGTGAGCAAACGTTAGGGAAGCCAGCTTGCTCAGGGCATCTGCCTGCTTGTTCTTGGTCCTCGATACTTGCTCTAGTGTGAAGGCTTTGAATTCCTTGATGAATTCCTTGACCTTTTCTTTATACTTGATCATCGAGGGCTCCTTAGCCGTGTACCCCCCATTTACTTGCTTGACTACCAGGTTTGAATCAACAAACACTTTCAATTCTTGTACTTTCATGCTTCTTGCCAACCTTAGACCAGTTAGTAGGGCCTCATATTCAGCAACATTGTTGGTGCAAGGGAAGTCTAGACGGAGTGCATAAGTGTATTTAGTTCCGTGGGGGTCCCTGATGACAAGACCAGCCCCGGAACCTCCTACACTCGAGGCTCCATCAGTGAAAAGACACCACTTTCCTTTGAGGTCGGGTTGTACTTCTTCAACCTCATTCATCTCTTCTTCTGTCTGCGGGACGGGTAGTTCAGCTAGAAAGTCAGCAAACACTTGCCCTTTGTAAGCCCTTCTAGGCACGTATTCTATCTTGTTATCCCCTAGGCCAACAGCCCATTTTGCCAACCTCCCCGAATCTTCCGATTTCTCTAAGATGGAGCGTATGGGTTGGTCGGTGACTACCTTCATTGGGTGAGCTTGAAAATACCGCCTCAGCCTCTTGGCCGTGTGCACAAGTGCTAACACAAGCTTCTCTATGGGAGTATAATTGATTTCAGCATCTTTGAGGGCTCTACTGACGAAATAGACAGGCATTTGCTCCTTTCCTCGATCAACCAAGAGGACTGAGCTGACCGCTTCTGATCCTGCAGACAAGTAAACTGTTATTACTTCCCCCTTTTCGGGTGATGTCATTTCTGGCAGGGAAGCTATGTGTTTTTAAGCTCAAGGAAGGCAGCCTCTGCCTCTTTCGTCCAACAGAAATCCTTTTTATCGGCACAATTCTTGAGTGTTTTAAAGAAGGGCAAGGATTTTTCCGCGGATTTAGGCAAGAAAAGTTTCAGGGCAGCGATTTTACCGTTGAGGCTTTGTACTTCCTTCTTTGTGGCAGGTGACTTCATGTCTATGACAGCTTGGATTTTGCTTGGATTTGCCTTGATGCATTGCTTCCCGACTATATGACCGAGGAACTTCCCTTCCTCGAACCCAAATGAACACTTTACTGGATTGAGCTTCATGTTTATCCCTCGGAGGTTATCAAAAGTTTCTCGGATGTCTTTAATCATTGCTTCCCCTGACTTGCTCTTGATTACCAAGTCATCTACGTAGGCTTCCATGTTTCTTTCGATCTGCTTGGAGAAGGCCTGGTCCACTAATCGTTGGTAAGTGGCTCCTGCATTTTTCAAGCCAAATGGCATCTTTCGGTAACAAAAGATCCCCTTATCGGTGTGGAAGGCCGTTTTCTCCTCGTCTTCCTGCTTCATTTGAATTTGGTGATACCCCTTGTAGGCATCCAGGAAGCACTTGTACTGGAATCCAGTGAGGAAGTCGACTTTCCAATCAATTTCGGGCAGGGGGTAGCAGTCTTTGGGGCAGGCTTTATTAAGATCCTTTAAGTCAATGCACATCCTCCAAGTTCCATCTTGTTTGGCTACCATGACTGGATTTGACACCCATGAGTGGTATTGAACCTCCCTCAGGATGCCGGCTTCTACCAACTTTTCTACCTCTTGACATGCAGCCTGGCTCCTGGCAGGGGCCAAGCTTCTTTTCTTTTGAACGACGAGTTTGTAGGAGGGAGCTATGTTGAGAGAGTGCTCAGCCAAATTTCTTGGGACCCCAGTCATATCTCCGGGACACCATGCAAATACATCTTGGCTTTCCTGCAAAAGGTCTATTAGTTCAAACATAACTTTATCAGGGAGCAGGTTGTTTACTTTGATGGTTTGCTCCGGATAGGCGGGGTTTATGCTGACTTCTCGAATGGGGCTGTCGGCTGGTACCTCTATCTCCCGAGGATGTTTGGCTTCCTCCACGGAGGCTATTAGAAGGGCTTCAGCTGACGGCTTCAAGGTTGCAATACCGTTGGGGGTCGGAAGCTTCATGAGGCCATGTGTCATTGAGACTACAGCATCGAAGGTGGTGATGCCCATTCTTCCAATGAGGATGTTATAGCTTGACAGTTATCTGATTACGGAGAAAGTCAACTCCTCCGTTCTTGACAAGTCCCCATCTCTGAAACAGATGCTTAAGGTGAGCTTCCCTAGGGGTTGTACTCGTTCCCCGGAGAAACCCACAAGAGAGGCATCGATGGTTTGAGTTTCTTTATGATTTCTGGGCACAGCGATTCGAAACACCATTCGTACATTACTTCTGATGAGGCACCACCGTCCATGTATACCCTGTCTACTGGGAGGCCATCCAGTTCAGCTTCCACTACTACGGGGGTAATGATCAGTTCATCGGGAGCAGGGGGAAGGCAGATGTATTGTTTGTTCCAAGGCTCAGTATGAGCCCTCTTGATCTGCTGGGTCCCCTCGTATCTGATCATGTTGACCTCTTTGTCTTTCTACCCATCGTCCTTCCTTCCCTTGATATATTTGACCAGGTGAGCCAGCTCACCGGACTTAACGGCCTCTTCTATTCTCTTTTTCAACTGATAACAGTCGTTTGTGTGGTGCCCGGTGTCGTTATGGAAGGCACAGTGCTTGCTGGCATCCCTCTTGTTAGCGGGCTTGGACAAGGGTCTGGGAGGTTGAAAGGTGTACTTGACCTCCTCGGTGGAGAGTATCTCTTGAGGGGTCTTGGTGAGTACTGTGAATACGTACCTTTCTCTTTCCTGGTACCTTCCTGGTCGGGGGGACCGTCGTCTTTCCCATTCCTTCTTGACTCGAATGGTCTTCCAGATCGTTTCTCATTGTAGGGTTGGAAACTAGGTCTTCGGGAGCTTGTGGAGCCGTCTCTCCAGCTTCCCCGATCCTGTTTCCTGGTATACTGCCGAGTGAGAGCTTCTTTTCCCCGAAGGAAGGCTTCTGCTCTCTCAAAGGCTTCCTCCATGGTTTGAGGAACATCTTCATGAAATCTTCTTAACAACTTTTTGGGGCGGATGGCCCCCATGAATCCCGACACTCGAATCTTTTCCGTGGCACCACTATATTGTAGGCCCTCCCTCTTATACCTCTCGATGAAGCTACGGAGATCCTCGTGTTCTCCTTGTTGGATCTGATACAGTATGGCAGCATCTTTAGTGCATTTCCTCAGGGGATTAAAGTTCGAGGTCAAGCTTCTCCTTAGATCATCAAACGAGGAGATGCTCCGGGCAGGGAGGCCACAGAACCATAGGCGGGCCGGTCCTACCAATGTCTGCATAAACATGTGGCAACACTCGACATTGTTCCATTTTTTCACAGTGGCCGCTCCAGAAAAAACGTTCAGGTGGTCGTCGGGATCCTCAGTCCCATCGTATGTTTTCACGTTAACTGGCATTTTGATCTTATTGGAGAAATCAAAGTGTGCTATGTGCTCGGCAAAACATTCTAACGACTTGGGACGGTATGGCTCCGAGGGGGTAGCCTCAATTCTGACATCTGCCGTAGAGGTTTAAGCAAGGGATTGGGGAATACCCGAGCCCCGCCCTCCGGGAAGAGATGTTGCTGGTACTTGGTTTAACGGAAGTGGGTACTGCCACGGGTACCCTCCAGGCCATGCAGGGAAATATGGCGGTATATAAGGTGAGTATTGAGGCTGGGAGTAGTTGGGATACGTCGTTCCTGAAGGGGTAACAGGCCCTCCATCAGGGCATCCAACTCCTACCAAGGAGGAAGCAACAACACTGCTGGCTAATGGCAGGGACCTCAGAGCTTCTGCAAAGGAGATAGGTGTTGAGGATGACAAGGAAACTTGTGTGGTTTCCAACAACTGCCTTGTCGTGTGTTCTTGGACCCCGGGGGAGAGCATAGTACCGTTAGGACCTTCCCTGAAAAAATATCTCCCTGACTGTTCAAGTAGGGGTGAGGACTTGTGTCAATACGTTGGGTTGTTGGGGATGTGGTAGTTCCCCATAACGGAGGAGCAGGTGAGAGGGTGACAGTAGGTTCTTCGTCATAAGACAACCTGACTTTTACACCTCTGGACCTTTCCTCCCATACATAGCCATTCAGGAGGTCTCGGAGTTGCAAGAAGTTTCTTCGTACTCCCTTTGGGGTGATATCCATTCGTTCAATAGGTAGAAACACGTCATCTCTAGGAGACGAATAAACAGCCCTTGAGGCTGGTGGAGTTTGATAGTTGAGCATGTCCCCTAGAGACGGTTCGACGTGTGGTCCGTCCGTTCCAGGTGTTTCATGGCCTGCAGCGTCACCGGAGGTGTGACTGCTGGCCGGAGTTTCTTGAAGACCCCCGTCTTGGCAGCTATCTCCACCGGTCATCACAAAAGAAGGTTACTTAGGAACAAATGGGACTGAAGAACACTCAACAGCTTTGTTCAAAGTAGTGACAGCCCCACGGTGGGCGCCACTTGTTGTACAACAACGAAAATGACCGGGATTAGGTTAAGAGATGTCTAGGTTTATAAGTTAAGGGTATGTTAGGTTAAAGTTATGATTTAGGGGCTCCTCTAGCTCCTGGAAGGACCTGCACAAGGTAGCAGACACCGTTAGCCTTAACGCAGGAGGGGTCTCCTGCGTTTGGACTCCGGCGTGAGAATAAGTATATATTCGGTTGGAGTACAGGAATAAAGTAGAGAGTGTAAGAGTAAGTAGAAGAAGTGAGAAGTGTGTGTGGAATGACAACCTAAGGGTCTCCTTATATAGGCAGCAGAATTCTGCCCAGGAGCTCCCTTATGGTAGCATCCTTACTATACCTGGTTAGGATTGACTCTCTTTTGTTCCCTGCAGTGAGACTTTGCCCATTTAGTACATTTTCAGCTTTTACTACTTCCTAGGCATGGCTTGGAGCTGTGTGATGTTTTGTCCCATGCTTGTAGTTTTTTACATTTCCAATGTTTTTACTATTTGCTTTCTGCTGCATAGCTACCGTATGGCAGTCGGGCTGCCTTATATTAGCTGTTCAGCTCCAATAAGTCAGGCAAACCTTAATACTTCATTTTTGCTTTCTTTTTTGATAAGGGACCAACCGTGGTCGTTTTAGGACCCACGTCATCATGGTGCATTTCTACCAGCACCAGCAAGTGTTGGTTGTATGATTAAAATAAATCCTTTTAAGAAATAACAAACTTGCTTCAATTTTAAAAACCATGAGTGGGGTTAATAAGAAAAAAAAAGATAGGGATGAATTGCATGATCAACCTCACCTTAAAGGATGGGACTTTTATCTGATTGTAAAATCTTTTTCAAGAGACCACATTCTTGAAATAGGCGATCAAAGATAATATTGTTTTTGCTTTCTAGGATGAAAAATAGTATGCTCTCAAAATGATCATGCAAAGTGTAATTATACGAATACTTATAAAAAATAACAATAATAGAACTGAAGTACGTCTTTAACTTATAATCAGCTACCGCAATCGATCATTATTTTAAGTGTTAAACTACTCAAAGAAAAGATCAAGAACTCCTTTGAATAGGTCGGGAGCTACTTAACTCATGTTCCGCAATTTCATTTCGGTCTTCAATAGTTCAAAGCCTCTAACTTCACCAATGGAACAATTTACTTCCCCACTTAGAGGGTGTTTGGGATTGCGTTTTGAATCTAATTTTTAGATTATTATATTTTGAAAACGCAGATAATCAGTTTTTAGTGTTTGGGATGGCGTTTTGAAAACGCAGATAATCAATTTTTTAGGCTACTAAAACGCAATAATCTATAAACAGCTCCACCCCTGCTTTTCCAAAACGCATTATCTATTTTGAATAATTAATCCCAAACACCCCCTTAGTTGGTATCATCTTATTCCTATTGATTCAAAGCCATCTCTTTTGTTCGCTCAATGTGTGTATATATAACCAGTCTTTACAATTTTAATTCCAGGTTGACATCTAAGAGTTATATATTGAGGTAAAGAAAACATTACTTTAATGTTAATACAATTGCATATTCGCCTGATTCACGATTGACACCTTACGACTTTTGGAAAGAAATATGTTTGATCTTCATTGCTCTAAATTTCAAGAAGGTTATGAGTTATGACAACCACAACATCTTATCTACTATCAGATCTTCAGTCTTCAAATCTCTCAAAGATTTAAACAACCTATATGGCTATATCAATATTGAACTACCAATCACACCAACTAATCTGAATTAACCAATCAACAACAAGATCAAGCAAAAAAAAATCACAAATAGATCTAGAAGGAAGGCGAGAAAACTGATGACGATTAAACAAAGGTTTCTTTGAAACAGAACGATCCCATGGTTTGAAATCAGAGACTTGATGAGCCCAAATTCAGAAACTAAGATCGCATCATCAAGAAACTACAATTGACCCATGATGTGCCTGGTTTTAGTAATTTAAAATATATCATTTTCCCAGTGCCAAAAACTTGGTGTTTTAACTTCCAAAACAATGGTTTTGGAAAAATGATGGAATTTTACTAAACCGTTTAAAAAAAGTTTTAAATTTATAAGTAAACGATAATTATTTTATAAACTAAAACCAACACATAGGCAGAGAACCTGGCGTATATAGCATAGCTTTCTAGGGTAAATGCCAAGTATCGTATTCCAAAGAACACACTTTCCCCTACTCAACCTTTCATCATTTAACTAATCGGGTTTGAAAAGGAAAATAAAACGGATGGGTTCTTAAGAAAAATAGTTTTGAAAAAGGGTTTTGGGTTTTATAAAATAGAAAGATAAAATAGTAGAGATAGTGATCATGCACATCTCGGGGCCCTCCGTATAAGTAGTTAAGTTTTTATTAGAAAAAATATTAAGTTTAATTACTTGTGAGGAGCACGAGAGTGAGCTTGAAGTGTTGACTCCTTGATAGAGAATCAGGGCAACTACTGAGTAGTATGCTTAATCTCCCGATGCGGGCCCACATGAAGGTTCACCGACTAAGCCCTACTTTTGCGGGCTTCCCAAACCGCGGTCAAGTTTCTGGTCCTCTAACTGATCTTCTTCTTGAAATGGAGGCTTAACTTCCGACCTGGAACACCGTACACCTCCCTTAGTTCTCGCGTACCGTACCGAATGATCTTTTCTTAGAGTCAGTCCTAGCAACATCGTATCCCCTAAGTAGGTTAACAATCATGAAGACCGAAGGATCTCTCTTACAGTCAACTCAGGTGCCGTGTATCCCCATTGGTTAACGGTTTTGTACAAACGAGACCTAGATATAGAATTCTTGTTTTATTTATCTTAATTATGACACTTTAATATTTATTGATGAAGTAAATATAAAGTTGGTTTAGTGATTTGTGACTTAATTAACCCAACCCATAACCTCCCGAGATGAATGAAATCCTTAACAAAGGTGGAACATAATCTTAAAGGTGTGTAATCCGAAGATCACCGGTGCACCCGTAGGGAATCCTCCCTTTTGCCAAGAAAGTCATTCATTCATCTGGTAAGAACCAGAAATGTGTCACTCAGATCTGGTCCACTTCAGAAGCCATTGCTTAGAATCCGGTTTGGATATCAGAAGCCCGAAGGATCTGTCTCACTACCGATTTCCTCGCCTTGGATCTAGCTCGGGGCTACCAGAAGCCGATTAAACCTCTTGATAGTTTATTTTATTAAGTTAAGGTTGATTTTAGTTTATTAAGTTAATCACCATTTTAACCTATCACAAGATAAACAAACAAGAATTAGAAAGAAGATAACACAACAAATAACTAGAAACAAACTACTAATAGTAATAATAAAAGTTTACAAATCGAAGTGGGTTCGGAGATTATAGAAAGATACAACCATAAAGAATGATCAACACATGAACATGGTTGCCCATAGACAAGCCTTCCATATCCTAGTGCTATGTATCTAGTGTAATCCTCACGACCCTCGATGTTTATTACATGCACTACTCAATGATCTCGTTCTCGGCCAATATAATCAAGTAAGGACAAAGCCTAACCTTGATGGGATGTTAGGATGGCCCTAAGGCCTCCCACAAGACCCTAGGATCTCTGGAAGAAGCTGGGAAGTCGGCCCAAGAAAGCACAAGGAGGGATGATAAATGGTTGAGTTGAGCTTGCTATTTATAGGCAAATCAGGGTAAGCATGGGCATGCCAGGTGTTTTGGCACGGCCATGCTCGACAGCAGGTATTGTTACGGAGTCCTTTCGAGCAGAATCTGTCGGTTTTCAGGACATGCACGCCCGTTCCAAGTGTTGGCACGGCCGTGCTCTTTAGAAAAGTTGTCAGTCTTGTCTATCTGAGCCTTGGGGAACACGTTTCAGCTGGCACAGTCGTGCACAAGGTATTGGCACGCCCGTGGAACCCATAAATCTGACTTTTTTCCTTCTGTTAACTTGGAAATGTTGACTTGTTAACCCGGGACAGGTGCACGATCGTAAGCACGGCCGTACTGCATCTGATACAGCATCTAAGTCTTCAATTCCTTCCCGAGTTTTGCTGTTTTGTCTTCTAGTGTCCTGGACTGATTATCGTTTAAGTCCGGAAAAGGTCTTCACACATACATGGGAATATGTTGCAAGTCTCGTATCCTCAAGAATCTCCGTTGTTTAGTTGTTCTTTCCCGAAAATCACTTGTTTTCGGTGTGGAGCTCCAATTTCCTGAAACATACGAATAGGAACGATTAAGTAGCCAAAATCAGTAATTTAAGCCCCAATCCGGCCCTATTATGAGACTAATTATGCGTGTTTTATATGTTAAAATCACGACACATCAACCGACAATGCAAATAAACCATAATTAAACAGTATAGCAAAATGGAAAGATATTTAGAGATGAGTGGAAGGGGAAATAGAATATACATATATGTGCAATGAGAGAACTTAATGAATAATGAGCCTAAATTCAGAAAGCAAAATCCACAAAAAAAACTAATTACAAAATTATGATAAAACCAACATAATTGTTACGTTACCTTATGAACGTTTGATGGAGGGAAGGTTGGAGTCGGTATGGATGAAGAGGGTTTGAGCAGAGATCAAGAGTTGTCAATAGGAGAGTGAATGACTTTCTTCAAATGCATTGAAAACGTTTATAAATTCCATCGGTTGTTTAGAGGAAGATGAAGGAAAGGAAAATTAAGGTAGAGTTTGTTTCACAGAAATGGAATGGAATTCGGATAGAATTAGAATGTTATTCGACTTCTTATGTTGTTCGTTACAACAAAAGAAGGAATTGTAATTGAACAACAACATATGGAAGGGAATCCACATTTCAATTCCATCGATATTAAATTATATTTTATGAAACAAACACATCAAAATTTCAAATCAAATTATGGTTCTCGCATGATTCCAATTCCAATTCCTTTGCAATCCATGAAACGAACGCTACCTAAAATATCGGCATTAGATGGCCTGATATCATTCACTCTCGCATTGAATTCAATTCCGTTACAAATCTCGCATTGGAATTTCAACTGATCGCTTTGTTCTTGCTTCTTGGAGATGGAATTGAAACGGATGGAGGGTTTCTATGAATTAAAGAGGGTTTTTCTACTTTGCGAATGAGAAGTACTACTCTTTTAAGCATACCAGGGGTAGAAAGGGTAAGAATTTTTATAACATTGGGGTTTTAAGCATGAGACATTTGGTATGTCATCTTAAAAATATAGCAAAATTATAATTCTAGACATGCAGTTTCTTTAATAATTTAACTAGCAGGGAATCTGCGCGTTGCGGCGGAGTCGACAGTACAGGGCGGAAACGTAATTCAAACCTTAAACGATTAAAAGAATCAATATGTAAGGTGTATGTTTGTATGTGTAAGCACTTGTGCTTCACAGTGGGGCAAGTTTTAAAGGTTACAAAGAGACATGATATCATGCTACGTTCTATATACCATACTAGCTGATTACCCCGGAAGGGTCCCGGGGTTGAAAAATCTAATTTTACGTGATAACCTATTGCAAATGGCTCAAGTTAACTAACCACAAAATCTCTCAATCATTGCATGTTCATAGTATTCTAATCAGTAATAACTCATATTCCCTAATCTAAAACCTAATCAGTAATCATCTAAAGAATCACTTATGTAAGCTGCAACTATTAAAAAAACTCATCACATCTCTCTAATTTCTCACATTCTAATGGCTCTTATAATTCCTAACCTAATCAACTAAACAAACACTTAAGTTGGAAGTTGTAGTCATTGCATCTCATTATGCCATGTGGCATAATCAAGAGATGGTTGAGGCCACCATTGAATGCCACATCAGCAACTATCAATTCTTTCCGGGAGCGTCCCGGGGTTGAAAAATATAACCATTCTAATAATACTAATACTAATAGTAATAATTATTACTCTTGTAATTAAATAAATAAAAAAATAACCTTGCTATAAGGTGACACCATGTGTTGCAGTGTTGCGCGATTCTTTCTCCTAACTTCTCTAGATGAAGTATACCTAGTAAAATTCTAATGATAACATGGCGATTGGGCTAATTTTTTAAATCGTAGATAAGAACCTGGTTTAAAAGGAAAAACATGATTAATGAATAACATGAACACTTTGTGTGTTTTTTTCCTGTATGAACGAAACCCCACAAAAAATAGTCGATTTTTCTCCGTTTTTATATAGGACTATGGTACTCGTTGGAAAGATAATAAAACGCTCGTTAATTTGGTGTAATTTTGTTCTTTAAAAAATCCCGTATATAAAATATATAAACGTTTAAAAATTATGGGAGGAAACATGAGAGAGAAAATTTTAAACTTATTTTTAAATTTCTTTTTCCTAAAATAACTCAATTTAATTTAGGGTTTTATGTTTATCTTTTTTTTTCAATTAAAAAAGGAAATAGTTCAAAAACACTAAAAATTTTCAATTATGATGCCACGTGGCACTCTCAAGGGGAGGTTGTGTGACACCCCGCATTTTCAGGTTAAATACTTTTACTGAACTCTAGTTAACTTACATGTTCATACATGGCTAGATACTTAACTAGGGTTAGTTAAGTAGGCTTAACATATGTTAGAAGATGCTAACATATGTTATACGTAGGAAAATCCTTGTTAAACACACACATGAGTCCTGTATCCCAAACGTTGGTGAATTATGTGACATACATAGCAATAATATATACAAGTGAATTTTGGTGAACATGAAGTACGTACTTATGTGAATTACATGTTCTTGTGAATGATCGCCTAACTGAAAGGTAATGCGTAGATTATGCAAATTACGTGCACAACATGAATAATATGCCATGTAATAATAAAATAATGGTTTTTATATAATTTAGCATGGTTAATAATATTGGGTTCGGTATTGGGCTAGAACATGGTTAACGGGTTAAGTTAATGGACTAGAAGGGCCCTAATACCAATTGTTTGGGGGACAAGCAAAGCCCATTCACAATTAGGAGGCAAGGAAAAAGATAAAAACCCTATCCCTTGCCCCCTTGTGCGCCGTGCGAACCACCCCACCCCTCTCTCTCTTTGTTTTCAAGCAATCAAGTAATCTTGCACTAATCAAGCTAGTTCGGGTTGGATTTCAAGGCTCTAGGGAGTTTAATCTTTCACAAGGTATACGTTCATACTATTCTTGATAAATTATAATGATTGAAAAACATTAAAAACCCTAAAAAGAATATATATAAAATCGCATACATGCATATGTAGGAGTTCTTGAATGTTCTTGATGATTGATGATGATGATTGTTATTAGCAGCCATGATTAGGGTTTTAACATGATAATATATGTGTTTTGATATGATTAATATGGTGTTTAATCAGTACTATAGGTGTTTTACATGTATTAGGGATGTTTATGAAGAATTAGGGTTTGTAGATTACTTGGGATGCAAGTTACAGATTCTGACAGATTTGTTTGAACGTGTTGAAGGGGCTGTAACGGGTTGGTAAATCGATTGTTTTGATGATTTCTTTGCATGATTGTAATGTACAAGGTCTTAGCTTTTCATAATGGGCAAAACCATCGATTTTGGACACCGTATGAGTCGTTTTTGGAATTTTAATGGATTAGGGGTCATATCAGATTTTCGGATTTATAAATTAGGCTAACTTTAAATGGTCATAACTTGATATTTACAAGGAGTTAGGTTATGAAATTTTTACAGTAGGTCAATACTGGAAAAATAGAGCTTTTCCAAGTGGATTCATCTCGTTTGGATGAATACACAATTTTTAAGAATTTTCCTACTAAACTGACCTGTTGAGGAAATTTTCTGGACACTGCTGTGTTGTACGAATTTTTATAATTTTTGTGTTTGGAATTAAGACAAAAAAAAATAGGTATTGTCGAGTGAATCCCAAATAAAATTCAGTAAAAATTTGGTACGGGGTCTTTAATTCATTCATTAAGTATTTTAAATAAATTGTTTTTCACAGCGCACAATCTGTCCTAAAAACACAGATTGTGTACGGGGTCTTTAAGTGACTATTTGGAGTTCTATGTGGTGTGTAATTGACATGTACTTGTGTGGAAACTTGTATGAGATGTATTTGATGCATTAAATTGATAATAATTGCTATGATCACCAACGGGATACGTAGGACATACTTGAGCATGTAGAGTCATTAGGTGTCACTACACGGTTTTGAACTTTTAAAAGTCTTGGATAAACGAGTTACATGGTGTGTTGGTTACGCACGTATACTCACTTAGTGACATTTGTAATAGGGAGTCGGTAGCACGTTACTATTCGTGGAATTTGGATTTTCACTTGCGACCTAAGGTGAGTTTCACTACTCTTTTTCTCAAAAGCATGCGTCTCAGGTATGAGACACTTTACTTAACATTTTCTAGTCCGGTTAGGGACTACTTACACATCCCGGGTTGGGATGCCATGGATCCTTATGAGGGTCGGTCACTTTGCTAATTCGCAATTGTGTCCTTGATAAACTGAACCATCTCTATCATTTTGTAAGTCCTCACGTACCGAATGAGTTGCCAGGGTTGGCAAGCGGGTTATTAGTTGATAGCGCTATTAGGTCTTACAAACCTCACACCGGCTCGGGGAGCGCGGGCGTGAACTATAACTACGAAACATTATCATTGCGGATAGACAATGATGTTAGGCATACGGCACACTTATGTGGCTACACGTACATAGCAGTTCGGTATATTCGGTTAGTTATCATGAATGGGTTAGCTACCCTTGACATGCGATGAATTAGTGGTTACACGGTGCGGGACACCAGCATAACTTACTTACTTACGTGGTTTGAAAAACCAGCGCTTTTACATATCAAGTTACTTTACTTTGTGAACTCACCAACTTTATGTTGACACACGATAGCATGCTTTTGCAGGTCCCTAGGTACGGAGCACGATAGGACATGCATCACTGTGTCATGGGCTGTGAACATTATTTAAACTTATACTTTACCTTGCATTTAACGGTTTTATTTTGGGCGCGTTGTTTTGCGCATAAACTTAAATGGTTATGTTTGAATTACGCTTCCGCAACTTAACTGAACTTTTTGGTAAACACTAAACGTGAATTTTCATTAACGAACTAAATGGTTTGGGCATTTAGAGTCGTTCTTAAGACTTATGGCTATGGGATCCTGGTATGTCACGCGCCTCGCGGTATAAACCCCGCAGTGGAAATTTGAGGGTGTGACATGTTCGGGCCTCCATTGCACGTCACGTCAGCATATACGTTTTCTTTTATATATATATATAGATAGATGCAATTTGACCTACATGCCGGTAAAAAAAATGGAAGTAGCGGTTTGACTCATTAGCAACTATTATTATATAGTCCTACTCAATATGTTGAAAATGCCAAAATCTGGAGAGATTGCCAAGGAGAAGAAAGCATAAGGACATTTATAAGATCCACATTAAGAGGAGGTTGGAACGGCTCATATGTAATCAACCGGCAAAGAAGCAAACCCATAACTTTTTCCACATGATAAAAGTAATGCAATACAATTGTTAATCAAGTGCACCATAAATTTCTATCTGTGGCATCAGAAAGTGAAATTGGAAGTTAGATTAGTTGAAAATATTCCACATAAGACATCCCAACCTGAGAACTTTATAAACGTGCACAGATTGGTTTTTTTCTAGGAACCGAACCAGTTACAAACCGATTCCTGTCTAAACCGGTTTCAGAGATTGGTTTCGGTTCGGTTCGGTTTGGATTCATGAACCAATTCATGTGCACACTTTTTTAAGTAAATGCATCACAAAATTATTATTTTTTTACGTAAAGTTCGACTTTTATTGATTCATACAATCTTTTTAAGGTGTATAGGTATATATTTGTATGTGTATAAACCTTTTTTTATAATTTTGTTATATAAAATTGCAATATGTTGAAAGTGCCAAAAATCTGGAGAGATTGCCAAGGAGAAGAAAACATAGGGACCTTTATAAGATCCACATTAAGAGGAGGTTGGAACGGCTCATATGTAATCAACCGGCAAAGAAGCAAACCCATAACTTTTTCCACATGATAAAAGCAATGCAATACAACTGTTAATCAAGTGCACCATAAATTTCTTTTAGTGGCATCAGAAAGTGAAATTGGAAGTTAGGTTAGTTGAAAATATTCCACATAAGACATCCCAACCTGAGAACTTTATAAACAAGCACAGATCGGTTTTTTTCTAGGAACTGAACCGGTTACAAACCGATTCGTGTCTAAATCGGTTTCAGAGATTGGGTTCGGTTTGGTTTGGATTCGTGAACCAATTCATGTGCACACTTTTTTTTTTTAAGAAAATGCATCACAATATTATTTTTTACGTAAAGTTCGACTTTTATTGATTCTACAATCTTTTTAAGGTGTATAGGTATATATTTGTATGTGTATAAACTTTTTTTTATAATTTTGTTATATAAAATTGCAATTTTTAATAAAATGTAGTAGTTACTTAATTTTGTTTGATACACTTTTCAAATGGTTTATAATATAATATAGATTATAGATATAGATTAATGGTAATTGGAGGTTATGATAAAATAATGTCTACAAGTAGGTTTTGAATGAATGGTAGAAAAGGAAAAAATTACATGACATTTGGGTTTTAACTTTTAAGCATAACACTTTTCCTATGTCATCTTAAAATTCATGTAAAATGACTTTTGTAGTCATCCTTCCTTCTTTATAATGTAGGATAGATATAGATATAGATATAGATATAGATAACCTTAAAGAGAACCATCCAATAATACAGGGACCTTTTAAAAGGTGTATGGCCCAATCACAATGAATTTTTTTTTTTTTTGAAGAATTGACTTTCATTAAAACACCAAACGGACTAATATACCAAGATGGAATACAAGCCCGAGAACAAAACATACAACTTACATTATGTCAAATTTACACCATTTATTCCAATCCACCGATCCCTATTTCGCCATATTCTTGAACCATAAAAAAACAATGCCTTAACGTCCAAAATAATTTTCGCCACTTTTGGAACCTTGTTCGAAAACGTCTTCTCGTTTCTCACTTTCCATACTCTCCACGCTGCAATCATAATAATACCTTGAATAACCTTCTTCTTACTTTCCGGCCAACCATGATTAGCATGAACCGTAACGAGATCCTTTGTCGAAAATGCATAAATGTTTGGAAATCTACACCAAACCGAGATACCATTCCACACTTCAGCCACAAAACCGCATCCCGTAAGAATATGTTTCGTCGTTTCTTCATAGTCACCGCATAACGTGCACGTTGAATCTTCAATCTGCACGTTTCTTGCCCTCAATGCTACCTTCGTTGGAATCTGATTTAAAAACGCTCTCCACATAAATATATTAACTTTACTCGGAAGCCACTTACACCACTTGAAATCACAGCTCACCTCGTTATATCCGACCCTTGCAGCCACCTTTTAGCGCCTACAACAAAAAACATAATGCACTTGCAGTAGTTCCAAACCCATCGGTCACAGCCGCTCGATAAGATGTATTGTTGCAGAACAGTTTCTAACTCGTCTCTGGCAGAAATCTCAGCATCTGTCCCTGGAGCTTGTTTTCAGCTCCAAATAATCGACCTCCTGTCTCCAATCTCAAGCGTTCTCTTGGCTACCTTGCATCATCTATGTTTCTCCAGTGCAAACAAGTTAGGATAGCAATCTTTAAGAGCTTCTTAACTAATCCACAGGTCACTCCAAAAACTTATATCCATGCCATTTCCAACTTTACCCCTAATCATACTATTAACCCCCAACCCATTAACCTTGATCCTGTTACACAGAACCATAAGATTCTTCCAAACCCCCGAAACCATATTGTTAACCGGAAGGGGACCCCATTTCCTATCAATTCCATGAATCGAATCAACTATTTTCCTCCAAAGTGACCCTGATTCCGTGTGATAGCTCCAAAACCACTTAATTAAAAGTGCTTTATTATTAACATCCAACTTGGACAAACCCAATCCCCCATCTTCTTTACGCCTCGTAACCTTCTCCCATGCCACCCAACTTAATTTTTTAACTTCATCGGACCCGCCCCATAAAAACCTTCTCATTAACTGCTCCAATGTATGAATAACCTTCACCGGTGCTTTAAACAGCGAAAAGTAATATGTCGGTAAACTATCAAGCACCGACTTGATCAAAGTGACCTGACCCCCAATAGAAATAGCATTAGCCTTCCACTTCGATAATCGTTTCCGAAAAGTATCTTCCACCGGATCCTAATTAGAAATCCTATTCATGTTCGCATCCCACTTTGATACCCAAATACAAGAACGGAAATTCCCCAGGTTTGCATCCCAACGAACCGGCTTTCAAGTTCACCTCCTCGCTATTAACACCCACCCCATATAGCACTGACTTATGAATATTAATCTGTTGTAACACCCCAACGGATGGCGGAATCATCGAGGTGCCACGTAATGACGATTGTTCAAAAGCTCATGGTACTAAAATGTAAATATTTGATTATTGAATATTGTTTTACAACATGTGAAAATAAATACATGACAACAAAAATAAAGATAGTTGATTGATTTAATCTAAGTCCAAAGTCCTATGTGAAGCGTCAAGCAGCTTATCCTGAAACATGCACGAAAATAAATTTTGTCAACATATGATGTTGGTGAGTACTACCTAGCTTTGTACATATAGTATAAGTTTTGAAAAGTGGTACAATTCATGTGTCTAGCATCACCAAGGCATTATGTAAACACGCAAGTAACCAAACAAGACAAATGTAAAGTTGATAAGATGAAATTGATAATGAGCACCCTAACACGTGTCAAGTCTAAAAGAGCACCATAACAATAGTTATGTCTAAATGAGCACCGTAACATAAGTTACGTCTATATGTAAAGAGCACCATAACATAAGTTATGTCTAGATGTATGATTTTGTACGTAAGCTACATTTATGTTCAAACATAAAGCACAAAGATAATAAAGACACATATATGAATTGTAAATGAAGAAAATGTATGTATAACTAAATGTGAAAGTTTTGTATACTTGTGCATGAATCACCCCAAAAGTGTAAAACGAAAAAGGGGATAAGTAATACTCACCTTAGCAAGGTGTTAAGTCTTGCGGAATAGAATAAGTGTGATCCAATGTTACCAAGTATCACCCTATGTTCAAGGTAATAAATAAGTTTAAGTCTTTCTAGTCTACAAGCATTTCTAGGGTTTCGAATTTGGGGATAAGTATTCGTTTGATTAATAAATTAACGTTTAATAAATAAGAGAAATTTGATTAATAAATAAACAAAAGTCTTTTTGTAAATTTTAAATCAAAGATGGTCACAATATAAAGTTTTAAGTGTGAAAATAATTTTTATAAAATTATTTTCCTGAAAATAGAATATTTAATCTATTTATTTCAATTTGTCAAAATATAACTTTAATATCTAAAAATATTAAAATTAAAGAATTTTTGAATTAAAAATTGTATTTCAGTTCTAAATAAATAGAAATAATTTATATAAAATTTTGGTGCAAAAATATTGAAAAATGAATTTATTATGATTTATTTATGATTAAAACCAACAAAATTTAATTAAAAATATTAAATAAACGTTTTTCTGAAATTAAAAATCATTTCAGAAATATTTACTGTTTTATAAACTTAGAATAATTTTTGTGGAATTTTATAAAATCGTTTAGATATTTTTATAGAATTCTAAAATTATAATTGAATAAACTTGTAATAATTATTATATATATTAAATAAATGATTTTTGAAAAACTAAAAATTGGGTAGCAAAGTTTATCATTGGAATAACAAAAAATAAATTTTGTAGAATTTTTAAACCTCTTTCGGTATTTTTAAAACTATTTTAAAAGATTAAAAGGTACATATAAAAGGTGTAAAAAAATATGGTTGTTTGTGGGATTTGAACCCTGGCCATAGGCCGGTTCAATGTTTATCGAAGTCAAGCCTACCAACTGATCTGCATCAGTTTTTTGTGTTTTATTCCGTTTCGAATTGTTTTTATGTTACAACATTCGCAAGTCATCTTCCCCAAATAATATGTAAGAACCCTAGAATTTCTAATCGATCAAATCAACGATTAATAAGCCCTGAAATCATAGGGTTATTGATCGGACTTGAACGAGGATTGAAAACAATTCATGAATCGTAACTTACAGATTTGACACGAAGATGAATGCCCGGTCAAACGAAAAGTCAACCGACGGCTAGTTCTTGATTAAAAACGATTTATTAACAGGAATTGGAGGTGAGGGTTTGTTGTTCCGCATTCTTAGATGCACCAGGAGTGTTCAATTTATAGGATTCATCTAACATGGAAAGCTTTGACCTTTGATTCAAGATGGTCAAATGCGAGTCAATCATGCTTGATTAGTAAGCAATTAAGCAATTAAATGTGATGGAAGGATGCGAGATTTATGGTCGTTCGTCTCTGTATGCGAAAAGGTGATTAAATTTTCCAAATTATGCTGCAATCAAGTGGTCAATGATAATGTTGACCGGGTTTAAATATGTTGGTCTGCTGCACATCGAGTATCATACAAGGAAGGAAGGAGCTGATGGCTCGCTGTTTGTGTATAAAAATTTAGAAGTCCGGATAATAACAAAAGCCCCTTCGTGGCCTAGTGGTGGTGTGCGTGTGTTGTGTATGCTGACCCGGCTGATGGCACCGGTTCGAGTCCGGGCATCAGCATGTATTGTTTTTTTTTTTTTTTAAAGGTGAAGGGAAGGAGTTTGGGCCGGATTTGGGCTGGATCAGGCGTTGGGCTCAGATATTGGGCTCCGAAAGTTTTAAAAAAAGAAGGAATGGTTGGATTAGTGTGGGCTTTAGGGTGTTGGGTTGGTTTGGTTATGTATGGTTTTAGTTGGGCTCAAGAATTATAGGTAGGAGTAAGGCTTTGTTTAATCAAGGGAATTTTTGACAAAAACACTACAAAATAAATAAAAAAAAAATTCTGATTATTATTATTATTATTATTATTATTATTATTATTATTATTATTATTATTATTATTATTATTATTATTATTATTATAAAAGAATGACAATGATTCGAGTAGATGTAAATTTATGAAAAGAGATGGACTAAAGTTGGACAAGAGATAAAATGAAAGGTGACGGATGTCACATCTGTAAACCCGAAACCAAATGGAAAATACGTAGAATCCGTATCATATTATCAAAGTTAAATTCCGACCACTCCCCCATCAACATCGCATCATCCGCGTACAATAAATGAGACAAAATCGGACCCTCTCTAGGAAGACGCACACCATCAAACGACCCGATGTAACACGCTTTTTTAACCATCCCAACAAAAGCCTCCATCAATATAATAAAAAAGAAGGGTGATATGGGGTCACCTTGACGAATACCTTTGGGCAATCAAACTCGAAGGGTGGCGACCTGTTTACTAGAATCGACGACCTCGCAGCAGATAACAAACCACGAATCCATAAACACCACCGTTTTAGGGAACCCCATCTGATCAAGTACCGACAACAAAAAAAATCCCAGTTGACATTGTCATGTTCTTTATTAAAAGTCAATCTTAAACAGAAAAAATTCCTTCCCCATCTTCCTCGCCCAAGAATAAACCTCATTAGTAATAAGAGGACCATCCAAAATATATCTCCTTGACAAGAATGCCGACTGAGAATCTGAAATAACACTATCCATGACACCTTTTAACCTGTTCGCTAAGACTTTGGAGACCACCTTAGTTATCACCCCTATCAAGTTTATCGGTCTATAATCTCCCAACTCTGTCGGCTCTATCTTTTTGGGAATCAAAGTTATGAAAGACAAACCAACTCCCCGACTAAAAGACCTTTTTTCATAGAAATTTCTCAAGATACCCACAAAATCATCTTCAAAACAATCCCAAGACCTCTTTATGAATCTAAAATTGAACCGTCCGACCCTGGCGCTTTATCATCCCCACAATCCCAAACCGCCTCTTTAATTTCTTTCACCAAAGACTCCCCAATCAAACCATCCGCCTCTTGTTGTTGTAGCGATTTTAAACCATAACAATACAACTTCGGACGCTCCTTCATTTCTTCCACATACTTGTCCGGCCCAATTACATTGATAAATTCCTTTTAATAAAGTGGTGGGATTTAAACCTAATTGTAGATATTTAGATGTATTTTATGTGTTGTAGAATCAGATAATTAGAAAGTGCATGTCAGCCGCATACCTAAAATTCATCTATATTTTAATAAAGCATTCCAATTAATGTCATATGTCATATAGAAGGAGTTATAATGCATTTGATCTCCTATATAGATCTTGACGAGAAGACGTAAAGATGCATCGTCTTATATTCATTTGTTATGCGTGAAGGTTATAGCAGACAAAGACAGAAGACATTGATCTATTTATTTACTTATTTTTTTTCTCTATCCTCTAGAAAAAAACGACTACTAGACTAGAAGTTGAGTACTCCTTGTTCGGATCCTGACTAGGTCCGAGCTTCCCAAGCTCTATGTTGTGGGAGAACTCCGCAAGGGTAAGGATGGTAAAAAATCCGAACCCAATAGGTGTACCGAAACCTAAAATATTTGGGACGGGTATACCTGAAGCCCGACGGGTACGGGTCCAGATTCGGGTTTAAATTTCTTTTTTCGGGTTTGGGTATGGGTTTGATATACAACAATATCTGATTACCCGCTAAAATACCCGACACAATTTATCTATAAAATTTTCTTATATGATTTAATTATTTTATATTTATACATTGTAATCATTTACATATATATTTAATAATGCTAAATGTAATTGGGTTAGTAGTTACCCAATAGATACTTGGCGGGTTTTTGGACTGATATACAAAATGGGTAAGTTTTAGACATTAACAGGTTTATCCGAAACCCGCGGGTATACCCAATACCCGATGGGTAATTATCTGATACAAACCTGACGGGTTTTAGAACGGGTTTAGGACAAACATACCTAATCAGGTATGAGGTTAGGATTAGGGGTGAGTATAGGGGTGCAAACGAGCCGAGCCGAACCCGAGCTCGGCCAGGCTCGAGCTCGAGCTTGATTAACTTATAAGAGCTCGGGCTCGAGCTCGGCTCGTTAGTAATTTCTCAAGCTCGAGCTCGGCTCGTTTGTTATCTATTAGTTAATTTATTAAATAAAAATAATATAAATAATAATTCGTTTAGGCTCGTGAGCTCGATAAGTGAAGCTCGAGCTCGGGCTTGTTAACTTAACAACTTTAAACAAGGGGTAAATATGATTAAATATTAAAAAAACTAATATTATACATAGGCTCGATAAGGCTCGACGAGCCTAACGAGTTTCATACGTCAGGCTCGAGCTCGATAAATAAACGAGCTTTGTTTTAGGCTCAAGCTCGGCTCGAGCTCGATAAGGCTCGGCTCGTTTCGAGCTTTTTACCGAGCCGAGTTCGAGTAGCTCGTGAGCGGCTCGGCTCGTTTGCACCCCTAGGTGAGCATACGAAAACCGATAACCGAAAAAAACTAAAACCAAACCGAAAATAACCGAACCGAATTAACCGATCGGTTACGGTTAAAATATGGCCAAAACCAAACCATTCGGCTACGATTTCGGTTATCCCTTCTTCCGTAACCGAAATAACCGAAACCGAGCTGATAGTTATTTACTTAAGTTTTTTTCATACATATATCCATGTATTTGGAACATATTTTCATGTATATCCAGTATATTTCATGTATATCTATGTATTTGAAATATATCTTTTATGTGTTTTTTTTCCATGTATATACATATATTTAAAGCATTTTTTTATTTGTTTCCTCGGTTTTTCATATATTTTTCTTGCGTTTCCATATATATTTGTATTCTTGAAAAAGATCCAAACACTTTACTAACTATTTTAAGTTTATAATTTTGCAAAAGTTTTATATTTGGATATTAACCGAATATTACCGAAACCGAACCGATAACCGACATATTAACCGAATTAATCAAACCGACGTAACTGATCAGTTTCGGTTATGGTTTTTCCTAAAATCGAACTTCGGTTATCGGTTTCGGTTATATGTAAAAACCGAACCGAACCGAACCGACATTTACTCACCCCTAATTAGAATTACCTAAACTCATCCCAAACTCGACCCATTGCCATCCCTGGTATCACTATCTAACCAACAATTAATAATACTTTTATTCTCTTCCTCCCAAGATTCTAAATCTCAAAATTCGCACATTTTGAATCACTTATCAATACATATATTATTTTATTTTTAGCAACATTGAGATTTGAGAAGGAAACAAGGATAGAAAGTGAACTAACATAAAATATGTAGAGAAAAAAGATAAAGGATACAGGGACTGCATTCAACAATGAAGGGCCAAGCCAGTTAGTGAGACAAGGGGCCAGCTGCTCATTTGTTCCTTCAATTGCCAGTCAACTCAGTTTGACCAGCTTACACTTTTATTTATTTTTTACTTTAAATAATTACCGTTTATTTAACTTTCTATAAAGTTGATGGAAAAAAGAGAAAGAATATGCACTGCAAAACATCACATCTGTCGAGTGACCAATAACCCCGTGACATAAGGCTGTGAGACGAACCGTAGTGGGGCGCCAATCCCGGCACTACACCCAAATTCGCGCCTCCCACACCAAAACGCACAGCGCTAAACACAAAAAATGGGCAAGGGCCTTAAATTTTTAACGCTCGACACAACAATCAGTGGACCAATAAAATGCCGCCACCTCAGCCAAACCCACCCTACACTTTTGAACGGTCAAAATCACCCCCCCCCCCCCCCACATCTCTTTAACGTTTAATTTTTTTTTTTTTTTACTTTTTTTTTTCAATTTCAACTATATATATAAACCACATTTTTATACCCGCTACATTTTTATCAAATAAAAACACAACTACAAATCACACAAAACCAATTATCAGTCACAATTATCACTCAAACATTCAAAGATATGGGTGGTGGTTATCCTAACGAACCTGTCGGACCTTCCAATCTCCGGCGATATTCTCGCCGCAGATGTCGTCAACCAATGTCCTCTTCTTCTCCTCCTCCTCCTCAATCAATGTCATCGCCTCCTCCTATAGTGTACACTCATCCTCATCAACCAGTGTACACTCCTCCTCGCCCACCAGTGTACACTCCTCCTCCTACAGTGTACACTCCTCATCGAGTAACAACCATTCCTCCTTTACCAGGTGGAATAGTAACCGATCCAGATGCTCCTCTTACAGATGAGGAATGTATCTGGGCTATTGACTACACCATAGCTGTCATGGGATTCGGGCGGCTACAACTGGTGGAGACACAACCCAACCTCACCCTAAACCCTCTTGCTCCGGTTCCAAATGAGGAAGGGTACGAAGCAGATATTTGTGGAGAGTATATGAGTATGGATGATGAACCATACTATGTTCCAAGTCCTGACTTTGGTTGCATCCGCTCGGGTGCTAGGACGGACGGTCGTGATAGCGATCGTTCCGTGTCTTCGCCGAAATATACACTGGAGGATTGGGATAACTACTCTCCGTAGGTGTGTTTAAGTAATTTAGGTTTAATAAATGTTTTAATTTAGGATTATGTAATGTTATAATTAATGTTTAATGTAGGAGTATGTAATGTTCTATGTATGATTTTAATATTATATTTAATTTTTTTAAATATTTTTTTTGTTTTTTTTTTACTTTTACTTGATTAATTTAAAAAAAAAATAATAATTACCTAATCATTGGATGGGGCCTTAAATTTAAGGCCACCCACTACACCCCATTTTGAATTAAGACTCTTTGCTGACTAGGCTGCCACGTGGACCAATCATTAAAGGGGACTTTAAATTTAAGGTCCCCTCTCTACACATAGTCTGAGGAATGGAAATCGGGAAGGGCTTCAGTGAGCCTATGTAACACCTACCCTGTCAGAGAACACCGCCCTTCCCTATGCAATTTCGGTGCTAACAAGGTAAATCCCCCTCCTCCCTGTCCTCTTTCTCTCTATCTCCCTCTCTCTCTTCTTTTCTCTCTTTCTCTCTCATTTGCAGATATGGTGACGTGCAGGCGTTGACGACGTGGCACCGTCGGTGGTCGGAATCCACTCCTCGCAACCTAACATCACCAAACTTTTGAAACTAATGTACGAAATAAAAGAAATCTTGCTTTTTGAGTATTTTTTTTATTAACAGAGGCATAAACGTCACTAAATAAGTTGTGAGAGTTGGGGCGGAGCGATCCATTAACCCAACTAGCGATTACAATGTATCGTGTTTAGGTTTAAGATTTGTTAAGCTAATCTCAACTTCAAACTTGATTATATAATCTTGTTCAAAACCCATCTCAAATTCGTCGGGTTTCTATCAAGTAATTACCCATCGGGTATATCTACGGGTTTCAGATAAGTTCGTTAATTTAAAAAAACACTCGTTTGGTATTCGTGGCCCAAAATTCGTCGTGTATCTATTAATTAGTTACATTTAACATGAGTGCCACTATAAATGTATATCAAATAAATACTATATATATATATATAATACCAAAATGTGTATAAAAATACTCAAACATCTAGATAATAAAAATAGTGTATGCCAATAATTGATATATCATATTTATACATAATTATAAACAATACACAAGATATCATGTATACAATCGGGAAAACAGATACACTTTATCAGTTAATCAGGTAGAGTAAACGGGTATATCATCAAATCCCAAACTCACCCCAAACCCGAAAAAACTAATCCCAAATTCGATTGTCCAAACCTAAACTCGTCCCAAATGTGTTGGGTTTCAGGTTTACCCATTTAATTCGGGTTCAATTACCCTCCCTAATATCAATCAACTTAAGGTAGGATAATATGAAATAAGGGGGGACGGGGCGCCTACTGAATTGAGCACGGGTACCTCACTACCAACACGGTAACACCACCGCCACCCATGCTAGTAGTGGATCCGTGAAGCAAAAACGGGTTCTATCTAACGGGCTGGTAACAAGCTATATTTAATGCAACGGTCATTTTTTATAAAATATTTTATTACTTTTTGACTGTTTGAATTTATTTAATGTGAAACGGTAATATTTTTTTGACCGTTAATTTTGAATTGGCATAAATTTGTGCACGGTTTAAATAAAAAACACACAAACAAACAACCAAATTAACCAAAGTATTTTAAAACACAAACAAATCGAATGGATCCAAGGAAATCAAAGAGTGTTTCGAGGGGTGCAAAGGGAACCTCAAAATCTAGAGGTTCTAGTGGTCGAGGCAAAGCTTCGGAGTCGAGATCGGCTACGGTTGAACCGTATAGTTTTAATTCAAACGGTCATTTTTTATTAAAAACGGTAATTAAAAAAAAAAGAAAACTAAAAAAATAAAAATTTCAGTGAAGTAAATCAGTTAAGCGTTGTCTACAAAAACTTGAATCAGTTAAGTAAATCAATGAAGTGATGTGTCAGAGCAGGATTAATTAAAATCAGTGAAGGAAAAACTAAACTCTAGTAACACCCCTTATGCCCTAAAGTCGTCATGCTAGTTAAGCGACACGTTTATGTCACGTAAAAGCCAAGTAAAAATCCTACAAATAGTGAGGTTAAAGCCTCACCAATCATTTTCCAAGGGTGGTTATATTTAAACCCCCCACCTTCTATTTTAACCCCCTCCAAGCGCCTCGCTTAGGCCTAAGCGAGGCGCCTGGAGGGGGTTAAAATAGATTCATCAAAGGTTTGCTAGAGGGTCATTGGAAGGGAAGAAGAAGAGAATGTTATATATGTTTACCTTCCCATGGAAACTCTGAAGACCTTAACGGAGGTTTGCTAGAGGGTCATTGGTCTTCAGAGTTTCCAACCCCTAATACATTCATCAAAGGATATTCATGTGAGAATGATTTCGTACAAGATTCCTATGCAAGCAAGTCAAATTCAGTTGTTAGACCAACTTGAGATATGAGTTTAATTAGCTTAAATCTCTCTGATCCATGATATGAGAGCAATAATCCATCGAGAACTTGAGAAAGAGAGAATAAGAGAAGAGATAATAACATATGAGCTACAACATAACTTGCATAGGCTTGAGATATGAGTTTAATTAGCTTGAATCTCTCTGATCCATGGTATCCGGTTGTTTTCAGGTTGTCTTCATCGTTAACCGCTATCTCTCGGATAACAACTGAAAAGTTGTCTCATTAATTCCAAAACCTAAAGAGAAGATATCATCTCAGTGAGATTGATAACTTCTCTATGGAAGTTGCTACAATAGTTAAACAAAAGCTGAAATTGAACAGTTATTTGGAATGTTTCTGATCATTACAGTTATGCCTTTTTTTGTGAAAATGAACTTGAAGAAATGATTTGGTGGATCTATCATGAGTTAAACAAAGGCTGAAATTGGACGGTTATTTGGAATGTTCCTGATCATTACTTTTCATGCAAGCAAGTAAAATTCAGTTGTTGGACAGTGAGATTGATAACTGGACAGGTTAGCCAAACCATACGAGGGTGGCAGGAAAAAGTTGACATTTTGATCCAAAGGAAATTCAGGTTAGCCAGACGTTTGTCAAAAGAACATTTTTTATAATAATTATATTAAAAAAACAAAAAACTAACTCAAAAGACCAAAAAAAATATATATATATATATTTGATCCGAAGCGCCTCGCTTAGGCCTAAGCGAGGCGCTTCGAATTAAAAATCAGTTTTTTTCTGCCCCCTCGTACTGACCTCCTCGGAATGAATTCAAAGCGCCTCGCTTAGGCCTAAGCGAGGCGCTTTGAGGGGGTGGAAATAGGTGGTGGTGGGAATAAACGGAGCCTTTTCCAATCTTTATTTTTTTTTCTTCTTTTCTTTCTAGTTAAAAACAACAAAAAATACTACAAAGTATTAAACTAAAATAACGTTAAAAAAATAAAAACCAAGTTTTTGAATTAAAAAATAAACTTTCTGCTTAAAGTAAAGTTACAAACCACATTTTAAAGTAAAAAAAAAAACACTAATATATAAAATAAAAATTAAAAACCTACATTTTAGAGAAAACTCAAAAGAAGAGCATACAACATTTAACACATTTAATACATATATGTGCTGGCAGTCACACCTTTTTAATAGAAAACACATTTTAAACTTAATACATGAGCCTACGAGAAACTCATTTAAAACTAAAACACTTATTGGCCTATTTATAAGCCCAATACTAATGTAATGCTCAAAACTTAAGACCTAAGGGTATATTTTGAACGCCTTGAATACCACACTTAAATATTTAGGTAAGCCACTAACAATTTACCATATAAAAAAGGGAACGGCCCACTCAAGCCTTGCAAATTTAGCTATTGCCTATCGATGCACTTCTAAATTCTTGGTCTGATACATTTACTGTAAGTAGTAGAATTGTACGTTAACCGATTCAATTTGACCAGTTATAATCTACCCGTTTTAATGAGTCCGGTTTTATGCACCTTAAACAAAAAAATTCCGGATCTATCACTGAATACCCCTATACTATATGTTTAGTTACATCTTATATATTAGGGGACGGGGCGTCACCAGAATTGGGCACGTGTATCTCATTACCAGCATAGTAAAACCGTCGCCACCTGTGCTGGTAGGGTTCCCGTGAACCGTTTTCTGGTTCTTGTTACCGTGATGGTACAAAGAAACGGTCCTTTTCTTGACCAATAAAAATATGCCACGTTTTTCTTTCACCTTTTACCGTGTTTTATTTTTTGACCGTTTACATTTTGACATTTTTTATCTTTTACCCCTATACAAATCATACATTCACATAAAATAATTGTCACGGTTAACTTTCTTTAAAAATTTAAACAACATTACACAATAAACATTAAACAACATTAAACATTAATTATTAAATAAATCTCGCAACATTCGCCATGACGCAAAATGGGTGAAGTTACTCATTTGTGCATGGTAGTAGTCGTCGCACGTGACTTGGATTGCAATGTCTTCTTGAAGATTAGGGTGCCTCTCCATCGTGGCTTCATAGAGGACGTTCCAACGAAGACACCTGGACCAGAGAAGAATACACCTACGAACGAGCGAATCCTTGGGGCGGTCATTTGTGCCGGTTAAATCATTGAATATCACCGACACCCGGTGCCAAAACGAAATTGGGGTATCGACTTCATGAACCCATGTGTTTCTCACTATCAGGTATGCCCTCGTTAACGCGATATCCTCATTTGCATTCCACGGGACCATTTTTACGATACGATTAAAGTATAACCGGTTTTGGTGTGATTTTTTGTATTGAAGTTATAGTGTTTTTATAGAACAAACCGTAATGGTACATATTCCAAATGGTTGCAACGGTTTAAATGTAACGGTAACAAAATTAATTACCGTCTGCTTTTATACAACGGTTAGTTTTTTTGAATTTAAATGAAATATAATTAAAGAATCAGTGGAGTGTTGCATACAACAGTAAAGTAAATCAGTGAAGTGATGTGACAGTGTATAACTGGTTAAAATCAGTGAAAGAAAATATTATTTCTAGGAGTGCCCCTTAAGACCTTATATCATTAGTTTTGTTTTTATTAAAGGTGTTAATGCCATACTGGGAGTGAAAGATTTATAATTGTGTTTAGAGTTAACTATTGTGATATATCATATATGGGCACTCAAGAATCAAGAGATGATCCTAATGAGCTAGATTTGAATGGTGGACATATACAAGTGGGCAGTGGCACAAGGTTATTTAATCGAAGGTTGAAAAGTAGGATCTATATTATTCCCTTCTGATGTTTTTTTCTCTTATAATATCACGTTGATTTTTTTTTATTTATTTTTTTTTTCAACAGTCACTGACTCACTGTTAAAGATCAGGGCCGTAGTTCTGACTTAGTTCCCCAAGAATTGCTTGTTACTGTTAGTCATGACAGCGATGATGAATGGTATAACGACGTCATAAACAGCACAGTTTTGCAATAATTCTATGTTGGTCTGTGAGAGCTGATGATCGATGGTAATTGAGATCAACGTCAAGCGATCAAAAGTAACAAATGTACATCAATGACGAATATGACTATCAGTTGCAACTATTCATAAGTGACAACTTAATTAATGATCTAGGCTTATCAATACACAATTCTATCAATTTGTGTTTGCAAGAAAAAACTATATCTCGCTCTTTGCATACTCTTTTTTGTCTTACATATCCAAAAACTGGTTCCATATACCCACAAAATTCTTTGATCTAATATAGTAAAACATCCATGAATTTTCCGAAAGTTATCAAGTCAACCTACAGCATTAACTTAATCGAATAGATGGTGATCACTAGTAATAATGGTTTGGCACTTTGGTTGAATATGAAATTACGGCGATAAGATAAACCTTTAAGCTAGAATGGCAATAAGATGAACCTTAAGTTAGAATGGCGATAAGTGCGTATTTCATTTGTGAGGGAGTCGGTATATGCATCTTCACTTGTTTGTATATGTCTGCAGCTAACTACACACTGCCTGCTCACACGATATATATGATTTTGCTAACTTGTGATGGAACATGAAAGAGACACTTCAGGCATCATACAACCTAGCTAGCTAGTGTTTCATAATATTAAACAGATTTTAACTGAGTCACGGTAATGATACATTCTCAAAATTATTTGCACACCAACCTATACGTCGCGTATGATTTATATAAGACGTATATAGGCAAAGGGTGTGCAAATAAAAGTTAAATAAGAGTTGGGGGTATAACAATATTAATTTGGTTTTTGATTCTCCTATATAATTACTTGCATGCAATGATAATCCACGTGCCACTTAAGGATATTGCTTCTGACATATTCACACGCTCGATATGCTTTATTTCACAATTCAACAGTTTAACTTTGACTACGTTTTTTAATAATAATACTAGGTGGAATCCGGTGTAAAATACACGGGAAGAATAAATCCCACCGTAAGCGTTGTTTACTAAAACCAACATTAAGAAGTCAATCGTCTGTTGCGAAGAACACCTGTTTAGTACAATCTGTTTATTTCTTTATAATAATTATTATTATCACCCAAAATATAAAAAAAACATAAGCAGACCAACTGTTAACTACTGTTAAAAGAAAATTTTGCATTTCGTAACGTCTGTTCCTTCCACGATACTAGTTTAATAATACTAATCAAATGTTCAATAACTAAAATGTTACAACCAAGGAATAAAAAGTCTACAGACGGATTAAAGCTATGTTGAGATAACACATTAAAACAGAAAAGCGGATCACCAAATTAAAAAGTCAATCTAATGTTGAAAGAAAAAATGTATTTCGTAACGTATGTAGGAGACATATTTTTTGTTCTAGTCAGGCCCGGCTCAAGCCCAAGCCAAATGAGGCTTTTGCTTTGGGCCTCCAAGTTCTAAGGGCCCCATAATTTTCCTAATTTTGATTATATATTATAAAAATAAACCTGATTTAAAGCATATAGATGGAATAGCTCAGTTGGTTAGGGCAGGGGCTGTTAACCAGAAGGTCAGAAGATCAATTCCTCCTTCCAACGAATTTTGTATTTGTTTTTCACTATTTTATTTTTTTATAAATAGGGCCCCGTATTTTTATTTCGCTTCAGGCCCCCAACATGGTTGAGCGGCCCTGGTTCTAGTAAATATTACACTTTGATGAAACTTTCCATGCACTAACACGTGCACACTTCCTTTATGTGGCCATAACCTATCTCGCTTGCTTTAGTGGCTTAGTGCTCTAAAGTTAAGTAACTATCGATAAAAGCTTCATGTTAAAAGTTAAAATTGATAAAATTGTATTGCCTGTAGAAACAAGATGGGTCACATCAACCACTTTTTAGTTATTCTTTTGTAAAAAAAACTGTAAAAATTTTAGTGATTTTATTAACAGTACTATAAGTTTTGTATATAAAATAATTTATCAAGTTCTATTCGTTATTTTGTTTGATCCATTTATGTTTATTTGCAAATGTTTGTGTTTTTACCTTTTTTTTCAACTGTATTTTAGTTAAATACTAAACATCATTTCCGTTGCAAATAGCCTTTTATGGCTAGAGATGACAATGGGTCAGGTTTAGGACGGGTTTAGATAATCTCAACCTCATTTCTGATTAGGTATGTTTGTCCCAAACCCGTCCTAAAACCCGTCGACTGTCGTGTTTATATCGGGTAATTACCCATCAGGTATCGGGTAAACCCGTTAATGTCTAAAACTTACCCATTGGGTATATCAGTCCAAAACTCGCCGAGTATCTATTAGGTAACTACTAACCCAATTATATTTAGCATTATTAAATATATATTTAAATGATTACAATGTATAAATATAAAATACTTAAAGATATAACTAACAAATAGTATACACTAATTTTTAGTAATTTTTACCATAAGATGACAATCTAAATGAGCAATTAGATATATTGTCAATACATATTTAAATGATATATAAGAAATTCTATTGGATATCTAATCGGGTAAATGAGTATACTTTATCTGATAATCGGGTCGAGTAAGCGGGTATATCCTCAAATCCCAAACCCGTCCCTAAACCCGCAAATATATATATAGGTAGGTAGAGGATCCGATAGGAAAATTGTTTTGTGTAGGAAGTGTAGGAAGTATTTTCAACCATTAGATCAAATCTGATTAAATCTTTAGATGAAGGGCATTATAGACTTTTTATCCATCTTTTATTTATTACAAACCCATTAAATTAGCAACTAACATCTGGATATTTATGAAGATTAATCATCCTAAATTAACTAATTATTCATTATTTTTCATAAGAATCATAAGATATTCATATCAAATAAGTTGATCAATACCCAAAAACTTGTTTGATTCTTCAAACAAATAACCCATCTCTATCACCTGTTCGATTAATCTAGTCATGGCAGAAGGTTAACATCAGGAGTGTTTTATAATGAAAGAGAAATTAGTATGCATTAATAAGGAGTGTTTTATAATATCATCGGAAGTGTTTTATAACAGTATAACATCAAGAGTGTTTTATAACTGGAGGTGTTTTATAACAAACAAAACACCGTTGAAATGTTTTAATCCACAACAACAACTACACCTAATATACATAAACATTTTATAAAACACTTCTTATGTTTATAAATATAGAACAATGAACTAACAAAAGCCTTATATAAAACACTTCTGATGTAATGATTTTATAACAAATAAAAACACTGTTACGTGTTTTTTACACATAAGATGAAGATGAATGTTGAAGAAGGGTGCACAATTGATTTTGTTTTATGAAAATAAACTAGCTGATTACCCCGGGAGGGTCCCGGGGTTGAAAAATCTAATTTTACGTGATAACTTATTGCAAATGGCTCAAGTTAACTAACCACAAAATCTCTCAATCATTGCATGTTCATAGTATTCTAATCAGTAATAACTCATATTCCCACAATCATTGCATGAACACTTTGTGTGTTTTTTTCCTGTATGAACGAAACCCCACAAAAAATAGTCGATTTTTTCTCCGTTTTTATATAGCATTATGGTACTTGTTGGAAAGATAATAAAACGCTTGTTAATTTGGTGTAATTTTTTTCTTTAAAAAATCCCGTATATAAAAGATATAAACGTTTAAAAATTATGGGAGGAAATATGAGAGAGAAAAGCAGAAATTTATTTTTAAATTCTTTTTTCCTAAAATAACTCAATTTAATTAAAAAGGGAAACAATTCAAAAACACCAAAAACTCTCCATTATGATGCTACGTGACACTCTCAAGGGAAGGTTGAGGCCTCCATTGCACGCCACGTCAGCATATACGTTTTCTTTTATATATATATATATATATATATATATATATATATATATATAGATGTTTGAGTCTTGAATGATATTAATGAAAATAATAATTAGGAGAGAGAGAGGGGGGGGGAGATACCATAAATGTAGAAAACATTCAAACAGTTTCTAAAAATATTGATATAAAATGAATATAGGGAGGAGACACCCTCATTTAAAACACATATTGACGATCATACCCTTATATTCTTTAATATATTAATTAAATTTTAAACATAATCCCATCTTTTAATCTCAACCATCCATCTTTAAATCTAATGGTTGAAAACACTTCTTACACAAAACCATTTTCTTACAGGAACCCTACTCTAAACTCGTCCCAAATATATCAGGTTTCAAGTTTACCCATCAAGTTCGAATTTGATTGCCATCCCTATTTACGGCTAACATTGTGGTGACAAAGCATGCACTATATGCCACACAAATATAAAAAAACGAAGTAGACAGAGAAAATATTATTTTTATTTTTTAGTTAAAATATTTTGTATTTAACATTGCTAGTAATCTAATAAATCACAATAGTAGAAGAATTTTAGCTCTAGCTTAACTGATATCGGAGAGGAATTTAAATATTTGGGTTTAGTCACAAGGTTTAAGTTTGAATCCGATTTAAATCGGGTTTTACTGTAGTGGGTTTTTGAACGACAAGTTTTTCTCATAACTAAAGATGGTGGGCTTGAGTTACCCAATGTTGTTTGCGCTAGCGGGCATATGGGGTCAACTTTTGCTATTGGGTTGTACCAGGTAGCCAAGCTTTTTTATTTGTTGGCTATTTGAAAAAGGTCTTTTGAAAGTTATATTCCTAAATCTTAGGGCTATAACATTAATATGCATGACACGTTGGATTCGGCTAAACAGCTCTAGAGCCTCAGACACAAGAAAACCAAAAAATATCAAATTCAAACGGTACAAACATGTGTTGGTTAATGACTCGGTGTACACTTTCTCATGTTTGAATTCACTTGAATTTAGGGTTGTTTTTTTTACGTCAAACGTATTCAATGCGCTTGAATTTTGGGCGAACCTAAAGCTATGTGAAAATCATGTTAATACTTCCTTTTTCTATTTGACACGATTTCTTCTGTAGTATGACAAAGTTGTCCCTCTAAATATGTGGTGGGAATATGATTAGTAGTTACTTCCTTTATTTGTATGCTTTAACTTTTTAAAATTTAACCATCAATCACTACAGCTTTAAATTATTGCACTTTTAGCCATAATTTTTTTTACCCGTTTTCTCGCAAATATAATTTTATTTTGTGCCTTCCATATCATCCAACAGGTTGTAATGATCACCACTCTAATCGCCCTTCTTCTCCTCTCGGGTGCTTTCACAAACTTGTGTCTCTAACGTTGAACGCATATACTTGAGCAATGTTGCACCAACCTCTTATCTTCTGCCACAACACCGATGCGACTTAGCCATAAAAATACCTTTAGATCATGTGTAATGGCAAGTGAAAATTTTCAAGCCCCATGGGGTATTAACCGACACGTCGCATGTGGGACCATTAAGGGATTCAAATTAGGATGGTGGTGTAGTGGTAAGGTGAAAATTTTCATTGAGCATACAATAATTTAATATTAATTATTTATTTTTTTTATTTAATAAAACTTTGAATTTGATTGGCCACTACATACTATAAGGTTGTTGTCACTGGAAACAACTGTACAAAGTCTGTTCTTGATTGGCCTAAAAACAAAAACCACGTCGTGGATTTTTTTCTTGGTGGGATTGAAAACGTCCCAATTTAGGAGGAGGGTGCGGTGTACAAATAAGGTGGAGGGTATTTTTTTTACCCAAAAACGCCCCAATCTTACTTCCATTACATATGGTCTTAGACTCGTATTTTTAATTTACTTTTTTTTTTGTTCTCTCAAATTTGACATATCAATAAACATAGTTACAACCAAGTCCCCCAATTTGATTCAATGTGCCTGTTTAAAGGTCAAACACTGACTTAATTATCTCTAACTCAAAACCTTAGGCCACCCGTAGTGGGGCGCTAAACACCCCATTTTGCTTCCAATCGCGCCCCTAACACCAAAACCCTCAGCGCTAAGGGGCGCTAAACACCCTCATTTTGACTCATTTTGCTTTCAGCGTTATATTTATAACGCCAACTTAATTTTTGGATTTTGTGCCATTTTTTTGGGCCAATGAGAAAGAAAGAAGGGGCGTGAAAGAAACTTTCCACTACACCCAGTCTTAAAACCACTTAACTTCAAAATTAAGAAGTGTCGTGTTAGATTTTCACTTCAAAACTTTCCACTACACCCAGTCTTAAAACCACTTAACTTTCCACTACACCCCGTCTAACGATAAAAGCAACAATTTCTTTCCAAGTCTACGACCATCCCTACAAATCCTTATATTTTCACATTATTACTACAATTTACATTGCCAAATTACAAATCCTTATATTTTCACATTATTACTACAATTTACATTGCCAAATAGTTTTGTTAGGGGGACGGGACACTCCTCAGATAACTTTACTTGGATACCGTTGCCGATTGGCAACACCACCGCCACCCCCTTGGCAATTGTCATAAACTTCACCGCGGTCAGCAAGATGGAGTTGGGTTTGATTTTAACATGACAAAGTGAGGTTGGGTGAAGCTCGATAACTTTATTGGGAGTGCCCCAACCCCCCTTATATATATCTACTTACACTATTATTAAAAAAATTAATTAACTTGTTGCAATGATTAAATTCTTTGTTAGTAGAAGAATTCATATAAATTGAAATAATGTATAAAAGAAATAAAAATAGCGTAAAATATATTAATTAGTATTTTAAATTGATACATATGTTTTTGTTAGAATCCAAATGAAATTGATACAATAAACGAATGAATAAATGAATCTATCTATCTATCTATACATGTAATAAATCAAAGCCATTTTAATGACATGACATTCAAAGATCGTATTCTCTTTATTGAGTGTGCCATGTGTCATTCCAAGTGGCAATACCTTTATTTTAGGAAAATAATAATTTAAAATTTAAAAACAAAATTAGATTTTTATCTCTAATGTTTTCTCCCACAACTTTTAAACGTTAATATCTTTTATACACGAGATTTTTTAAAGAAAAAAATTACACCAAATTAACGAGCGTTTTATTATCTTTCCAACGAGTACCATAGTGCTATATAAAAAATGGAGAAAAAAAGACTATTTTTTGTAACCCGACAGGTATTGTGTCAGGTTTGGAATTAGTTTTAAAAAATTGTGGGTTTGGGTCGGGCCTGGGATTAGGTGATACCCGACCCAATTACCCTTTTTATATTAGAATATGATAACTTAGGACAGAGATTTGTTTAAAATAATAATAATAATAATAATAATTAATCATATATTGACAAGTCATTAATTATGTTGTCATATTTTTATAGTTTAGATACTTCTAATTTTTTTCACTTTACTTATATTTCTCAACCCGGGACGCTCCCGAGGTATAAGCTAGTACGTAAATAAATAACTTGCCTGGCCTCACCTCACTAGATGATATCCGGGGCTTCTTTCAAGGCCCCTCATCTCCAAGGGCTTGTAGTGTGGGTTAGTGAAGCATCATCAATGGTGGAGGTATGTATATTCGGACGTAGTCCCGGGACATCAGTCTTTTTTCAGTTGTATATATACATGTATACATAGGTTTTTTCGAGTGACATCAATGTTTTTTTCGATAGTGACTACATTAGACCTACCAAATTCCAGTTAAATGAGCTCAACTCTAATTTGTAAGTAGATACAAATATAACTTTTTACAATCTCACTTCACTATTGAGTCCATTACTAATTAAAAACCCAAAAAAAGTGATAGTAACATACCTGTGCGGCTGTGGCGTTGTGCCTCCAACCGAAACGACTAACGCTTCCATTCCTTCAAACCCTATCATCATAAACGATTCTTGCATTTGTTACATTGAATAAGAGTTCTTCCAACAAGTTTCGGTTGAAGATGTAATGCAACGTTTTCAAAAGATGAAAACTCGTGGAACAACTGTAAGTATTGTTTTTTTTTAATTCATATGACCATCGAATTTATAATATGCGTTTTTTTTTATTTTTAATGACGATATTTTTTATTATTGTATCATATTTTTATTATGTGGTCAACCTTACCTGACCCGAACCATTAAACCGACCCACCCAAAAATTTTTATGTCCGGTTCTACCAAATTAGAACGTCTAACATAGTGACATCATTGGAAAAAAATTTCTTGATCCGCCACTGAACATCATTATGAGTTGATGGCCTGATGTGGAGTTTAGGTGTCTATAGCAACTAGTTGAACACCATCCCTAGCATTAGTAATGGTGATGATCATGGAAAATCCCACCAAAGCTATGATTGAGATAGAAGAGAGAAAAAATTGTTAGGGTGAGACTTGCAATGGTGATTTCACTAGTGAACCGCACCCATGTTTAACGAAAGAAAGAGATGGTGGAAATAGATGATGACCTGATGTTGAGGTGGATGATAGTAATGATAGTTCATTAATGAATCACACTCCATAGCCTAATTACGTCATTTGAAAGGCTTTGTAATTTTATCCCAAAGGGGTTGCATTTAACATGGTCGTAGGTCCCAAAATCAAAATAATACATTCCAATGAATCCCATTAACCAAATCAAAACATAAGCACAAAGAATGTTTGATGCTTTCCAAATATAATCTAACGGGATGTTTGTTTTTTCTCAGAAGCACTTCTGATATCTTTTGTTTGCGTCGCGTAGACGCGCGCAGACGTTTGGGGTCTGCAGATTGTTTGTTTTTCGGAAGACTTTTCACTCAAAAAGGTCTTCCTGACCTCTTCTTGATGTAGACTTGTTTCAAGGTCTTCTCATCTTCTCTTCTCCTCACCCACCACCACCACCGCCACCGTCCACCACCACCACCACCACCCACCACCACCACGGTCCACCACCACCACCACCACCACTGTCTACCACCACCACGGTCTACCACCACCACCGTCCACCACCACTGTCCACCACCACCACCACCGTCCACCACTACCGTCCACCACCACCACCACGGTCTACCACCACCACCGTCCACCACCACCATCCACCACCACCATCCACCACCACTGTCCACCACCACCACCACCACCGTCCACAACCACCACCCACCACCACAACCGTCCACCACCACCACGGTCCACCACCACCCACCACCATCCATCACCACCGTCCACCACCATCATCCACCGTCCACCACCACCACCACGGTCTACCACCATCGTCCACCACCACTATCCACCACCACCACCGTCCACCACCACCACCCACCACCACAACCGTCCACCTCCACCACGACGGTCCACCACCACCATGGTCCACCACCATCTACCACCACCACCGTCCACCATCACCACCACCATGGTCCACCACCACCACAACGACGGTCCACCACAATATTGCTGTAAAAATCAGTTTATTTAAATTTCAGTTTATTTCAGCAGCCTGTAGACGTTAACAAATAAACAGTCTTCTTCTTACAGACTGCAGACCTTTGGTCCACCTTTTCTCCTGCAGATGTCTGCAGATGTTTTTTGTCAACTTTTAAATATTCAATTGCAAATCTTTTACAATTTGATGCATCCGCCCGTAGGATTGGTGTTCAATTGCCCTTACTTAGTCGTTGGTTTATTTGTTGGTGTGTAGTCAAGTGTTATTAGCGATTAGAGAATATTGAAAAGAAAAGGACAATTTATTGTTATCCTAATGTTACATTTATCTTGCTTAATTTAAGACTTGTTTCTATTTATTAGTTTTTTTTTTTTTTTTTTTTTTTGAAGGGCGAATTTCATTAAAAAGAACACAAGCCGGAATCTCTAAGGAAGAGATACCCGACGAAAACCAAAGTTAATTTACATCAAAAACAAAATGCTTCCAATCCTTCCAACCCACCCTATTATGTTTCCCTCTATTGTTGTACCATAGAAAACTTAGAGACTTGATATCCGCAATACTTTGGTTTATAATCGTATTCGCCGCGTTAAATACTTTGTCATTTCTCATTTTCCAAATCCGCCAACACACGATCATCAAGATACCTTTAACCACTTCCTTCTTGGCTGCAGAAGCATGCATGTTTTCTGCTGCAGATTGGATATCGTGAAGCGAGAAGAAGAACAAAGGCGGAATCTTTAACCATCTAGCAATGGCGTGCCAAATCCCATCCGTAGTTCTGCATCCAGCAAACAAATGATCAACCGTTTCTTCTGTTTCTTCACACAAAACGCAGAGCGTGTTCCCTACGTGAATGCTCCTTCGTGCAAGGGCTACCTTCGTGGGGATACGATCCAACCAAGCGCGCCACATAAAGATGTTACACTTAGTCGGAATCCAATTACTCCAGCGCATAACTTCACCTGCAGCCCCACTGCGATTATTCTTGACCCATTCTTTCAAAACAGAAACATTTAGAATCTGCAGAGAACCGCTATTCCAGCTCCACACATCTGCAGCATCTGTCAAAACGTGTCCAGAAACCAGCCGCGAACATAAAACTAACTGTTGCGACTCCTGCACCGTGCTAGGATACTGTCTCCAATTCCAAAACAAAGCTCCACTAAAACTGCCGCGTCCAACTCTGTTCGCGACACTGCAATGTTTATTCGTTTCCAACCGAAATAAATCCGGAAATAAAAATCGTAACGGCAAGCGATCAACCCAAGGGTCAACCCAAAACTTAACATCACGGCCGCAACCAACGTTAACCTGAAACAAACTGTTAAATGTATTACCATTATTAACCACACGTTCTCCATTCTTCACAATAGAAGACCAAACACCCTGACACTTGTATTACAAACAATCGACTGATGCCTTCTCGAGGATCCGTGAATAGCGTCGATAACTCTACGCCAAAGAGCCGTAGGATCCAGTCTATATCTCCATAACCACTTAAGAATGAGAGCGTTATTTATGTCCTCCAATCTAGATAGCCCAAGCCCACCTTCATTTTTTGATCTAGTTAACACCTCCCATTTTACCCAATGGATTTTATAAACATCAATATCACCTCCCCATAAAAATCTCTTGATCAATGTCTCAAGCTGTTTCGAAACTGTTAGGGGAGCTTTGAACAAAGAGAAATAATAAACCGGGAGACTCTCCAAAACCGACTTAATGAGAACGAGACGACCAGCAATAGACAACACTTTCGCTTTCCACTTAGTAAGCCGTTTCCTAAACACTTCAATCACAGGATCCCAGCTGGAAATTCTATTCATATTAGCACCTATTTGGATTCCAAGGTATTTAAAAGGAAGCGCCCCCGACGAACAACCTAACTCCCCCGCTTTATTGCCCAGCTCATCCCCGTTAACCCCCACACCAAATAACGTGGACTTAGAGATATTGATTTTTAACCCCGAACATAAATGAAAAATTCTTAAGACCCTCTTGAGCACCTTAAAATTCTCATCCGACCATTCCCCCATAATCATCGCATCGTCCGCAAACAATAGATGAGAAACACATGGCCCTTCATTAGGGAATTGAATACCCGTAAACATCTTTTCATCACAAACTTTCTTTAACATCCCCGATAACGCTTCCATAGCAATAATAAATAAAAAGGGAGAAATCGGGTCTCCTTGGCGCATCCCTTTCTCGCAATCGAACTCAAATGTCGGGGACCCGTTAACCAAAACAGAAGATCTTGCCGACGAAAGAATCCCATAAATCCATCCGCACCAAATCTCGGGGAACCCCATTTGTCTCATAACCGTAATGATAAACCCCCAGTTAATGTTGTCATACGCTTTTTCGAAATCAATTTTAAACATAAATAATTTCTTCTTGCTTCTTCTAGCCCACGTCAGAACTTCACTCACCACCATTGGCCCATCCAATATGTATCTACCAGCAACAAAAGCCGTTTGAGTTTCATTGATTAACTTATCCATTACCTTCTTGAGACGGCCCGCGAGCACTTTCGAAATGATCTTGTTCACCACACCGACTAGATTAATAGGCCGGTACTCACTTAACGTAACCGGGTCTTGGACTTTTGGAACCAGGGTGATAAAAGAAGATCCCACTCCTCGCCTAATAGACGCGTTTGAATAGAAATCTTCAAAAATACGATTAAAATCCTGCACAAAAAGAGACCAATATTTTTTAATAAATCGAAAGTTAAAACCGTCAGGACCTGGAGCTTTATCACTGCCACAACTGAACGTCGCGTCCCTGATCTCTTTATCCGCAAAGGGTAAAACCAACTCAGTTGCATCAATATCCGAAAGCCGATTTAACCCATAACATTGTAACATCGGTCTCGTCTTGATATCTTCCGAAAATTTCTCCCTGAAGAACCGTAAGACTTCGCACTTAATCACACTAGGCCGAGTCTCCCAAACCCCATTCAACATCAAACCCGGAATAGCGTTAGACGCTTTTCTACTTTTAATGCAACCATGAAAATAAGCCGTGTTTTCATCACCCTCTTTAGCCCATCTAACCCGAGACTTCTGTTTAACATCGGACGCCTTCCAAAACTCTAACTCACGTAACCGGAAAGACCCCTCCTCAAAAATCCACGTCTCTTCTTCCGAAAGGGCTCTATCTTCCATCATAACCTGCAAGGAATCAGTCTCCTGCCTTAACAAGTGTTCCTCTTCGGATTCCGCTTTTTTCACCTCTTTCAACCACGCTTTGAGAGCCGATTTAATGTTTTTGAGCTTCCACAATAATCGTAAATCAGGATGTAACTCCTCAGCGATCTCCCGCATCGCCGCGTTGGAAACAACGCCATCAATCCCGTCCCGCTGTAACCAAGAGTTAAAGAACCGAAATGGTTTCGCTCCAAAATTCCGGGAAACAACCTTAAACAACAATGGACAATGATCGGACCATTCTCTATACAGAACACGATACTCCGCATTAGGCCACTCAAGTAAAACACTCGGAGATATAAATATACGATCAATACGACTAAACTTGTTTCCCACACAATATGTGAACTTACGGCCCCTTAAAAGATGCTCACATAAACCGATATCGTCTAGGAACTCATTAAATTCTCTGGCTGCCACTATATCAAATTTAGAATTCTTGCGTTCTTCGACATTTCTCACACAATTGAAATCCCCCCCCCCCCATGATCACATACTCTTGCGTAAAAGTCGAAGCTTGCTTAATGTCACCCCACACACGTCTTTTATCCACAATTCTGTGGGGGATGTATACATTACCACAACACAGCCCCTTCCCATTCACTTTAACCACACCCGTAACAAACAAAAAATTCTGGTGCTTAACCACTACCTGCGACGTAACAGCTTTAGGATCCCAAATCGTCAAGAGCCCTCCGGACCTCCCATTAGACGGCAACCAGTCAAAAAGAAAATCATCATTACCCCATATCCTACCCAAATTTATCCCATCTAAAGAAGTTAACTGTGTCTCTTGAATTAACAAAACACAAACCTCATTATCTCTACGTAGTTTTCGAAGCCAATCCCACTTTATATCGTCCCCCAGTCCACGAACATTTATAGATAACACATTCATTGATTAACTCCTTGAAAACCTTCTTCCCGAACCATCTTTGTTAACGAATCATGAAACGCATCGATATTGGTTGCCCCCACCTTAGCACCAAGAACAAGGGTAGCTTCCACTTCTTTCTCCACGACACTATTGCCTCCACAATCCTGAAGCACGTTACTGGGAATAACCTGCTCCGTACCTGCATTCTCAGCACTACTTAAGTCTCTATTTAAATCCGGAGTACAAAAAGTCTCTTGATCAATCACGATCGCTGCGTAAGCCTGACCCGGGGTACCATAAACATTGTTCACAAATCTATCCACATCAAACAAGTCCTCACTAGCTCTAGATCTCTTCTTGGGCCTATCTTGACCCACAGGAGAGGTAGAAACATTTCTCCTAGCCTTCTTCCTATAACCTTTATGCTTTTTAGAATGCCCCACCATATTATCACCCACACCATAAGGCTGAGAAATAGGAATACTAACATCATTCCCATAATTACTGTTTCCAATCGTCCCCTCCTGCTGTTGAGGCAAATTATGATCCTCCATATTGTCGTTTAGATGATCACCATCATTAATCCCATCATTGACCAGAATCTCTTCATGTGTACTCCCTTCAACCTCCTCCTCCATATTATAAACCTCGTCACTTCCTCCTTGTTCGGACTCTTCAACCTCTAGATCATTAAGGCAATCAGGTACCCAATCCCCCGTATCTTCTTCCATCATCACCGGATACACATTAGATTTCCATGACAATTGGATATCCATGTGAATCCGCTTAACCGATTTAGTAAGTACCCCCAACAACACATACGACCAATCATCGCTATCGCTAAGCTTAGAATATTGAACAACCTCCCCTACAGTCACCCCTATATCCTTAATGACCGAGTCAACCATAAGGCACATCGGAATACCATACACTTTGAGCCAAGCAATACGTTCAAACTCAACCACTTGACCTTCCCAATCTTCTAACGAGTGAAAAACATTTTCCCATAAATTCTTCTTGTTAAAAAACCACAGTTTATCTTCAATAGCCTCAAATAAAATAATCACATGTAAGCCCCCCACATACTTAATCGTTACACTAGTATTAATACTCGCTGAAAACCATACCCGCAGATTTGCTAACGACTTGAAATCATGCAATCTTCCCAATAACCCAGTACCAAAACCGTCGTTTGAGTAAGCAACATCGTCCGGAATGTTTACTACCTTCGTATCAGCCACTGGAACACGATTCAGCACTGTATCAACGAATGTTCTACCATTAACACTATTGGAAACCGGTACCTTATTCACCACCCTTGGTTCCTCTTCACCCTGATCCATCATCTCCGCTGACTGATCTTGAACAGGCTTCCAAACCTTCTCCTTGTTACCTTGCATCTTCATCCCATCCACAAATCTTGCACGAGCAATGAAAAGCTTGTAAGAACCTATCCATACGTCTTTCAACTCAGACTCCAACTTCTCAGGATCATGTACATTACCGAACGACACAAACCCGAATCTTTTCCCCAGTTTATCGTATTTCCTTGCAATATATGTTCCTTGAACATCACCGAAACCTCTTAACGCTTGATGCAGATCTGCTGACGACCCTCGTGGTGGTATATTTGAAACAAACATCTTCGTGATCGGAACTAATGGCCGTCCTCCTTCTGGATTCCCCCGTCGTCTCCCATTCCTAGTCGGAACGTCATACCACTGCCCTTCTTTGAATCTCTCCCTTCCCGTCATGCCTGGATCGTAACTCTTTTGATCGTAACTATTAGTTTTTTTCTTCGAATGGTTAGTACAACTAATTTTTTATTATCTTTACCACTATTCACCATTTCTTATTGGAGTTATTAATTCCTTGTTATGTGGAAGGCTTTGTTGAAATTAGACCTTCTTCTACATAATCAAACAATGGATTTAACATGAAAAACTTAACGGTGCTTGAAGGAACAAATGGCTAAACTAACGTTGGAGATCATTGGTGTGAGGTGTGAACTAAGAGCATCTATGAAATCATAGCAAACCTTAAGGATCGTTTGTATAGTTAACTCATCAATCTGATGCCCTCTAGTTTTCAGGGTTTTATGAATGCTACAATGAATTACTAAAAAAAGTGAAAAAAAAAAAGATAAAGATAAAAGAGTCTATGTCTTTGCACATCCTTATCGAATTGCGTTTTGTTCTTTGTGTGTGGATTTGTTACACGATTGTGACATCACAATTGGTATCAATAAATAAAACACTTATTTCTGTTTATAGATATTGAATTTTCTTTGTAGCTATAATGTTTTCTTTATCTGTTTTATAGTTTAAAAACAAAAAAGAGAGGAATACAAATGAAACATTAGGAGTGGTATTAGGTGGAATCATTGATGTAGTTTGCTCGTTGGTCACACTACTTGCATGCTTATTGGGCCTACGTAGTATTATGCAAACTCGTTAAATATATATCATTAGATTCTAAAACTTGTAATAAATAAAAAATTAAACTGGTATGATATTGTATATTTTATAATCCGTTACGTAGACACAAAAATCAGTATCATATATCAATATAGCCAAAAAAAATATAATAACTTTGGCGATTCTATTAACAAAAAGATTAAGTATAGCCAAAAAAATCTATATACTACTAGCTTTTTATGAGCTGAGCCGAACCGAGCGGACCTTCGCTTGTGCTTTGATCATTTACAAACCGAACATAGCCGATCAGCTCGCTTACAACCGAGCCAGAAACCGAGCGAGCATTTTTCGAAAGCACATTTTTTCGAGCAAGCATCGATCGAGTGATGAGCGGTGAGTTTTTTCGGACAACCATAAATTTGGGATGTTTCCTTTAATGTTCTCGCTGCCTAAGGTTTGACCGTCCGAGAATAACACTAAGTCTGAGGTCCGGTTGTCTGAGAATGAGGCTCAAGTTGAGGCCAGTGAGGCGATGAGCATACTACATAGAACGAGTGTCGCATTGTGGCATAGGTTAATAACGAGGGTCGATTGATGGTGGACAACTAATGGGAATAGGTACTCAAGCATGCCTTTTCATGACTTAGGATCTTACAATTAAACTTAGTGTTAAGTTATCATTGGATTGATTGGGCCAGTAACTATAAATATAATTGTATATATGCATATATTGAGTCAAACTTAATAAAATGGCATGTATTCGAAAACTTAAGTTGGTTAAAATAGCATATATTTTTACATTTAAATCAAAGCAAGTAATACAAATTAATAATTTAAGATGGAAAAAATTAAATAATTTAAAAACTTATATAATAGTAATTGTTTTGAGAGATATAAACTTATTGATTTATTCTCAATAAAATATAATTATATATAGTACGTATTCATTTATAAGTGGTTTGTGCTTTACGACATTGTATCTCATGCTTAATGAGTGTTTTGTGAATGAAATGGTTGTATATCATGCTTTGTAGGTTATATCATGCTTTGTTTTTTTGTTTCTATTTTACTTTTAACCATAATAGTTTTCATCTTTTACATTTAACCCCTGCATTTTTTTTACTTTGAACTTTATCCCATATATCTTAGAAGGATTTTTAACTTTACGTTTCTTAAAAGAATTTTTTAATGTTACGTTTCAATCCAATTTATTCGAGTTAACATGCCACAACGTGCGTATGTAATTCAACGTTTTTACCTCTATTTTCCAGTCAAACGGACACGCTGGGATTTTTAAGTTTCAGTCTATTTTTTGCGCATTATCGCGTCACAACGGGTGTGAATGGTTCACCGTTTTTACGTCTACATTAACTCAGTTTTATTTTTTTTTTCGTTTTTTATTTCCTTATAAGTTTTTCGGTGTTGTTAATCGCTAGCAACAATGTGTCATTAATGCTACTTGGTATTGTTTTATGACCTCTGTAGCAATACAACAACTCATGGAGCTAATATTGGTTGGTGTAAATGAGCCGAAGAGGTTTCGTTGGTGTAAACGGATTCCTAAGAAGTGTAATATTTTTATGTTGTGTGCGTTTTTGGATTGACTTGCAACCAAAACGGCTCTTAGAAGGCGAAACATTGATGTGGGCAATGTTATGTGTCCATTATGTGGTGATCAAGAAGAAACACCGGATCATTTGTTTTTGGGTTGTGGTTTACAATGGGAGTATGGTATGGGATTGCTAAGTGGTGTTGTATTCCTTCGGTTATATTGTTTGGTGTCAAAGACACGATGGTGCTTTCCAAGGTTTACAATCACTGCAAGATTAAAAAAGAGGCGATTCATGGCATTGTTATCTTGTTGTGTTGGAGAATATGGAAGGCGATGAATGAGATCGTTTTTTCGGACAAGAGGCGGCATGTAATTGAGATTGTGGCCGACATTAAGTCTTTGGGATTTTTGTGGTTTAGAAGTAGATATAAGACAGTATCGATTGATTGGTGTAACTTCGATTTGATGTAACCTTGGCCTCGTTTTGACGTTCCTCTCTTTCTTGAAGAGAACGTTGGCCTGTTTTAATGAAGTTTGCTAAAAAAAGGAAAGAAAAGAAAAGCTAATCCTTTATCTCCATTTCTTTTCTTAGTGGTTATGGAAGTCCTTCATTGCTTATTAGAGAAAGCGGTTGAATTGGGTGTTATAAAGGGGATTTATTTTGGGGGTGAGGCAAAGGTGTTATCGCATTTGTTTTATGCCGATGATGCATTGATTGTTGGTGAGTGGTCAGAGGATAATGTGAAGAATGTGGCTAGAATTCTTCGGGTTTTTCATGTGTGTTCCGGTCTTCGAATTAATTTACAGAAATCGTATATGTATGGTGTTGGAGTTGATGAGTCGCAGGTGGATGCGATGGCGAACCTAATTGGGTGTAAGGTGGGGGCGATGCCGTTTGACTACCTGGGTATTCGGGTTGGGGCGAACATGAATCGGGTTTCACAGTGGTCTTCGGTGATTGATACGATTAAAAATAGACTTTCATCTTGGAAGGCGAAGACTTTGTCAATGGGGGGAAGGTTAACATTAATTAAGTCCGTTTTATCAAGTTTTCCTATCTACTATTTGTCACTTTATAAAGCGCCAAAAAAAGTTTTGGATCAAATGGAAAGGTTAATGCGAAATTTCCTTTGGTTCGAAACTGAGGGGGTGAAAAAGGTTCATTGGGTGTCTTGGGAGGTGGTTACTACTCCTAGGAAAGTAAGGGGTTTGGGGGTTTCGAAACTGTCGGTGGTTAACTTGGCTTTACTAGCTAAATGGGCTTGGAGATTTATTACGGAGTATGGTTCGGTTTGGAGGAACACGATAGAGGCGATTCATGGAGGGAGGGGTTTGTGGACTTTCCTTCCTATTAAAAGAGCTTTATCGGGTGTTGAAAATCTATTGTTAACATGCTGGAAGATACCCGGGTTCAGGACAAGTCTTTCCATTAGTTGATCAGGGGTGGTTGGGAATGGTGCTAGGATACGGTTTTGGTATGATAATTGGCTGGGTGATACGACTTTAAAAACTAGATGGCCTTGTCTTTACAAGTTGGAAAAGAACAAAGGGTGTTTGATTCGTGATAGGGTGAAGCAAGATAGTTCAAATGTTTTATTTTCGGGTTTATGGCGTAGACAACCAGGATCGGTCGAGGAATTATCAGAGCTTCAAGATCTCATGCGTTTGATTTCAGGGATCAAATTCAACGAGTCAGCGGATAATTGGACATGGAATGATGATAATAACGGTATGTTTTCAGTTGCAGAGTTTAAGAAGTTATTGATTACAACGGATAGTGGGCAGCTAGCGACTACAAATATAAAACGGGAGACTTGGGTACCATTAAAAGTGAACCTGTTGTCGTGGAGGGCTGTTCGAGATAGATTACCTACACTTGTGGCATTGATGAGACGGCGAATAAATGTTCCTAGTTTGGTTTGTCCTCTGTGCAATGTGAAGGTTGAAGATGTGACACACTTGATGGTTGGTTGTGGTTTCTCCTATGGGGTTTGGAGTATGATTTGCAAATGGTGCAAGCTGGAGCCGTTCTTTGCTTACGATTTTGATGATTTGATGATGTTATACAATAACGTTCATGCCGGGAAATGGAGGAAAAAGATTGTGAGAGGTATTGTTATGATTACGGCTTGGGCTATTTGGAATACAAGGAACACGAAGATTTTTCAGAATAAGGATAGAAAGGTTATGGATAGGGTGGTAGCGGTGAAGTCGAATGCTTTTTTATGGTTAAAGTATAGAGCGAAATGTAAAGATATTTTTTTTGAACGGCCAACAAAACTACTTTTTATTAAACCACCAAAAAACAGCTAGCCAGAGGCTAGCAATACAGCCACCAAAAAAGAAATAAAAAACATAAAAACACCCGAAACCAAACTATATTCATAACAACCAAAATCAGTCATTATACTCCAAGAAATAGAAAACACTTTGCCAAAGAGCTTGCTATGACTTTCCACCCCCTGATGACCAGGAAAACTGCATCTTGACCCGCTAAACCGAGTGATTTCTTTCGGCCCCAAGTTATAACGTGTAGACAAAACGAACCTCCCAAACAAACTAACAGATTATTAGAGCACCTATACCAGCTCTATAGACCTATGAGCACCTTTGTTTGAGAGTCCAATCATCCCGTCTCAGCCACCATTTGCAAACCAGTTAGCCTGACCCAAAACCGAAACCAATATCGCTGCAGCTGCATCTAAACCATATGTAGGCATAAAGAACCAAAATAAAGCATATGCGTATTCTAGAGTCCTTTCAGTGCAACTTCACTAAGCAAATTGATATTGGATCATTGAAAACATCAAAGTCCATATTAAATCAGCAGCAACAATATTTAAATCACATGTGTCAAGTGGAGCAATTGAAGCATAACAAGTACTGCCTAATCCAAATCCATTCCACTGAAGCCACAGACGACTACTTTTGATGTATATATGAGCAAAGAAACTACTATGGATAGCACTATAAGACATCGCCACTCCAAACTTTATCCAGCAACCAAGCAAACCACGCGAGAATCTGACCTCTATGCAAAAAAACAAAGCCGTGATTCATTGCGCACAAACTAGACTTTACCCAATCTGGAACCAAATTTCGCAGCATAATCCCCAAACGACTGCAGGAAGAAGTGTGTGTGTGTATATATATATTTAATAAGCCGAACCAAGTAGCCCCCAAGAAAAGAAATAACCCACACTGAACAAAACCACACGAAACGAGTATGATATGCCGGAGAAAGTTAGCGCCAATACCTTGATTCCTAATCCCGCAAACCCAACTACACACTCACACCAAACACATGCAAGGCGCTAAAATCCCCACCCACCCGGCATACATATGCACCAAAACACACACACACACCCGAAATGTAAAGATATTGTTTGGAAAGAGTGGTCCACCTATCCTTTGTATATGTATAATTGATTTGACGGTTCTGGTTCTTTAAGTGTTTGCCATTATTAATGAAATTAAATATTAAAAAAAAAGTTCATTTTATTTGAACGGCAGTTAAATATAATTTTTAAAGTAAAAGAAAAATTAACCTCCTATTGGTGTGTGATGTGAGTCAGGATGTATGTTTCCTAAGACCATTAGGTGTAGGGGGCGGCATAGGGGCAACATCACCATGCCGGGCCTCGCTACACCACCCCCTAGGGGCGGCATGGGCATGACCGGCATCACAATGCCGTTGATGCCGGGGCTGTTTATTGGTTTTTAATTGTTTTTTTATTATTTTTAATAATTCTGACTAATGAGGAGGCCCGTCATCATGGTACACACCACCCCCTTGGAGGCCCATCATCAAGATGCCTCTCCTCCCACTCCTACGTGACGGCCCATCATGAAAATGCCTCTCCTCTCCACATCCAATGGTCTAATTAAAGGGTGTATAATTCCTAAATACTATACAAGAAAACCTTTTATTAACCCCACAATTGCACCTTTCGATAAGAATTACCCAGAAAAAAAGCCACCGATTCTTGAATTTAACAATTTCTGCTTTTTCCCAAAAATAAATACTTTACGTTCGTTAAAAATGTACATTTTCAATTGTTTCAGAAAAAAAGCATAATCTTTTAAGTATTTTTTTTAAAATAAAGATTTAAATTGAATCACCACCCTTTCTGAAAAAGTTTTCAAGATATATACGCAGTGGCGATTGGGCGAAGCATAATAGAGGCCTGGGGTGCCTGGCCCTCGCTGATTTTTAGCGTAACGGCAGAATTTTACGATTTTCGTAGGTAATTTTTATATGAATTGAGTCCGGTTCTCACTAATTTGATCTTCCGGCCTATACCGATCATTAAAAAATAAATCTAGCCCCCGCCGATTCAATCTCCAAGCTTCGCCACTATATATACAGATAAAACAATATTATAACCTTTTTATTGTAAATATTCACCTTGTTTATTAGTCTCATCATACTAAGAGCATGTTTGGCTCTCCTTATTTCCACCTCTTTATAACTTTTTACAAAAAGTCATAAGGAGTTTTGAAAAGTTAGTCTTTACTTACTTTTCAAAAACTCCTTTTTGATGTTATAAAATCTCATAAGTAGAAGTCATAAGTCATCTTTCCCAAACACTTTTTTAACTTATCAACTTTTTAGAAAAGAAATAAGTTATAAGAAGGTGTAAATAAGGAGAGCCAAACATCCTCTAAAACAAAGAGTTTGCTATAAAAACATATCTTATTTTATACAAGAAAAATATCACCTTACAGAATTACCATATATTAAAACCTTCAGGTGTGATAAAAAAACATTTTGTAAGACTCAATTTTTTCTATTAAAGTTTTAAAACTATTTAAAATTTAATTACTCAAAAAAAAAAAAAGACTTAAAATGACCTCTCGTTCATTATTTTCACAACAAAAAGCATTGCATTTCAAATTCGAAAAGCAACAGACAAAATAATTTCAAAAAAAAAAAAAAAAAAAACTTTTCGTCAAAAAACGAAAAACAACTAAATCCAGAACACCCACGCTTCAACAACTTGTACATTCTTATCCACCACTTATACCTTCCTTGTCCTCCCTAATTCCCATTTCCCCACACCCTTCTTCTTCTTCCTCATTACACTCCTCAAGAACCAACACCTCCTTCTACACAATAATATCACAGACACCCAATCATGTCTTTCTATCTCCTCTTCCTTCTCCTTCTCCCCATAACCCTCCCACCCTTTTCCTCCGGTTCACCCACCGGTCCACCCACCGGTTCACCCGAAGCCCAAACTCTCATCTCCATTAAAACCTTCATCACCTCCGACCCACACTCAACTCTCCAATCATGGACCGTCACCACCAACCACTGCACATGGTCCGGCGTCACGTGCCACCCCTTTACCCATCACGTGACCTCCTTAAACCTAGCCGAATATAACCTCACCGGTTCCCTCTCCCCTTCCATCGGAAACTTAACCAACCTCATTAACCTTAACCTCGCCACTAATAACCTCGCCGGACCCATCCCTTCACAAATCGGTAACCTAACAAACCTTGTTTACCTTAATCTCTCCAATAACATATTCAGTTACACTTTCCCGCCACAACTTATTTCACTTAAATCCCTGCAAGTACTTGACCTGTATAATAATAATCTCACCGGTGACTTACCTGTTATTATATCAAACATGTCAAATCTTGTTCATCTTCATCTGGGTGGGAATTATTTTACCGGAATAATTCCATCAGAGTACGGTCGGTTTCCTTTTCTAGAATATTTAGCTGTCTCCGGTAACGAGCTCACCGGAGTTATTCCGCCGGAGATCGGAAACTTAACAAACTTAAAACAGCTTTATTTGGGATATTATAATGTTTACTCCGGTGGGATACCGGCGGAGATAGGGAACTTAAGTAGACTTGTACGGTTTGATGCGGCGAACTGTGGGTTGACCGGTGAAGTACCGGTGGAGATCGGTAAGTTGCAGAGTCTTGATACGCTTTTTCTGCAAGTGAATGGGCTTTCTGGGTCGTTGACTAAAGAGCTTGGGATGTTGAAAAGTTTGAAGTCTATGGATCTTTCGAATAATGTGTTTGTTGGGGAGATACCTGAGAGTTTTAAGGAGTTGGGGAATCTTACGTTGTTGAATTTGTTTAGGAATAAGCTTCATGGGTCGATACCTGAGTTTATTGCTGAGTTGCCTGAGTTGGAGGTGTTGCAGTTGTGGGAGAATAATTTTACTGGAAGTATACCGGAGAGTTTAGGGAGGAATGGGAAGCTGCAGATACTTGATTTGAGTTCGAATAAGTTGACTGGGGAGCTGCCTGATGGTTTGTGTGTTGGGAATCGGCTTCAGACGTTGATTACATTGGGGAACTTTTTGTTTGGGCGGATACCGGAGGCGTTAGGGGATTGTCGGTCGCTGAGTCGGGTTAGGATGGGGAGAATTATTTGAATGGGTCGATTCCGAAAGGGTTGTTGAGTTTGCCGAATCTGTCGCAGGTTGAGTTGCAGGATAATTTGCTTACTGGGGAGTTTCCGGTGACTGATTCGGTTTCGGTTAGTCTTGGGCAGGTTAGTTTGTCGAATAATAGGCTTACGGGGCAGTTGCCGGGTAGTATTGGGAACTTTTCCGGGCTGCAGAAGCTTTTGCTTGATGGGAATAGGTTTACGGGGCCTATACCGGATGAGATTGGAAAGCTGCAGCAGTTGTCGAAGATTGATTTCAGTAGTAATAACTTTTCTGGGAAGATTACGCCGAAGATCAGCAAGTGTCAGCTGTTGACGTATGTGGATCTTAGCCGGAACCAGCTTTCGGGTGAGGTTCCTACTGAAATTACTGACATGCATATTCTGAATTATTTGAATGTGTCGCGTAATCGTTTGGTAGGAAGTATTCCGACGTCAATAGCCTCGATGCAGAGCTTGACGTCGGTTGATTTTTCGTATAATGAGCTTTCGGGTTGGTTCCGGGTACGGGTCAGTTTAGTTACTTCAATTACACTTCGTTTTTGGGGAACCCGGAGCTTTGTGGGCCGTATTTAGGACCGTGTAAAGATGGGGTTGCTAATGGCACCCATCAATCGCATTCGAAAGGGTCGCTTTCTTCTTCCGTGAAGCTTTTGCTTGTTATTGGACTGCTTCTCTGCTCCATTGCCTTTGCTGTAGCAGCGATCAAAAAGGCTCGATCTTTAAAGCGAGCTAGTGAAGCTCGAGCATGGAAGCTTACAGCTTTCCAAAGATTAGACTTCACTTGTGATAATGTTCTTGACAGTTTAAAAGAGGACAACATTATTGGTAAAGGAGGGGCTGGAATTGTTTACAAAGGCGTAATGCCAAACAATGAGCTTGTAGCTGTTAAGAGATTACCGGTTATGAGCCGTGGTTCAGCCCATGATCATGGGTTCAATGCTGAAATCCAGACTCTAGGAAGGATTAGACACCGGTACATTGTAAGATTGTTAGGATTCTGTTCAAACCATGAGACAAATCTACTGGTTTACGAGTACATGCCTAACGGAAGCTTAGGAGAAATGCTTCATGGGAAAAAAGGTGGCCATTTGTATTGGGATACAAGATACAAGATCGCTCTTGAATCCGCAAAGGGACTTTGCTATCTCCACCATGATTGTTCACCACTGATCCTCCACCGCGATGTGAAATCCAACAATATCCTTTTGGACTCTAATTTTGAAGCCCATGTGGCCGATTTCGGTCTTGCTAAGTTCTTGCAGGATTCCGGCACCTCCGAATGCATGTCTGCCATTGCTGGTTCCTATGGGTACATTGCACCAGGTACCATCATGTACTCCTGGCTTCAAAAATAGTAACAAGTTTATGTTTTTACTGACATGGGTTTGTGTTTAGATTGACCAAGAAAGTATCTTTTTGGCTGCAGGATTTGTGTACACACCAAAGTTTATGTTTTTTGACCTGGGTTTGTTTTTAAATTGACATAAAGAACTCTCCTTTTGGCTGCAGTATATGCATACAGTCTAAAGTCTATGCTTTTTGACTTGTTTTTAGAATGATAAAAAGATGCATCTTTTTTGTTGCAGATTATACATACACTAAAGTTCATGGCTTTATGCCATTTTGACCTTGGTTTATATTTAGATTGGTAAAAATGTTCTTTTTGGTTGCAGAATGTGCATACATACATAAACTTTATGTTTTTTTGACTTTGGTTTGGTTTTATATGGATCAAATAACTGAAGAAGTATCTTTTTGGTTATAAAATATGCATACATACTAAACTTTATGCTTTTAAACATGGGTTTGTATATTCATACATGCTAAAGTATATATCTGTTGACATGGGTTTGTATTTATACTAATAAAAAATGTATCTTTTTGGTTACAGAATATGCATACACACTAAAGGTTGATGAGAAGAGTGACGTGTATAGTTTCGGTGTAGTTCTGTTAGAACTAGTGACCGGCAGGAAACCAGTGGGAGAGTTTGGAGACGGTGTAGACATTGTGCAATGGGTGAGAAAGATGACCGGTGGCAACAAAGAACATGTTATGAAGATAGTGGATCCTAGGCTCCCAACCGTTCCAACCCATGAGGTGATGCATGTTTTCTATGTAGCGATGCTTTGCGTTGAAGAACAAGCAGTGGAACGCCCAACGATGAGGGAAGTTGTTCAAATCCTGACAGAGGTTCCCAAGGCTCCTGTCACCAAACAGGGAGGAGATTCAGGTGCTGCCACCAGTGTGGCTGCAGATCCACCTGTTATGAGATCACCATCGCCATCACCACCAATGACCGCCATGGAATCGCCCATAGCTGCTTTAAACAACACTACTGAACAAAGCCAGCTCCGTGATCTTTTAAGCATTTGAAAATCAAAATGTTGGGTTACCTTTTATTTTCCGAATCTTGGTTTAGTTTGGTTTTTTAGTTTTTGATTTGCCTTGTTTTTAATGTAATTTGTACATAGTAGGATTCGGTTTTCGCTAGTTATGCAGTGATTGCTTCCAGTTTTTTGATTTATTTGGTCGTTACAGTTTTGTTGAAGCCAACCAACTAAAGTAGGGTTTTAACTATATCAGCATAGTGCTCATTTCGATTATAGCCAAGTTATCGCAAACCGTTTTACTGCAAAAATGTTATATTTAGAATCAGTGGCACAACTTCATAGATTCGACCCCTGTGACTGGTCACTTTCGACCCCTCGATGACTTTCAACTCCATGAAGTTTTCGCTCAAGTTTCACGCCACTGATTAGAATAGTGACCTGCTTACAAAAGTGTATTATTTATAATGTAAAAATTAAATAACATTTTTAACTCAAATCTAGAAATGGAATATTTACTGAAACTGGTTTTGTAGCACATATTTACACTTTTTTGACTTTTTTTTTATTTTAAAATAAAATTCGGTATGAGTTTCATATTTTTGGGACTTGTAGTGGAAGTGGTTGGCTTAAAAAGAAGTGACTACGAAGGAGACAAAAAGAGAGTCCAAAAATGGATCATGTGGGCTTCTTATGTGTTGTTGCATTTATGTTTTAGTAGTTACAAACCAATGTTGTACTTATTTGTAACCACATTGACCATTCAGACATTGAATTCAGACACATATTTCACCGTATCTTTTAAAAAACTGAAGGCGCTTAATAAGATACCAGTGGAAAACCCGCGCGATGTAGCGGGAGCGACACTTTGCATTGTGGTACTTATTTCATGTTCGTATAATATTTGTTGTAGCATCATTGCGGTGGATATACGTCATAAGTGTTAAATATGTCTAGTAACTAAAAAGATTTAACATTTAAATTATAAAGTACTTCAAGAAACATTTGTAAATTAAAGTAACATACGAAAGGAAAAATAAGTATTAACTGTAGGAAATAGGGTTCATAATTTTATTAAATAATAATAAAATAATCATAATAACGAGACCCTCGTTATTCATAGGAAATATAAAAGTATACTACCGATTACAAAACTAAAATAAAAAAAAATAAGATACAAAATACATGTACCTAATTGAGATTCAAGCATAAGCTTTTGATGAACTTCAACCGAACCATCTAATATAATGCTCCGCTGCAAAAATAAACACTTGTTGTAGACGATTTTTGGTTGAGGATCATGTTTGACACGGGGCCCTTAAAACAGATTCCGCGCCTCCTCTCAGACGGGTTGTTTCCCAGGGTACAACAACCAGAACAGTAGTCGTACTGCCGGAGATGGTCTTGAGCCCAAGATTACACCGGGTGTTTTGGTGTTTTTATAAACATATGAAAAAGAAAAGTAAGTTGGAACCATTGAGAGTCCTCCTCTCAAAATTTTATGAAGACGCATTCTTGATCAGCTTTTTGAGATACAAGAATATCACATACTAAACTATGAGTTCATAACTCATATTTATTTGGACCAAAGATGAAACTTCCTTTAGATTAATCTTGTAATTAATCTAGTAATTAACACAATATTTTAATGGAATTAAAGTGGTTAAAATGAAACTCATATCTTGTTTATGACACGAGTTGTAACAGTCAACTGACTGGTTTGACCAAGTCAACTGACTCGTAACAGACTCCTGCTCCCAGACGCCGATGCGTGCATAACATGCGCCACCGAGAATACTAGTAACATCAGGCGCAGACCAATACACTACCTACGTGACTCGCCATCCGCCACCCGTGCATCTGTGCGCCAGAGACTGTCCACCGCGGAGACCAGGACGCTACCTGGTCTTCCCCCATGTACCAGACCACACGCACGAGGTCAAAAATACAAAGGCGGCTTGCGGCGATTCGAGTGTGCGAGGTGCAAAGTGTGCCATCAAAGCGCCACATTGCGCCCATCGCCCACGCCACGCGCGCGCGTGTGCAAGTGCGAGTTAAAAGTCACTAGTGTTTGGCTCATGCTAAACAATACACAAGGAGTGCTCCTCCTTATAAACCACTTTATGTTTTTTCATCCCACAAATGTGGGACAAAACTTAATCCATTTTCTCATCTTTGGTTGTTCCAACCTACAACTTTCAAGCTTCGATATCTCATTCATCTTAGCTCTATTTTGGACATAGTTTGATTCGTTGTGATGCTCTCACAATATAGTACACAAACCCATAAATAAATATTTATATAACTGTAACACCCCAACCGATGGCGGAATCATCGAGGTGTCACGTAGTGACGATTGTTCAAAAGCTCATGGTACTAAAATGTAAATATTTGATTATTGAATATTGTTTTACAACATGTGAAAATGAATACATTACAAAATTGAGATAGTTGATTTATTTAGTCTAAGTCCAAAGTCCTATATGAAGCGTCAAGCAGCTTATCCTGAAACATGCACGAAAATAAATTTGGTCAACATATGATGTTGGTGAGTACTACTTAGCTTTGTACATATAGTATAAGTTTGAAAAGTAGTACAATTCATATGTCTAGCATCACCAAGGCATTATGTAAACACGCAAGTAACCAAACAAGACAAAGATCAAATGTAAGTTGATAAGTTGAAATTGATAATGAGCACCCTAACACGTGTCAAGTCTAAAAGAGCACCATAACATAAGTTATGTCTAAATGAGCACCGTAACATAAGTTACGTCTATATGTAAAGAGCACCATAACATAAGTTATGTCTAGATGTATGATTTTGTATGTAAGCTACGTTCATGTTTAAACATAAGCACAAAGATAAACAAGACACGTATATGAATTGTAAATGAATAAAAATGTATGTGTAAATGAATATGAAAGTTTGTATACTTGTGCATGAATCACCCCAAAAGTTGTAAAAGCGAAAAAAGGGATAAGTAATACTCACCTTAGCAAGGTGGTAAGTCTTGTGGAATTGGATGAGTGTAATCCAACGTTGCCAAGTATCACCCTATGTATAAGGTAACAATAAGTCTAAGTCTATCTAGTCTACAAGTATTTTCTAGGGTTTTGAATTGGGGATAAGTATTCGTTTGATTAATAAATAAAATGTTTAATAAGTAAAAGAAATTTGATAAATAAATAAACAAAAGTCTTTTTTGTAAATTTTAGATTAAATATGGTCACATCATAAAGTTTTAAGTATGAAAATAATTTTTATAAAATTATTTTCTTAAAAATAGAATATTAAATCTATTTATTTCAAATTGTCAAAATGTAACTTTTAATATTTAAAAATATTAAAGTTAAAGAATTTTCAAATTAAAATTTGTATTGCTGTTCCAAATAAATAGAAATAATTTATATAAAATTTTGGTGCAAAAACATTGAAAAATGAATTTATTATGATTTATTTATGATTAAAACTAACAAAAATTGATTAAAAATATTAAATAAATGATTTTTCAGAAATAAAAATCATTTCAGAAAGGTTTAATGTTATATAAACTTAGAATAATTTTTGTGGAAATTTATATAATCGTTTTGATATTTTTATAGAATTTCATAAATAAAATAGAATAAACTTGAAATATTTATTATATATATTAAATAAATAAATTTTGGAAAACTAAAAATTGTAAGTTAAACTTTTTCGTTAGATTAACTTAAAATAATTTTTGTAGAATTATTAAAAGAGTTTTAATATTTTAAAATGAATTTATAATATATATATAAGTAATATATATAATTAAATTTGATTGTTTAAAAACAAAACAAATGAAAAAAGTTGCCACGGCTGAGTATCGAACCCGCGTGGCTTGGTTTGAAGGCACCAGACACAACCACTTGGTCCAGACCAGTGGTTGTGTTTGGTTTCTGTTTATATAAAATAAATAACGTATTCGAAATCGTGTTTATCCCCAAAATAAGCATACGAGCCCTAGATTTGCAATTGATCAAATCACACAACATTAACCCAATTAACCATAGGGTTAATGTTGTGTATATGCCGATTAATGAAACCCACAACAAAAATCAAACTTACAATTACGTTTTGATACTGGATTGATTGGTCAAGGGCCGAAGTCAAAAACTCGATCAAAATCCAAGAACAGAAGATTTTTAAGAGAAATTGGGGATTGAGAAAAGAAGATCGGCGAGTTGAGATGGTCCAGTAGTGTCTAATTTATAGTGATAGGGTCTAGATTGTATAATTGGAATGTTTGACCACGTTTTGAATGTATGCGTGTATAATTGGCCACAATTGAAATGAATTAATGATAATTATGAATAGGTTGTACGCGTATGAGGCCGGTGATCATGTTGCCAATCAATCCCCGTTCAATTACGAGTTATTGGATTGGTTTAAGGAAAGTCGTTGATCTCAGTTGACTTTCCAAGTCAACTAAGATGATTTTGAATCGTGATATATGTAAAACGCGTTGGTTTTAAATCAACTAGGATGTGTAGAGCAGATGGTAAGGCTTCTTGAGGTTGTGACCCGGCTGAGGGCTCGGGTTCGAGTCCCGGCCCCAACATATTTTTTTTGTTTAAAACAGAAAGGGGAAAGGAGAGGGGAGTTGGGCCGGCTCTGTTGGGCTGGTTTGATGGGCTCCGAATCAATTAAAGGGTTTTAGTAAAAATGGTTTGGGTTTGGGCTTGATAATGGGTTTCAAGTGAGTGTGTTAATAAATATATGTATATATATATATTTTTTTCTTTACCATTAAATAAAATCTGAAATTTTATTATTATTATTATTATTATTATTATTATTATTATTATTATTATAAAAGAAAAGTGACGGATGTCACAGCATCCCCTACTTTTAGAAACTTCGTCCCGAAGTTATTAGAAACATAGGGTTTTGGATGTTTGGGTAGAAATTAAGGTAACCGTGGTTTGGAAAAATTCGAATGATTTGGATAAGAGGTTTTATAGGTGTGAGTTAAGGATTGGATTAGGTTCGTCTCAAATAATAAGGAGAATAAGAATCTAGTAAAACACTAAACTTCAAGTTTTAGGAATCCTAAAATGAATGTATGAGTTGATTGACTATAAAAAGACCAAATGAACTACCAAGTAAGTAGAGTTTGTTCCTGGTTCGACTTCCAGTCTCATTTTCGATGCGTCATTAGTGTTTATATATAGGGTGTACCGCAGCTAACCCACCACACCTTTGACACATCGAAAACGTACTTGACGTCTACCAAAAACTCTAATAGAATTTCACACTACCTTAACGTACCTGTAAATTCATGATTACGTTCCGGACCGGAATCATCAATTTACCTTACATTAGGGTTTTATGTCCTTCTATGATCCTAATCTAACACACATTAAAGCAAATAAGTTCCACAAGAAGATGACACAACCAAACACGTTGGGTTACAATGAGACGTTATCAATGAAATGAGGCTATGTAATAATGAGGTCAATTGCATTGGTTTGCAACGACTTGCAAGCATAACAAAATTTACGTATGGGCTACCACTCACCCGTGGAGCCCTTTAAGTGAAATGTTTGTCTGAGTTGAGTGGATAATGTAGTAATTGTCTTTCATAGATCAACATACTAATTGATAATACACACATGCAAGCAAGTTCATAAGTACGGCAACCATTAAGTATAAGTGTTATCTTAGTAGCCTATAGAAATAGTTTACGAGTATCATGAATAATTAAATGTTCAATGGATAGTCAAATTAAGGGAAAAATCAAGTTTCATATGACAAACAATGATGTTTTTAGAAAAACTCTGTAGGATCAAGTATCAAGTTTTTAGTAGTTTGATTTTCATGGAAATCAAGTCCAAATGTTTCAAATAAGTGTAAGGTGGAGTCTTTAAACTTCTACGATTAAAATAATCACAACCAAATATGATAAATTTCCAATCTGTGTTCGTACACAATAGTATGCAAAGAAATTTCTAGATGTTATATGCTAATGAGTGCGACAAAATTGGGTACAAAACGATAATAGGATCAAGAAAATCAAAACACAAGTATTGGATTCTCGAGTCTTAAGAAGGTTCCATCCATGGCTTAGCCAGTGGAATTAACGTCATCCTGACCGTTTGCTTCGTTGATATTGATATTGAAAGCTTGTCCATGTGCCACCAGGTTTACATTATTCAATTTAGGGCATCGAGGTCGCATGTGGTTGGGGTCTCCACAATGATAACATGCCCGACCGTTAGTAATCGGTAGTGGTTCCTGAGTAGTTGTTTGATGATTATCCTGTGTCCTAACCATTGCTCGACAAGTGGTGACAAAGTGTCCAAACCTTCCACATCTAGTGCATTGACGACATGGAAGATTTGCAGGGTGATGATACTTGCAAGTGTTGCATTGAGGATGGATTCCCGTGTAGGCTTTCTTGATAGGGGTTGAGTCACAGGATTCACAACAGCCTGGTTCTGATTATCGCCCATTCGTTTCTTAGAGTTCGAAGAAGTAGTGGCGGCCTTTGCTAAAACGGTTTTAGATGGTTCAACAACATGGGTGGTTTTCTCAGCAGACATCTTGGTGCCCTTCCTAACCAAGTTTCCTTTCCTTACGTGTTTGTCTGTTAAAGTGGCTGCAAGCTGGATGGCTTCTTCTACCGTAGTGGATTTGCCTCCAGTGACAACGTCTTGAATCAGGTCAGGTAATCCCTCGATATATTTCTCGATTGCTCGAGAGACCGGGGTGACCATGTGTGGAACCAATATGCTGAGTTCATGATATCGAGTATTATACGCAAGATTCTCACCACTGTCTTGTTTGAGCTCACGAAACTCATCCTCCAGTTTCCTGATTTCGTTCCTAGGGCAAAATTTGGCGATCATGAGTTCCTTAACCTCAGCCCAAGACAAAGATAAAGCAACATCAGCGCCCCGATTGCGCTTTTCGCCGTTCCACCAAGTTAATGCTCCCTTTTGAAGGACACTGGTGGCATAGCGAACGCGGAGTTCATCAGGACATTCACTGTTCACAAAGGTGCTCTCCATGCTTTCAAACCATTGGAGGAGGCCAGTAGCACCCTCCTCACCAGTGAATTTTGTGGGGTTGCAAGAGTTAAAGTGTTTGAAAGTGCACCGAAATTGAGTCGCACCCCCTGTGTTGGCACTGTTACTATTCTGGGTTATCTCACTGACAAGGTTTGGGATCACTGCAGTAATTTGCTCAGCGACTAAAGATGCGAGGCGACGATCAGAACGTTGTCCAGAAGCACGAACAGGGCGTTGGCTGGCATCACGGAGCATGCGGCGAGCAGACATCTATGAGGTAGTCAATGAATAATCATGAGATTAGAAAGTGTAAGTGTATAACCGTACAGATGATTATGAAGGTATGAACTTGTAAGCAATATATGGAAATCATGAAATACAAAATATTGTATATGAAACGAGAGAGTATTATTGAAAAACTTGCATAAAATGCTTGGAGTGCCCTTGTCTAGCTGTGAAGCCCAACAAGAACGTTGACTTTTCAAAGGAATTGAACCCAATGGTGATCAACGAAGACATGCTTTAGCCTATAAGTGGACACTCACTCCAGGAATTCCCAGGTAAGTATAACAGGTCCGTTATTGGATTTATGCGCTATACTTGCCTATGCCAGAAAACCCAGTGTACAGGCATCCACCCTTCCAGATTGCACGTGTTCTATCACACTCATTAAAGCTCAACAACTTTGAAGGAGCAAAATAAGGGTAGGCATCATGCCTAAGAGTGTCTTCATGAAAGGTACTGCTCCCGTTCCATGGTGATGTAGACTTTCCACTCTTTGTAGGACACCATCTTTATGCACCATGATGTAAGATGAGAAGAAATGGAGAAGAAGGGAAAGATAGAGGAAGGAAAGTAGAGGGAAATGAGAGATAGGGTAATTTAGGAAATATAATGCATGAAAGTTGAAGTTCAGTTATAGTCTAGGCCATTTTCTCTAATAACCTAGTTCCCTATAACCATGGCTCTGATACCAATCTGTAACACCCAAACCGATGGCGGAATCATCGAGGTGTCACGTAGTGACTATTGTTCAAAAGCTCATGGTACTAAAATGTAAATATTTGATTATTGAATATTGTTTTACAACATGTGAAAATGAATACATAACAAAATTGAGATAGTTGATTTATTTAGTCTAAGTCCAAAGTCCTATATGAAGCGTCAAGCAGCTTATCCTGAAACATGCACGAAAATAAATTTGGTCAACATATGATGTTGGTGAGTACTACTTAGCTTTGTACATATAGTATAAGTTTGAAAAGTAGTACAATTCATGTGTCTAGCATCACCAAGGCATTATGTAAACACGCAAGTAACCAAACAAGACAAAGATCAAATGTAAGTTGATAAGTTGAAATTGATAATGAGCACCCTAACACGTCTCAAGTCTAAAAGAGCACCATAACATAAGTTATGTCTAAATGAGCACCGTAACATAAGTTACGTCTATATGTAAAGAGCACCATAACATAAGTTATGTCTAGATGTATGATTTTGTATGTAAGCTACGTTCATGTTCAAACATAAGCACAAAGATAAACAAGACACGTATATGAATTGTAAATGAATAAAAATGTATGTGTAAATGAATATGAAAGTTTGTATACTTGTGCATGAATCACCCCAAAAGTTGTAAAAGCGAAAAAAGGGATAAGTAATACTCACCTTAGCAAGGTGGTAAGTCTTGTGGAATTGGATGAGTGTAATCCAACGTTGCCAAGTATCACCCTATGTATAAGGTAACAATAAGTCTAAGTCTATCTAGTCTACAAGTATTTTCTAGGGTTTCGAATTGGGGATAAGTATTCGTTTGATTAATAAATAAAATGTTTAATAAGTAAAAGAAATTTGATAAATAAATAAACAAAAGTCTTTTTGTAAATTTTAGATTAAAGATGGTCACATCATAAAGTTTTAAGTATGAAAATAATTTTTATAAAATTATTTTCTTAAAAATAGAATATTAAATCTATTTATTTCAAATTGTCAAAATGTAACTTTTAATATTTAAAAATATTAAAGTTAAAGAATTTTCAAATTAAAATTTGTATTTCTGTTCTAAATGAATAGAAATAATTTATATAAAATTTTGGTGCAAAAACATTGAAAAATGAATTTATTATGATTTATTTATGATTAAAACTAACAAAAATTGATTAAAAATATTAAATAAATGATTTTTTCAGAAATAAAAATCATTTCAGAAAGGTTTAATGTTATATAAACTTAGAATAATTTTTGTGGAAATTTATATAATCGTTTTGATATTTTTATAGAATTTTATAAATAAAATAGAATAAACTTGAAATATTTTTTATATATATTAAATAAATAATTTTTGGAAAACTAAAAATTGTAAGTTAAACTTTTTCGTTAGATTAACTTAAAATAATTTTTGTAGAATTATTAAAAGAGTTTTAATATTTTAAAATGAATTTATAAAATATATAAGTAATATATATAATTAAATTTGATTGTTTAAAAACAAAACAAATGAAAAAAAGTTGCCACGGCTGAGTATCGAACCCGCGTGGCTTGGTTAGAAGGCACCAGACACAACCACTTGGTCCAGACCAGTGGTTGTGTTTGGTTTCTGTTTATATAAAATAAATAACGTATTCGAAATCGTGTTTATCCCCAAAATAAGCATACGAGCCCTAGATTTGCAATTGATCAAATCACACAACATTAACCCAATTAACCATAGGGTTAATGTTGTGTATATGCCGATTAATGAAACCCACAACAAAAATCAAACTTACAATTACGTTTTGATACTGGATTGATCGGTCAAGGGCCGAAGTCAAAAACTCGATCAAAATCCAAGAACAGAAGATTTTTAAGAGAAATTGGGGATTGAGAAAAGAAGATCGGCGAGTTGAGATGGTCCAGTAGTGTCTAATTTATAGTGATAGGGTCTAGATTGTATAATTGGAATGTTTGACCACGTTTTGAATGTATGCGTGTATAATTGGCCACAATTGAAATGAATTAATGATAATTATGAATAGGTTGTACGCGTATGAGGCCGGTGATCATGTTGCCAATCAATCCCCGTTCAATTACGAGTTATTGGATTGGTTTAAGGAAAGTCGTTGATCTCAGTTGACTTTCCAAGTCAACTGAGATGATTTTGAATCGTGATATATGTAAAACGCGTTGGTTTTAAATCAACTAGGATGTGTAGAGCAGATGGTAAGGCTTCTTGAGGTTGTGACCCGGCTGAGGGCTCGGGTTCGAGTCCCGGCCCCAGCATATTTTTTTTTTTGTTTAAAACAGAAAGGGGAAAGGAGAGGGGAGTTGGGCCGGCTCTGTTGGGCTGGTTTGATGGGCTCCGAATCAATTAAAGGGTTTTAGTAAAAATGGTTTGGGTTTGGGCTTGATAATGGGTTTCAAGTGAGTGTGTTAATAAATATATGTATATATATATATATATATATATTTCTTTACCATTAAATAAAATCTGAAATTTTATTATTATTATTATTATTTTTATTATTATTATTATTATTATTATTATTATTATTATTATTATTATTATTATTATTATTATTATTATAAAAGAAAAGGGACGGATGTCACAATAACACATATATAAATATATTTATTTAAGTCCAAAATTAGGGAAAAATCAATTTCCACTACCATTTTTCCAACAATCCCCCACATGAATGGAGATCCATTAAAAACACACAAATTTCCGATGTAACCTCGACGGTTGAGTCTTGCATAGGATAGGTGGGTGTAAGCCTTTGAACCTTCCCTTATGAAGCATACTTAGCTTACTAGCTTTCAGTGTGAACTTGATGTCTTTGAACTGAAGGCTGTTTGTGTAAACGACAATATACGTTCACACAAGACTCCCCCTAGCCTGGCCATCCCCTCATTATCGTGTCCAATAATGGTCCTGGAACACTTTCCTGGTTCTGCGGGAGCTCTAGAAATTGTGCCCCACAATTTCATTCGAAGCGGCCACACTTCCCTCCAACATAGGCGATCTTAAATCATTAAAAGCATTATGGTGTACTATGATTTACACTAATCATCAAACCATATATTATGCTTAACCTCTCAACAATGTCACTGGATATTATAGGAATGGACTAGGACGTATTTAAACACCCTTTTCTAGTTTAGGAGATATGTATATAACCATATATACTAGCTTTATATATAAACATATATCTTCGCCATGCCCCCACAGTGACTGTTCGTCGATTCATGATTAAGTTGTCCTATTGAACCTAGATCTTGGGATCTCCAGTCAACTAGGTTAGGTTTCCCTCATGTCCCTTTTATCAACCATCAGGTTGTTGGATCCATCTTGCATTGAGATAAGTTGTTCTAACGTGTTCTTGACTCGCTGGTCAATTTGCCATCTTATCAATTCGTAAGGCTTATAACATGGGATCTAAACATAGATCTGGTTATTGTAGTAGGATAGGTAGGTGTTACCCTTTGAACCTTCCTTTTCGTCTATAGAATGACATGAAACTCAATTCATGGCTAAACACGTTTCCATGCCTTTGGTGATGTGATTCAAAGTTAGCTAGACTTTGAATCTTACCAATTGGCATTTGAGTCCAAACAACTCGATTGACTGACTCCATTTTCAAATGCAAGCCACCCCCACATTTAAGTGTTATTGGATAATATCCAATGGGGGTGATGAAAGGTTCTCCCTTTCATATGAAGTTTGAGAAAACTTCTCAATACCATTTTTACATCCCCTACGGGTTGTTTCTTAAATGGATCTTCCCCCCACATTGCTTGCACTTTTAATGTTTCATTAACAAGTATTAGTCTAGCATGCTTTAGACTCCAATACTCTAGCATGTGAACAGAAGATGCATCATTCTGATTCTTCACAGCCTTAAGAGATAACGCACTATCTCTTTCAAACATTCACGTCTTAGTTTGACACAATAATGAAATTTTGTTTTACCACTTCAAAACCTCTGTTTTAGGAATGTCTCAAAACCATAGTTAATTTCATCTATTAAGATCAAAACTCATTTTGCCTTTAATCTCCAAGGCTTCACCATTCACTCTTAAGAACTTAAACATAAGTCTCAATCTAAGTCACTTTGATGAACATATTCATCATCAACAAGATGAACAATCCTAGTATAAAATCACTAAAGTCTTGAGACAAATTCAATTAGATTGACACTCAAAGATATAACATTCACATATGCGCCTAAAGTGATATATACATTTCCATGTTGTTTTGTTAAAACCATGTATTGGGGAAGTCTCCCAAAACTAAGGACAAATCCTCCACATAGGTCAAACAACATTGATGGTTGTAGAAACATCTACACATCCATCACTATTGTAATGTGTTACAATAAATTTAGCAAAATTTATTAAAGAATTTACAATCTTAACATATATTTCTTTCATATGTTATAGTCATCGAAAATTCACAAGTGTGTATTTTCATGTTGATGCTCGCAACATTAGATGACATACCTCGTTTTCGTGTATTTAATCTCAATACACTCGCCACGTTCGTCATGAGTCGCTCATCATGTTGTACATCGTTTGATGTTTGGTATGTGACTTATTGCATAAGTTATGATCACAACCCGCTCATTGTGTTCTTGCAAGACACACCTTGCATAACCCGTTAAATAAATATCCTTATTAAATCCGTCGAAGGTAAATCGTCAAAGAAAAAAATATCATCATTAATTTCCTTTTACATTTATCGTTTATTATATTTTAAATCACCTGATTATTAAAAAAAATATACATGATAATCCAAAATATTTATAATACATTACAAATATATTTTAACGGATTCATAAGAATATATCAACATCAAATCTCAAAGTGTTATTCTCTTCAACACTTTATCGTTCGACGAAATAATCACAATTATATCATCTTGTGGCATGTTTCGAGGTACTCCCTCTATACATTGTTCAAAACAATAAGATTGTTTATATATATGTCAAAACAACATCGGGTTGTTTTCCTTTAAATAGTCTCTCAAGACTATTATATGGTTCAAGACATGATACTTCTCACACGAGTATCGAACCGATTGCAAAAACATGTTTTATCCGTTTAAAACATTTCTCGTTTTTGCATCTGTTTTAAAAATTAAACTATATATGTTTATGCTTTGATTTCAAATCAAGACCATAAACTTGAAAATAGTTTGTTATTTAAAACCGTATCTAACTCGCTCGTTAGACAAATAAAATGATTACAAATCATCTTTAATAGTTTATCACAGTGAACCCGATTCTAACCCGCTTGCTAGAAAATAAACGATTATAAATCGTGCATATGGTTTTTATGATAAATCTTTTCTAATTCGCTCATTAGAAACTATACGTTTACCAAATATTAAAAATATTCGGTTTCCATAACTAACCATTTCTAACATACTTGTTAGAATACAAACGATTATACTCATCGTTATATGGTGGTTTGGTTATATAACTAAACCGTTTCTAACACGCTTGTTAGAAATAAACGATTACCAAAATTGTTTCACACTAATTGGTTTATATATACAACCATTTCTAACATGCCCGTTAGAAATAAACGATTACAAGACCGTTTAATATTTTATTGGCTCATATATAAATATAATAAGCCGTTTCTAACACACTCGTTAGAAAATTAAACGTCTAGCTTGTTCGTTTTTACAAAAGCATCAATTTTAACACGTTCGTTAGAAAAAATATTTATAACTTATGATTTTATAAATACTTATTTCTAATATGCTCATTAGAAATGTATGATGACACATTATTCTTTCAATGTCGTCAATTCTAACACGCTCGTTAGATATACATGTTTCAACAACTTGTTATTTACATAAGAAATTTCTAATACACCCATTAGAAATCTAAATGTTTTCAACATTTTGAAACCAATAGTATTTTACTAAAATAATTACTTTCTAACACGCTTGTTAGAAAATACGAAAGTTTTAGACCTTATTATTTACGAAAATAATAGTTTCCAACTCGCTCGTTAGGAAAATCAAGGTTATAAAACTTATTATTTTAGCATTATAGGAATTTCTAACACGCTCGTTAGAATAAAAAATGTATATATATACATTTGATAACAATCATTATTTATCCAAATAATGATCTCTAACACGTTTGTTAGATCGAAAAACGTACACCAAACGTTTCTATATGGGTTGCCAAACTATTTTCTAATACGCTCATTAGAAAATATTTTACTAAGATTAATCTCAAACACGCTCGTTAGAAATAACCTCTAGCAAATATTTTTCATGGGTTGACAAATATTACGTCTTTTCTAATATGCTCATTAGAAAATTAGTATTTGAAAAACGTCTAAATACATGTTAATATTTGTTAACACTTCGGATTATCTAAACCCGACATAAAAAACCCATGAAACCGAAAACTTGAATCAAAACTTTTCGTTTTGTAAACACGGTATTTCGGATTAAAGATTGTACTCCAATCATACATATTAATCCGATTTGTACTACAAATATATTTCCAAAAAAATATTTATAAGATTTCAACAAAAAATCCCAATTAATATTTTTATACTTTCGTGAACCCAAAAATCCTTAATAAGAAGGTTTTTAGATTGTATCGACAATCTACACGAAAGTCTGTTTTAAGATTGTAGGAAATAGGGTTCATAATTTTATTAAATAATAATAAAATAATCATAATAACGAGACCCTCGTTATTCATAGGAAATATAAAAGTATACTACCGATTACAAAACTAAAATAAAAAAAAATAAGATACAAAATACATGTACCTAATTGAGATTCAAGCATAAGCTTTTGATGAACTTCAACCGAACCATCTAATATAATGCTCTGCTGCAAAAATAAACACTTGTTGTAGACGATTTTTGGTTGAGGATCGTGTTTGACACGGGGCCCTTAAAACAGATTCCGCGCCTACTCTCAGACGGGCTGTTTCCCAGGGTACAACAACCGGAACAATAGTCGTACTGCCGGAGATGGTCTTGAGCCCAAGATTACACTGGGTGTTTTGGTGTTTTTATAAACATATGAAAAAGAAAAGTAAGTTGGAACCATTGAGAGTCCTCCTCTCAAAATTTTATGAAGACGCATTCTTGATCAGCCTTTTGAGATACAAGAATATCACATACTAAACTATGAGTTCATAACTCATATTTATTTGGACCAAAGATGAAACTTCCTTTAGATTAATCTTGTAATTAATCTAGTAATTAACACAATATTTTAATGGAATTAAAGTGGTTAAAATGAAACTCATATCTTGTTTATGACACGAGTTGTAACAGTCAACTGACTGGTTTGACCAAGTCAACTGACTCGTAACAGACTCCTGCTCCCAGACGCCGATGCGTGCATAACATGCACCACCGAGAATACTAGTAACATCAGGCGCAGACCAATACACTACCTACGTGACTCGCCATCCGCCACCCGTGCATCTGTGCGCCAGAGACTGTCCATGCGAAAGCCCGCTTGCGCACCGCGGAGACCAGGACGCTACCTGGTCTTCCGCCATGTACCAGACCACACGCACGAGGTCAAAAATACAAAGGCGGCTTGCGGCGATGCGAGTGTGCGAGGTGCAAAGTGTGCCATCAAAGCGCCACATTGCGCCCATCGCCCACGCCACGCGCGCGCGTGTGCAAGTGCGAGTTAAAAGTCACTAGTGTTTGGCTCATGCTAAACAATACACAAGGAGTGCTCCTCCTTATAAACCACTTTATGTTTTTTTCATCCCACAAATGTGGGACAAAACTTAATCCATTTTCTCATCTTTGGTTGTTCCAACCTACAACTTTCAAGCTTCGATATCTCATTCATCTTAGCTCTATTTTGGACATAGTTTGATTCGTTGTGATGCTCTCACAATATAGTACACAAACCCATAAATAAATATTTATATAACACATATATAAATATATTTATTTAAGTCCAAAATTAGGGAAAAATCAATTTCCACTACCATTTTTCCAACATTAACAAACATAAAAGGTCAAGTGTGAACTATTTGAATCATGAGATCAACTTAGTCATACGCCTTCCAAGTCTGCATGATTTCATCTATATTATTTGCTCACCATTCGTCATCAAGAGCAATCCATGGAATTTCTTGTATACCTTCATGTTTGATTATTACATCTTTTGGAGGATGAAATTTATTTCAATAAGATCCCAACTCAGAGTGCACTTCGAAAGCGGAATATTTGTGTGGGAGATGGTATGTGTCTTCTTTGTGGCAACGCGGAAGAGACCTCGGATCACTTATTTTTGGCTTGTCGTCTGGCGTGTGGTGTTTGGATTGGCATTTCGGCTTGGTGTAAGATCTCGCCTTTCTTTGTGTTCTCAACTAATGTCATCCTTCAATTAGTTAATTATTTGGGTGGTTCGGATACTATGAAAGAGGCGCTATATGGTGTTCTTATCTTGACTTGTTGGCGAATCTGGAAAGCTAGGAATGAGAAGGCTTTCTCAGGTACTAATACGGAAGTGGTTCAAATTGTTTCGGATGTAAAATCTTAGGGTTTTCTTTGGTATAGGAGTAGAAGTAGGAAGGGTAACGTAGATTGGAAGGATTGGTGTAAGTTTTTCTTTTCCTGTGATGTAACTTTTGTTTTGGCGGGTCATCTCTAGCTTGGAGATGTCCGTATTGTTTGTTGGTTGAATGAAGTTTGCCTTTCAAAATAAAAAAAAAAAAACTAAAAGTTAGGGAATTAAATTGTAACTAAGATAGGGTATTAAGGTGTAAATAACGTATGAATTGCTATTTTACCCTCATTTTAGAGTTATTAATGAAAAATAAGTTCTTAACTTTTGGGTATCTTAAACTACCCCCTCATGCATTATAATATAGTATAGATATAGATTATGAGACAATAATATCATATAAAATTTCATCCAGATTTTAGTGCTTGCAAAACGGACGAGTCGAGCAATGAGTTAAAACATGACTGGGTTAAAACATACCGTTTAAAAAGAATATATAGTTTGAGGTTCAGACAAAAAATACCCTAGGTTAAAATAATTCGTTTTAAAAAAGAGAGAAAATATGAAACTAGGTTCACTCCCTATCGTTGTTTTATGATGGCTAGTTACAACAGACGGAGATGATGGTAACGACACTCCTTATATGTTATTCTCATCTTGATTTCCGAAGTTATGAGTCCTATTGATATTTGTTTAATTTGACAGTATCTTGGAGCGAGTTCAGAAGGTGGTCCACAGTGACTCGCAGAGCCCAAGGAACAAAGGGTTTGTTTTTAGCAGAGTAGGCTTTGCACTTCAAAAAGGGATAGCGGCGCAGCTTGTTGCTTGCTTACCCATTATCCAAATGTAGTTTTCAGCCTTTTCAACAAGATTACACACCTTATAAATACCTATTTAGAACATTGATGTTAATAGAAGAACATGTCTTGTCTATCTAGGTCCATCAATTATACATATTATTTTAAAGTTTGTTTTCGGAAATACGTTGGATGAAATAGAATGCGTTTTCATACGTATTTTTATGTACGTTTCAGTTGGTCTAAGTTTTCCGTATGTGTCGGTATAAATTCACATTTCAACATGTATATTTTTCGGAAACGGGTCTGGTAAAATATAATATGTTTCCATGCTTATTTTTACGAACGCTTTCGATTGGTCTACGTTTTGACGTAAAATGTGTTCGGAAACGAGTTGGGTCAAATACAAAACAATTTCATTCAACGGTATAAATTAGAGTTACTGTACGTTTTCATATGGTTAATGCATCACATGACGTGCCGCCACCTATAAACAACTAAGGCGTCGCCAACGCAACACATGGCCCATGGTACCAATCAAGTTTACCTTGAAGTGAAACGTATATTCGCTGAACTGCCAAGTTAATCCAACATTGTTGAGTGGCTTACACAATTCACAAATATATAGAAGGTAATTTTGGGCCAGGACCAATGGTGTCCAATGGAGCATCTCAAACCCATAACCAAAGGCGTTCGTCAGGGCTATTATTGTCAATCTGTGTTCTTGGATTGTTTCTCTCAAAAAGAGGAAAAAATTAACCATTTGTTAAAACAATCACCCTTGGCACAGGTTTATACATAGCCCCACGTATACATACGTACAAATAGCCAAGTTTCAACACTTCAAGAATTTGGATGAAAATAAGGAAGCTCTTAATAAAGCCGTAAAGGAAACGTATTAGATGTTTGATATATTACATTAACTTGGATTAGATATTATTTATATAGAATATGATAGTTAAAATTAGGATCAGATAGAATTATGGGGTGTTCACGATCCAGTTTTAATAGGTTTCTAGTCGAAACATGAGCCAAAACGTTCATGGGCGGAGTTATGTTGTTCGGGACGTAGTCCCGGGACAGCAGTCTTTTTTCAGTTGTATATATACATGTATACATAGTTTTTCGAGTGGCATCAATGTTTTTTTTATGGTGACTACATTAGACCCAACCCAATTCCAGTTAAATGAGCTCAACTCTAATTTTTAAGTAGATAAAAATATAACATTTTACAAGCTCACTCCACTATTTAGCCCATTAGGGGGAATGAGCGTTTATGGGATTCACTTTTCACTTAACTGATTTTAACCAATCATGCACTGCCACATTACTTCAATGATACATTTTTTGGAGGCAACACTCCACTTATTCTTTTATTTATTTTTATTTAAATTCAAAACTTAATCTTTTTTTTTAATTTACACGGTTTTACCACCAAACGGTCAGATTTCTCATAAATCTTCCTACCAACACGGTTAAAAATAATTATGTGCATTAAAATTGGTTTCATCTAACCGTCAGAAAATATTGAATTTCACATGCAATACGGTTGAGATTTTTTTTTTGTATATAAACCATCATATCACGATGGTGAAAACACACTTCAACATCAACAACACCCACACCTTCAAAATGACTCGCTGAACCGAAAATGAAGAAATGACTCTAGTCGTGTGCGTTAAAGACGCACAAAACGACCAATCCTTGCAACGCCAACCCCGTACGGGCTCAGGGGGCTCATAAGACCATCGAATTTATATTATGTGTTTTTATTTTTATTTTTAATGACGATGTTTTTTTGTTATTGTATAATATTTTTATTATGTGATCAACCTTACCTGACCCGAACCGTCAAACCGGCCCACCTGAAAATATTTATGTCCGGTTCTACAAAATTAGAATGTCTAAAATATTGACATCATTAGAAAAAATTTCTGGATCCGCCACTGAAAACGTTAGCGATTGATAGAGTGATAGTAAACTCTTTAAACCAAAATTAGACCGTTCCATAATTGATACCAAAAACATTAATGGTTTGGTTATGTAACTTAACTCACATGTATCTTGTTTTATGCATTCTTGAAATCCAAAAACTAACGTAGATGAGTGAGGATTATGGTGATCATATTCATGCTTAGTTGTATTCCTTGGAACTTTCTTGTACTGCAAATATTATATTCAGTTCTTATCAAACGAAACGTGAATATATTCATTATTTGTTGATTAATACGCTCTGTCCAATCCATTCATTATGATTCGCGATATGTTAGACCTTGAATGTGGTTAGACTTAAAACATTCTTATTCTTCTTCATAGAAACATGTCCCTTCCATTGCTTGTAGAGAACATATATGTAGCATTTGCAGAAGTCAAAGGCTTGAAGAATTTGATTCTAAGAGCAACTTGAGAATCCGAGATGCAAGGAGATAACTAATTATCCGCTTTGAGATTGTCTCATTCAAGAATATATTCTGTAATGTCAAATGTCAAATGTCTAAAATACTTTGACGTTATTTTTCTATAAAATATACATTAACACGTATATTTTCTATGTGTATATATAGCCATTGTGCATGCATCAAGAAAGCAAACAAGAACGAAAGAAATGGAAGGGTGGTGTAAGGCGAAGTAAAGAGCTTTTTGTGTAAGCCAAGGATGACTTGCCGTCACCGTGATGCTTAATAGATCGTTGTGAGGGTGAGTCATCTGCGGCTTATATGAAAGGTTCTTCCTTCTCACCTTACACTTATTCACTTCTTTATTGTTTTAACTTTAAGCTTCTAAGACCAGGTGTAATGGGTGAGTGAAATGGACGAGTGAAATGGGCGTGAAGGTCAAAATTAGCGCCCCATTCACTTGAGCACACCCCCCTGTTATAGGGGCACTAACCAGTTCCCAGCGAAAATTTTTGCGTGGGTTAAAACTTGGTCCATCCAATCACATGCTGCCATGTGGCAGCTTCAATTTAAATGAAATATTTAAATAAAATATTAGTGTGTTTATTAAATTTAAAAACAATGCCCATTTCACCCACCATTACACCCTTACCCATTTTAAGCCCCTTTTACTCACTAAAGTGACCTCACATGCCAAGGGTCAAAAAATGCTCCTTTCACCCACCATTACACATGGTCTTAACTTGTTTTAGGACTGTTATGTCCGTATGGACATATTAACATGTTCTGCTCCCGTAAATATATCTCTTAGTGTAAGTCTAATTTAATTAAATAGACTAGCTTGTTTGGTGGTAGATTGGTAGGCAAGTCTCTGTGCATTCTTGATTAAGAGTGAGTGTCCTCAAATCCACCCTCATCACTAGTTATGTGAATGGCTGCGCGCAAGTGCATGTGCGCTAGAGGTGTTGGAGGAGAGAGTGTGTGATATCGTTATCATTCATCTCTATCTCTAAGTTCGCGACTACTTCTTTGACCAAGGTATATGATTTCTTAAACCTTCCATTCGATAATCTTATACATATATGTAGGGCCGGCTCCACTATTTTAATCTCCTAAAGCGAAAAAAAAATAGGGCCTTGTATATGGAACTTAAATGGTTTTTTTTTAATAAAGTTGTCAAAATATGATATCCAGTCAGACTTGTAGCAGGTGAACCCCCCCCCCCCCCCCAACTCCCCCCCCCCCCCCCCCCCCCCCCCAAATGATAAATTTTAGAGGTATTTAGAGACTTTTAATTTACTTTATACAAAATCATTTAACTTAAATATGTTACAGTTTACGAGGATTGTACACAGAAACATTTTCTAATCTAACATCTAATAAACAAAACCTCCTTAGGTACACATGAAACTCTCACATTCAACCTTTAATCTATGCACCTCCATATTGTGCCACATGGCACGTCTATGTAATTTATAAGATTTTTAGTTTTTTTTTAATAAAAAATCATTAATTACTTTGGTCAAAATTGGTCAAGAATATTAAATATGTATTAAAAACAAAGTAATTAATAATTTTTTACTTTAAATAATCAGCTATTATTTTGAAAATTTATGCATTTGATCTTGAAGTCTAATTATAACCTTCTTGTGTGTATCATTCATTCCTCTTAATGGATGCTTCCAGAAGCTTTATATTACATTTTTTTTAAGTTGACTCGACTGATCAAGATGAATGATTTAGACTTTTTTAAGTTGACTCGCTTGATTATACATTCATGTAATGGCAACGTAACATGGAATACACATAACTATGGTAAATTCAATAAGTTCTAATTACACTTTGCTAAGTTGTTTATATATATACTACTAGATCTCTATATAGTCTTATGTGTTATTTTTGTTTTGGTTTTGTTTTCATAACCATCAATGTGAGAAGGAGTAGTAAAGAGAAGTAAGAATTTGATTGAGCAAATGCACTTTGTTTGACCAAAGGGTTGAATAAACCAAATGGTAAGTTGTCTATTATTGCATTGTTTTATGTTTAAATGATGAGATTGTTTATCATTGTTACATAATGTAGTAAAGTAAACATTTCCTCAGACTATTATGCAATTACATTATTTTATCTATTTAGTTATTTTATTTCAACTTTGTGAGTTGACTATTATTTTGTTTCCTCTTTTTTTTTTAATTATAAATGGCAGGTCGTAAAATATAAAGAGTGCTATAAGCAATGTGGTGCATAGGTGGTCATGCCATGAATACACTACAAATATAGAAGTATAATGTTATGTTAAATATGTTGATGCTTTATTTATTTTTATACATCAGTAGCCATGTATATACTACAAATATTTAGTGATATTTGAATAACATGTGTATCTTACTTTTAAATTTTAATAAAATATTTCTATTATATTTTTTATAGGTTTTACCACTCCAAATAATTGTTACTTGTTGAACCGCGTGTACACGCGAGCAATCACCTAGTATTTAACACTTACTAGTGGGGGTTCCCGTGCGTTGCTGTGGGAAATTCACATGTAGGCCTCTTCATTCGAGTCTTTCTTTAGCCAAAACCAAACATCATGCTCATCCACTTGTATGACCCAAAAAAAAAAAAAACATAATATTCTTATTATCCTATGAATGGGTCAAAGAGTTTGTTGTTTATTGCTACAGTCAAATAAACAACAATCAATGTAAGTGCCGATAAGTCAAGCTAAAACTTCATCATGGTCAACACTTATGCTTTTTATCATGAACCTTTGGGTTTTTATTATCATGGGCGAGAACAATGAGTAATTTAAATGTTATGGTTGCATATCTAATATACAATGTAAAATTATTGACATTATGAAAGAATCCCAAAAGTATACTCATTAAGAGTATCCAGTTACCTGTATACAAATTATTTTGATTAATTGAAAAATATGACAGATGGGATGTATTTAATGGAAGTTGATCGAGTTCTTAGACCTGGTGGCTAATGGATTTTATCTGGTCCTTCAATCATCTGAAACGTGTTTGTGTGAGTAAATTATATCACAATACATGTATAGGTGTATGAATACATGAATTCCACAACCAATATTCCAGATTTATAAAAGCACACAAACTAAATGAAATCCAACAATTAATTAAATTGTTAATTTTACCGTTGTTTGAAGCAGGGTATCCACAACCAACATTTCAGATTGGCGTACAAAGTGGATAATAGGGAGCTTGTTGTGAAAATCGAAAATGGGGCTAGCACAAAGAAATATCACTAACCCAACTTATTTACATCCATAAATCAGCGCATTGAAGAAGATATATCCTCCCGAAACCCGTTTTCTTATAACTAATTATCTAATTATGATAACATAGTATCACATTAACATTTCCAGTAAACACCTCCCTTTTTAAGTATGATATGAAGCTATCCGCAACAATGATTATTAAACTTTAAATAATCAACACATTTTAATAAAGTCATGTTGAAGTGGAAAAAGGCTTCTAAACAGGTAACGAAAAACTAACCCGAAAGTAATGTAAGCTGAAGAGCTAGCAACCATGGAAGGGCCTACAAATCTACAATTGTCAAAATAAAACAATTCCATGACATAATGACCCGATGCTCCACTACCATATCCATACTGAAACCTATAATCGCATTGAATGCCTTCAAAATATGATGCATCCGAGGTTTAAACTATTGAAGAGCATACAGACTTTGAACATGATAGATACCGTAGAAGCCTTTCATGAGCTTCCAACATCAACGAAATTGAGATCAATCTATAAACCAAAAGATCATAAATTTAAAACAATTTTATCAGACAATTCAACATGAGATTTACTTAAATTTGAAAGGCATTCAAAGAAGCGTGCCCTTGATCCAATTGAAAGGCTTCTACGGTATCAAGGTTAGATCAATGATTCAACATTCTATTTCAAGTATGTCAATATTCTATGTAATTGAAATGTGCCCCTGATCCAATAGTATTCGGTCTCAAAAATAATTATTTCATTAATTTTAGATTTTTATTTAAATGTCTTTCGTGATTTACAAAGATTAAACATTTATATTGCATATACGAATTTTGTATTGAAGTGTTACATATTCATGTTTTGATTAAAGGCTTAAAACTATTAGTTGTAATTTAATCTAAAGTGTGTGAATAAGAACACACATATTTAGAAAACATATTTTATTGTGTTAATTGTAAACATATTCTGTTGTGTTATGAAACATATATTCCAGAATAAAAGATGTTCAGATTCTTCACTAAAATGGGAAACTAAGAAATAATGTTAAGAGTATGTTTGATCAAGGTGCGATTCAGGCTATGGTTAGCAAACCATAGACAAGATAAAAGTTAAAGAAACATACCAAAATTCTGTTCTTTAAAGTTTGCTTCAACATTTTCATGGGTATCGCATTGTGCAGATGAAGCTAAACTTGATTCATCAACAGGCACTGTCAACAGTCGAGATATGAAATGTCTTGCTCCATATTATAAGAATGGAGATTGTCATTAACTTTATTAATATCTGCATTAATTTTTAGATAAGGAACGCTATCTGGATTTAGATCATTAGCATACATTAAACATCCCTTTTGGGCATCTGGAATAGCAAACGGGCCAATCCCTGCAAACATGTCACATATAACCTCTCCTTGATTAAACTTACTGAGCAGCCTTATGTGTTGATACTCCAATCTTGAATTCCAATAGACCAACCCATAATCCAGCTTAAATGTTGCACCATATTGCTTCAACTCCGTAGCCAGGTTGGGTTTTCCCGCCAGTACTTCAAATTTTGGTACACGAAACTCATTTTCAATGGAACCAACTTTATTGACAACGGTCTGGATTCTAGGATAATTTTTCTAATTAATAAAAAAGTTATTAGACGATAGAAGGGCTTAACGGTGGCAATTTCAACCTCATTAACTTACAAATAGGACGATATGCGTAATGTTTTATATTCTTTGTGTTAACCCTTACCCAACCTCGCCCATTTTGACCAACTACCCAACCCGTCTGCCCACCCATTATGCAACCTCTAGATGAAACTAATGATAAAAAAAACTATATTTTCATGTGTTGGTTCTAATATCAATATTCTCCCAAACATTATCCCACACACACAAAAAACCAAGTATGTCAAAATCCTATTTTTAGGGCTCTGATAAGTGATTCAACATTCCCACATTTATCATGAACAAAATACACCCAACTTTTACTAAATTCCACTTTTTAAGGCTTTGATCTCAATATTCCTCTAAATACCATCACCAAGAAAACATACCTAATTGGTCAATTGGATCTAAAACTAAGATAGTGTTCGTTTCATGGATTGGAATTTGCACGAGAACTATAATTGGATTTGTAATTTAGATATGTTTATTTCATAAAATAGAATTGAATATCTATGTAATCAAATATCAACATTTTTTGTTTTTTGAAATTTAAATCATTTTATACATATCATAAAGAGTCAATTACATAAGGATGGTAGGTAGGGGGCAACAAGCTGCCCCGCCACCCCTTTCTGAATAGAAAATCTCAATCTGCTAAAAACAACCCCCACTCTTAGGGGTGGAAAAGTTGTTGTGCATTACTCGCTGAAGCCGAGCCAAATACCTCACCGCCTCCGGTGCCAAGGAACCGAACGTGTCGAAGGCCAAGGGAACGGAAACATGTTGATTATCCTCACATGCTTTAGCGTGCTTTTCCATTTTCTTGGATTCAGCTCTCATGACCGCTTTCCCGGCCACAAACCCATTATCCCGAAGCCCAACTAGGGGGGACACCCCGGTAAGCTCAACACACCTAAATTACAATTCCTTCTTTTGTTATGACGAACAACATAAGAAGTTGAATATGTAATCCAATTGCATCGGAATTTCATTCCATTCCATGAAGCGAACGCTACCTAAATTCCATCTTTTAGGGCTCAAATTCCAATATTCCCCCAAATATCATTACCAAAATCACATCTAAATTAATCGTTTTATACGACTTGCTATACGACCGGTATACACTTATACGACCCGACATAATAGGTAAATACAACCCATATATGGTGTCCAAAAAATGTATCAATAGCAATTTTGTGTTATAATCAAGAATCTTGATCCTAATCTGTCACACCCCGCCTAAGGCGAAAACGCGAGGTGAGACGAACATGGTGATCACAAACATTGTTTACATGAGAAATACGAAATGTCATTTATTTCACCTAACAATCAAGGTCTTGATGTCAAACAAAGTTACATGCCATAACAAATGAGTTCAACAACTACATCAAATGACAAAACGAAATACTTCTACAGGCATTCCTAAGCTCGCCTTCTTATTATCCTTACTTGATTTCCTGAAAAACATGCTTAAATGTGTCAACTAAAAAGTTGGTGAGTCCGTAGTTTTGTTAACTCGATAAAACAGTTTGTTGCTCAAAAGGTTTCGTTGTCTATGTCCATGTAGAATATAGTTACCATGAGCACCATAACCAAACCACGACGTTCGTGTACACCCCACCCCAATGCCTTATCATGGGACATTGTAGGATAATATGCATTCATATGTGTTAGCGCGACTAACAGTGAGATGGGTGTCAACCCAAAAAGTACTATTCATATAATCCACGGCTTATTGCTAAGCTAATGGCTATGATTGTCAGGGGAATTTGTTGTCTGTGATAATTGTGGGTCTAACTCATGTAACACATATTGTTGTCATGTACATATGTGGGTCTGTAGCATGTTTCTCCGTCGAAGTTGTAAAACAGTAAAACAGTAAAAAGGGGCCACGAAACTCACTTGATGTCTGGTTATGTGATCTAGCAAAGCAGAGAGATTGAAGTAACTATTGTCTTAACAAAAAGTGTCCTATAACGTCAAAGACATCTTAAGTTGTGTGTACTTGTTGTTTACCAAACAAGTTGTTCACCCGATTTGTGGACCCTTATGTCATGTATTTGTGGGACCATTACTTGTTTACGTGACAGTTATCGTGTATAATTGTCCTCAAAATGTGGTGTAGTTTTGAGTATATGTATGTTTTGTTTCAAAATCGATTCCTTGACAACTATTAAAGCCTAGAGGGGTTTACAAAACAATATTCATGATGTGGGTGCATTCTCTAAGTTGATTTGTGTCACATAAGTGTGCGGTTTATATATATGCGATTGTATATGTGTGAAGATGTGAGTGATTGAAATCAATTAACAATAGATAAGAATATGCTTATGAAAATCATTAACTTATGTGACTAGCGCCGATTACTCGGTGTTTTAGGGGTCGAGGGTCGGGTAATAAGAGGGCCGATTGTTTTGAGATCAAAAGGAGTTTATGGATAGTCATTCATACCTACACAAGTTGAAGATGAACTTGGATGCTTGTCTCGGTTGCTAGCTTCACCTTCTTGGGTCCTATGTTTTGCCAACTGAGAGTAGAAGGAAAAGAATGGTGAGAGTGGTGTGGGGTGGTTCAGTCGAGAACAAAGGCAAGGAAAGAAGAGGAGCTTGTTAGTTGTTTTAGTGTGAGCATAACTCTTGATTTCCACCTCTATTTATAGTCTATCATAAGGTAAGCCAAGAGCATAGTTCTTTGGGATTGGGATAGTACATTCTTCTTCCGTATAAGTGAGTTGGCTTGTCAAGATATCCTTTGTCTTTTGGGAATTGGCTGATTGAAATCAAGAGGGTATCCACACATTTAAGGTTCAAATCAAGTCTATGAATGAGGTTGACTTCCATACAAGGCCTATTTGTATACAAGAAGGACAGGTCCATGCATGTTCAAATTAGACAAAAAGAAAACAAAGATGTGGATCTTGTGTAGTCATCATCATTGGCCGAAATTGAGAAGAAAGAAAGGAGGAAGGAAGAGGTGAAAGGGACTTGTGATGGTAGTTTGGCTCCCAATCATTGGACAATTGCATTTAGGGTAGCTTAGTTGTTCTAAGGAAGTGTTTAAGAGGGTTGTCTTGTGCTACTTTGGTATGCTACTTTGGTATAAGAAGTGGACATACATGTTGACAGTGACATGAGAATGTTGTTGTTGCTTGGTTTCGGCCGTAGCCTAGGAACAAGAAGGATCCATCAATTTTTGTGTTATGATCATTCTTTGGGAATTGGTGTGTCATCATTGAGGGCCTAGAATGGTATAAGTATGGTTGTCATGGAGACCCATTGTTTGTTTCCTACTTTTCGGCTCAAAGAAAAACAAAACATACACTTGTGGCAAGCCTCCAATACATGGTATTGAGACATGACATTGTGAAGGCCTATTCTAGTATAACCATGATTTGTGATAGTGACCTTTGATTGTGTCTAGATTTTTGGCTGAAAGATGTTAAGAAGATAAAGGGATTTATATAATGTTGGTACAATATCTCATCATAAGCATGATTGTTGCAAGTTGTCTTGAAAAGGACTTGTGCATGCTTATACTCTTGTTGTTCGTGAGTTGTATGTACTTACATGCATATATATACACACACACACACACACACACTAGTAAGAAACCTGCGCGATGCGGCGGCGGCGATAATTTACAATGCAGTACTCATTTTTTTTAGTTTATCAATTGTCTCATGATATCTATTGTATGATATGTAATATGGATGTGCTTTGCCAGAACTCAGTTAACTTATCAATGTTCAGGTGCTACATCTAATGTGCGTATGTTTTTTATTATGTAAATTTGATATAAAAAAATAAATAGACATACATTTTCATCAACCCATATAAGGTATAGTCTTCTTTCAACGACGACCAACCATATGAAATTTATCAAAACAAAATAATAGTATACCAAACTCCATGTTAAAGTCGTCCACTTTAGATTCCATAAAATGTATCCATAACATATGTGAAGAGTAAGAAAGTATAAGATGCAACAAATAAGTGTTGCAAAAATAAAGGTACGAACGTTCGGAAAAAAGATAAAGTCAACCGATCACTGTCTAAAAATCACCAGTTTTGTAACTCAAAGCTGCAATAGATGAAGCAGCTGGTCCAAAGAAAGGAAGATGTTAACTCAAAGAAAGGGAGATGTTATTTGTTGTCAATAGATTACAATTTTACAATAGCTTAATTTAATCTTGTAGCAATTGAAATAAAAAATAACAATTACAAAAAGTTCAATAGTAGTTAATCATAAATTTACCATTACAAGTTTTTATATTTTCACCAATGTTACCATCTTAAGCAATTAAGGTTGGGTTGTATACGTTTTTATGAGAAAACCACATTTATTGTAAGAATTATGCGAGTAGAGCATAGCTTCGTTGTAAATTATAAAAAGGCAAGATACACCCATTATAACATGTCATGTTAGAACGTACTTTTTATATTTATTTCTAAAGGGTACATAGATTTATGGGATTAAATGGGTCATTTTTGTAAATATTAATCAAATTGTACAAGGTGTATAGCACATGGTACCAACCTCATATGCATACATAAATGGTTGCTAAACAAGTTGTTTGTCTATTAACATTCGCTTTATTCATTAATACCGTCTTGTGAATACTGCAAAGTCAAAGTGAAAATACAATCACTTTCATATATACTTTTTGAACGTCTAAAACCCTTCGACACAACCTATGTACATTCATATTAATAGGTTTTGCTATTCCTTGAGCTTTTATTATGACTTGATTTGGTTATGCCACATTATAAACAAAACCAAGAGACAATAATTAGATTTTGTATCAACTAAGTTAGTTATACATGCATTTTATATATGTGGTAATTATCAAAATGATTATATTACTAAGTTAACCATTAGATCAATTTTTAAGTTTCATGTATTCTTAGAAATGACAGGGAGGTGTGCATAGATAAAAGACCAAGCTTGACTTTATAGGAGTTATAAGAAACCTTTTATTAGAAAATAAGTTTTTCTTGAACATCCATTGAAGAAACAATAAGTAACACGGTGATTAGGACTAATCGCCGAGTGGTTTATACTTATGTCACTACAGGTTTAATCCTTTACCCAAACCATGATGGTTAACCCGTTTGAAAGTTTAGTCATGGTGAAGTGTGTGTATGAAGTGTGTGAGAATACAAGATATAAGTGGTTCGGTCGGTAATGACCTACGTCCACTGTAAATACCGGAATATTATTGAGGGAGAATGATTACAAGGATTATATCTAGTCGTGAGAGCTATTTCCTGAATGCCATTACAAGAAGAAACCTATTCCTATTTATAGGCATAATGGTGGGCTGCATGGAAAGGCCCACAGGTGATATCATTGGCTTGGGCCCAACTGAGGCCCAAGTCCATGTTCCTTCTGAAATTGGCGGGAAGCGGCCGATTACTGTCGATGACGTCATGCTACAGTGTGGTCGTTGTTATAGCTGGAAACGTGGCAAGTTTCTGGTGGTGTACAGTGATGCTGTACTTGCTACAGTGCTGAGGCTACCTCTGTCGTCTGATGTGACGTCTGACAGTTGGCGAGGTATGCCTGCTGGTCACTGTTGATGACAGCGTGAGTACAGTAGAGCCGTTTAGCTTTTGTACTATCTGCCACATGTCATTCTCCTGTTCGTGTGTACTCTGACACAGATCTTTGTGAATCTTCCTTTTGTTGTCCTTCGTACCTCGTATGAAAAGTGTTAAGGGAAGATTCCGCGCGTGCTGGTACGCGCATATCAGGTATTGTTTGTTGCTTATCAGCCGTCTTGATGCGCGAGGTTATTAACTGCTTGTACATGTTTCATATATTGACAAAACTTATTTTGTACATGTTTCAGGTGCAGTTTGATCTTAGTACTATAGCATTGGATTTTAGTGCTTGCTTTTATTAAGTTATTTCAAATTTCATGTTTCGTTCAGACTTTTGTATTTTTCCCATTTCATCCATGTAATACAATTTAAATTATTCAATAATATATTTACATTTTAGTACCATGTGCTTTTGAACAATCGTCACTACGTGGCACCTCGATGATTCCGCCATCGGTTGGGGTGTTACATGGGAGCTCTTGGATGTGTTCCGCCGTGGATTTATGTAAAGTTCGGCGGGTAACGTCTTTTCCTTTTACGTCAAAGTTACGCCGAGGGGGACGTGCTCCGCCTTACCTTTACAGGAGTTGGGCGGGGAACGTCTTTTGCAATTTTACGTCAACTTTCCGCTGAGAAGGACGTGTTCCGCCTTACCTTTACAGGAGTTGGGCGGGGAACGTCTTTTGCAATTTTACGTCAACTTTCCGCTGGGAAATTAAATGTTGGCTGAGTGATTAATGCGGGTCTGGAGTTGTGATAAATTCCAAATCATTGGCATTCAATTTGTCTCTCATAAATTGAAGTTAATGCGCCTGGAAATCAGTTCCTTCTGATGGAAGTTTAATGGTTGCTGACGTGTTGAGTGGTTGTCTGTTTGTTTAGACTGAGACACGTCACGTCATGGTTGCAGTTACCAATATTTCGTCTGGTGTCAAGCGCGTGGGATGTCACGCGTCTGACGTTCTGCCTTCGTGGTTGAGATTGTGCCACATGTCAGTGGGCACGTGCTTTCTACTAGGCGCGTAGGTTCCCACGCGCCCACTTTTTTTTTTGATAATGTGAGATCTGGTGACACGTGTCGTGCATCCGGTGCGTGTGTAGTGTGAAGCTGTCGCACACTACCATCTGAGCCGTCCGTTGTCAGCGTCGACACGTGTCATCATCCTGTCTCTTGAATTTGAAAAGGTGCGACGGTTAATGCCTCTTTGGTGGGTCCCACTGTCATTAATGCGATGGGTATATAAGCCTCATTAGGGCTTATGTGAACGGTTACATTCCCATAACCTTCTTCTTCTTCCTTCCTTGCTCTCCTTTTTCTCTCAACTTTCCGGTCACCGTTCTTTGAAGTTTCCGTTTAATCTTCATAGATCTCGTTGATCTTGAAGATTCATTGTTGAAACTTCAACTTCTTTCTCGTTTGTTTTCTTTGTTTCCCTGTTTTTCTGTCCTTCTGTTTTTGAAGTTTGTTTGATCTTCAAATTCTCTTGAAGATTCCGGCGAATCTTCAAGTTTTCCGGTCATATTTTCCAGATTCCGATAACTTTAGCCTTTAAAATATCTGATGCTCTTGTAAGTCCGTCTCCGTCCGCCGAGGATATTAGGGTGGAACCGGCTGTGGAGGAGGTGATGGAGGAGGAAGTTCTTGTCGAACATGGCAAGATAAAGGAGAGGAAGTTGATGTCCAACACATATTGTGTTTGGAGTCAGTAGGCTTTTAATCTGTTTTGTTCCATGTACAATATCCTGCCAGAGTGGGAGCCTACCCTTCCGTCTCCGACCAGCACCGTTCTCTCCGCCGGGAATGGTCGTCTGGCCTTGTATGAAGCGCACTTTACTAAGTGTGGATTTCGTCTGCCGTGCACTCGTTTTCAAATTGACACCATGGTGGCTTACGGCGTTGGGCCCACACAACTAACCGCCTTTGGGCTTCTGAGGTTAGTCCACTTTGAGGCTTCTTGCCGCGCCTTGGACATTGAACCAACCGTTGAGCGGTTCAATGTCTTCTATTTTATGGCGCGAGACGAGATGTGGTTCTCGTTCAAGCCGCGCCCGAGGGTGCCGCCTATGGCCACCCATACTCCCAAGTCCTTGCATTGGGCGAAGGAGAAATTTTTCTTTGTGAAGAGGGGTGTGATCCCCATTAGTCTCCCCTGGAAGGTTATAGGGGATGGGCAGCGCGTGGCTGACATGGATGTGCCCAAAGATTTCAAGAAGCAGGCTTGGTTTATTACCCTCACCTCCAACGCTACCAAGCTGGAATTCAAGAATCTGACGGAGGGTATCTTTTTCCTTCTGGGGATGAGCCGCCTTGGTATCCGCGGGGGCAAAGAACCCTACATTGCAATAGAGAGTACGTACTTTCTTTTTCTTTTATATTTTTGTGCAATTTCCCTGATTGTTTATTGTTGCAGGTGTGAATAAGTTCCAGTTTTATGCTGCCCGCGAAGAGAAGGGTATTAAGTGGAGGCCGTTGGCGGAGGGTCAGACTTCCTGTATAGAGGCGTTCGTTGACCGCTTCTACTACCCTGATCTCACCAGTGCGCCAAAACCTTATTACACAACCGGTGAGTCTTTGGATCCCTTCGTCACTAGCATTTTCGGTGATGATTCTACTGATTCTTCAGTAGAGATCGTTCCGCCTCTGAACCCATCCGCGGGGCGTGGACGTTGGAAACACGTGCCGCGGAAACATAGGTATCGAGCAAAGGTTGCTCTTTCTGACTCGGGTTCTTCCGTTTCAGCAGGAGAGGTTGTGAAGCGACGCCGACGGCGGAAGAATGGGCCGCCTTTAGATGATGAAGATGAGGCTGAGTCTTCTCAGCTGGAGAGGAGGAAGAGGGCGCGATCGGACAGCGCCGCGGCCGACAGTGCCGCCACTGTGGAAGATGTATCTCCTGCCTTGACTGGCAAAGGCAGGAGTGGGGGTGCTACTCAAATCCCTGAGGCAGTGGTGGCTCCGGAGACAGTTGTTGAGGGTGCTTGCAAGCAGAAAGTCACCTCCGCTGGGGATCAAGGAGGGGGCGCCCCCCAACTCGACAGCCTCTGTTTCAGAAGCTGATAAAGAAGAAAACCCCTGGTAAGCAACACTTATTGTCTTGTGGAATTTTTATCTTTGAGCTTCCTTTTAACATTCTGCTTTCCTTTGCTAGTGGCGCCCAAGATCATCCCTACCCCTCCTCCTGTGTCTCCATCCGCGGAGGCGGCTCGGGTAGAGGAGGAGAGGCTCTGGAGGGAGCAAGAAGCGACCCGCAAGCAGGTGGAAGCCGATGAGGCCTTGCGAAAGGCTGAGGCTGAGAAGATAGCCACTGCTGCGAGGAAGCAGGCGGAAGTCGATGAAGCCCTTCGGAGGGCTGAGGCTGCGAAGGTTGCTGCTGCCAATGAGGCTAAACGAAAGGCTGAGGCAGAGAAGCGGGCGGAGGCGGAGCGTCTTCGCCTCCAAGAGCAACAGTTTCTTGAGGAGAAGGCTCGGCTTTTAAGGGAGCTCGAGGATCGTGAGCGCGCTGTTGCTGAGACCCAAGAAATGACCCACGAATCTGATGGGTTCGAAAGGGCGCTCTTGGAGCAAGGCGCTGCTGGCGCTAGCGGTGGCTCACGCCAGACTCGGCGTGAGTCTTCTAGGGTTGGTGGGGAGCCATCGGGAGTTTACGATGGTTCCTGTTGGGCTGGTGGTGACGCCATCTGGCGCCCTCACTGGGCAATCAGGGAGAATACCTTGTTTTCAAACTCCCTGGCCGCCCTTGAATTTGTTAGCGAGGTGGTGCCTCCCTACGAGCGCACTCACCAGGATTTGTTGAGTCGTCCTGAGCTCATAACTGCTTTGTGTGTAAACCAGGCGACTCAACTATCCTTGATGGATTCGCTTCGCCGTCGGGATGCGGTGGTGCAGCGAGATTTTGAGCAACTGGAGGCGGAGAAGGCAGACCTTGCTGAGAAGGAGGCTGCCTTCAAGGCAGAGATTTCAAAATATCGCCGCCGTGCTCATGAAGCTGAAGCCAAGGTGGCGAAGCTTGAGGTGGATGCTGCTGCGGAGAGGCGCCGGTGGTCAGAGTCTTGGAAGAAAGCTAACGATGAAACGATGCGGTTGAAGGAGACTCTGGCCGAGGCGCAGGAAGAGAGGCGGGTGGTGACCCGCAAATTTGAAGAGAAGAGCAAGGCCCTCACTGAAAGGACCGCAAAGTATGTGGAGATGCGCAAGGAGCTGGAATCCAAGGATGAGGCTCTTGTTGCAGCTACTGAGCGCGTCTCTTTTCTTGAACGGGAGAAGGTCCAGATCCTTAATGCTAAAGAAGATCTGGAGCGGGACCTTGATTCTTCTGACCAAGCGCGTGTTGCGGCCGTCAAGGAGAGTCAGGCGGCCCAACACTTATTGGAGGAGGCGGTGTCTGCTCAGGCCCAGATGCAGAATTCCATTCATTGGTTAATGACGGATGGAATGAATGCGGTAAGCTCTTGCGCTTTCTTTGTTATTGATGCTTGTTTTTTGCAATTGATTTGCTAACTTTTTTGTCTTCCCTCTAGGTCTTTAAAAGGTTCTGGCAGGAGCCTAAGTTGGGCGATCAGGTTGCCGCCATTGCCGCCGCCGCACAAGCTTTTGGATATGGCAAGGGTTTTGCAGATGGATTCTTGCATGCCCAAAGTGATGGGCGGGTTGAGGACGCCGAACACTATGGGAAGCCGCTGAAGGAGGAGTATGAGGCGGAATTGGCCAAGTTCGAGGAGATTGACTTCCCTATTCTCCAGGTGATTGCTGATTGTAATGGCAACGCAGATCCCCTTGCTGCCCTGAAATATTTCATCGACAAATCTGACGAGTTGGCGAGGGCTTCTGGCGGGGGTACTTCCGGAGCGCATGACGAGTAGGCGCTGTACTTGTATTTTTCGTTGTATCTTTCATGTAAATACAAAGGGTTTTTAAGTCCCTCTTTTAATGAAATTATCAGTTTGTTATATAGTGTTTGTTCTCGCTCCAACCTTACTTATTTAACCAAGTCGTCACCCGGTGTGTAAGTATAAGTTAGGGCGCGCGCTAGGCTAGACAGTTCGACATTTAAGTGTTGTTCTTTTGTCTTGAAGACTGTAGCGGAGCGCGACTTGTACCAATGAGTCCGAGTTAGCCTTGCCTAGAAGACCTTTGGCTGCGTTTTGTGTGGCGCTCCTTTCCCTTGTCTGAGCTGTGTGACAGTTCTTAGAAGACTAGGGATTATGCGCTCACATGTGTTAAGCGGGTTAATAGGTCCGGCAAGTAAATCTGTCTTGAAGACCATTACGCGTTTTCCAAGTGTAAGATGTATAAGCCCGACGCGTCCAAGACGCGTCTTGAAGGCTCATTTTATTACATTGGTTCGCCGTTCCGGTCCGACAGGATTTTGCCTAAGTCTTGAAGACCCTGGTGCGGAAAAACAAGTAGAAACACAGATATATGAAACTTTTTCATTGATAGTATGGCATGTGTAGCCATGTTACAAGTTTACAAGTAACAGCGTCGCAACTGTGCGCCGTTCCAAGATCGCAGGATGGGGGTACCATCTAGTCTTTCCAACGCGTAGGCGCCCTTGCCTAGCACCTCTTGTATTTTGTATGGACCTTCCCAAGTCGGAGCTAGTTTCCCTAGCTTTTCAACGTTAGAAGCTTCGTTGTTGCGGAAAACTTAGTCCCCAATCTTGAACGTAAGTTCTTTGACGCGCTTGTTATAGTATTGTTCCAGCTGAGTTTTGTATCTTGCCTCTTTTATTGCTGCAAGATCGCGGCGTTCTTCTAATAGGTCAAGGTTCATGCGGAGTTCTGTGTCGTTGTCCGTCGTTTCGGCCATTAATACTCTCGCGGTAGGATAGGTCATTTCTGCGGGGATCACCGCCTCGGAACCGTATGTTAAGTTGAACGGTGTTTCACCGTTGCTTGTTTTTGTGAGGGTGCGGTAGGCCCATAAAACATGCGGCAGTTCATCTACCCACCCTGTCCTCTTGGTTCCGAGCCTTGTCTTGATGCCTTCGACAATTGTGCGATTGGCCATTTCCACTTGACCATTGCCTTGCGGATGCGCAACTGATGTGAATATTTGTTTTACACCCATTTGAGCCAACCATTCTTGAAGGGATTGGTCTTCAAATTGTGTGCCGTTGTCGCTGACCAGCTGCATCGGCAAGCCGAATCGGCAGATAATGAACTCCCAAAGGAATTTCTTGACGTGTGCGCCGTCGATCTTGGCTAGAGGCTTTGCCTCGACCCACTTGGTGAAGTAGTCGATGGCGACGATTAGGTATCTGACGTTACCCGGGGCCGTTGGGAATGGTCCGACCAAATCGACAGCCCATTTCTGGAACGGCCACGCCGCTGTAACGGGCACCAAGTTGTTCTTGGGGCGCAAGGTGTTCGGAGTGTGGCGCTGGCAACTGTCGCATTTGCGCAACTCGTTGACCCCGTCCACGTGCATGCCCGGCCAATAGTACCCTGCGTTCATCAATTTTGCTACTACCATCCTTGGGCCGGCGTGTATCCCGCATGTTCCCTCATGTATGTCTCTGAGGAGGAGGGAAGTGTCTGCGGAATCTACACATCGTAACAATGGCCCTAGGTAAGATCTGCGGTACAGAGTGCCGTCTACGAGTTGGTATTGTAAAGCCTTGTGTTGGATCTTCCGGGCCTCTGATTTGTCATCAGGCAGGATGCCGGAAGATAGGAAGGCTTTGATTGGGGTCATCCAGGACGTGTTGCCTGTTTGGATGACATGGACTTGTCGCGGCGGAACAGATGGTTTTTCAACGACATCGACTCGTACCTCTTTGGCCATGTGTGCAAAGACTGTGGATGCCATTTTACTCAGCGCATCGGCTGGCTTGTTCTCACTGCGCCGGATGTGTTCGACGGTGCATGAGTCGAACCGTCTCATGAGTTGATTGGCTTGTTCCAGGTACAGGGCCATGATTTCGTCCTTTGCATCATATGATCCATTGATCTGTCGCGCGACAAGCAGTGAGTCGACGTGTGCCTCCACGTGCCTGGCCCCCATTTTTTCCGCGATGCGGAGGCCTGCCAGCAACGCTTCGTATTCCGCCTCGTTGTTTGTGCTTTTAAAATCGAGGCGGATGGCGTAGATGAACTCGTGTTTATCTGGGCTGATGAGGCGTAATCCTGCACCGGCGCCGTCGTCATTGGAGGCCCCGTCTGTGAATAGGGTCCATTTTTGCGACGGGTCACGCGCTGGCGCGGGTGATTCTTCGGCTTTGCATTCTTGAACTTGGTCTGCAGGTATCTCCGTGGCGAAGTCCGCGAGTATCTGGCCTTTAATTACGGGCCAGGGTTTGTAATTGATCGTATGTTCCCCCAGCTCGATGGCCCATTTTGCCAGGCGGCCAGACAGTTCGGGTTTGGCGAGAATGTCGTTTATCCGATAGTCTATGAGCACGTTTCTCGGGTGGCCTTGGAAGTACCTGCGCAGCCTTCTGGATGCATGGACAAGTGCTAGAACCAGCTTTTCCATTATTGTATACCTTGTTTCTGCATCTAACAGTGTGCGGCTGACGTAATATATTGGCGTTTGCACTCCTTTGCGTTCGACCATTAGAACTGCGCCTATCGCCCACTCCGTGACGGAGAGGTAAAGTGTAAGCGGTTTTTTAGGAAGCGGCGCTGATAGTGTCGGAAGGTTCATTAGGCACTGCTTCATTGCCTGGAATGCCGATTCCGCCTCTGGGGTCCAGCGGAAGTTGCTCTTCTTTAAACAGTTCTTCAAAGTGTTCACGAACGGGAACGACTTTGAAGCGTAGTTGGACAAGAATCGGTTTAGGGCCACAAGGCGGCCCATTAGTGTCTGTACTTCTTTGACGGAAGCGGGAGAAGGCATTCTCTCGATAGCTTGTACTTTTTCTGGGTTGGCGCGGAAACCGTCCCGCGTTACAATGACGCCTAAAAATTTGCCTTCTTCCATCTCGAATGAACATTTGCTCGGATTCAACTTCATGCGCACTTTGCGCAATTGATTGAACGTCTGTTGGATATCTCGAAGCATGTCACTTTTCTCCTTGCTCTTGATGACCAAGTCATCAACATACACTTCAAGTCGTACGCCGATTTCATTAATGAAGGCCGTGTCCATAAGACGTTGGTATGTGGCGCCCGCGTTTTTCAGACCGAAAGGCATCTTGGTGTAACAGAAGATGCCCGCGTCTGTGCGGAACGCCGTTTTATCTTCATCTTCTTTGGCCATTTGGATCTGGTGGTAACCTTTGTATGCGTCCAAGAAGTATTTGAACCGATACGGGGCGAGGGAATCCACCTTTAGATCAATTTCTGGCAGAGGGTAGCAGTCTTTGGGACATGCCTTGTTGATATCCTTGTAATGCGCCAGCCTCCATTGGCTTTGGCGACCATGACAGGATTGGCCACCCAGGTTTGGTATCTGATAGGGCGAAGGATGCCCGCGTTGAGCAGCTCGGTGACTTGTTCGTTCATGGCCTTTGTTTTCTCCGGGCCCATACTGCGCTTCTTTTGCACTATGGGTTCTATAGAGCGGTAGACGTTAAGCTTGTGTTCTGCTATTTTGCGGGGAACACCAACCATGTCTGCTGGTTGCCACGCGAAGACGTCCATGTTGCTGATCAGAAGCTGTTTCAAGTGATTGCGTATGGTTTCGGAGATTTCATGGCCAATGACCACCGTTTGCTCCGGAAATTTAGGGTTTAGTGCCCATTTTTCCAGCTCAGTGCGGGCATTTGTTTTGACCATCTTTGGAGGCTTGGCGGTTTCAGTGGTGTGGCAATCTTTATTGGCTCTGATGAAGGCAATACCTGTCTTGGTTGGGAAGCCGACCATCGCGTGCGACGTTGAAGCATTGGCGTTAAAGCGCGCGATGCCTTCCCGTCCCAATAGAATATCATGATTGGAGGTGGCTGGCAAAACCATAAAGTCACATATCTCCGTGCGCTCGTGGGTGCCATCGGACCATGTGACTGGCAGGGAGAGCATGCCCCGCGGCATGATGGTCTCATGAATGAAACCTAATATTGGCTCATTGACTGGTACGAGCTTTGCCTTGTCTTCTGCATCCAGTTGTTGGAAACATTGCTCATACATGATATCTGTGCTGCTGCCGCCGTCTAAAAACATGTACCGCGTTCGGTAATGTCCGAAGACGGCGGTTATGACTAGTGGGGCGGTGCAGGAAGCGCCGCCTCTGACTTTTGGCATGAGGACATCGGCCTCCTTCCATGAGTCATCGAGTGGTTGTAGGCGGGTGCGCTTGCCATGCTGGGATTTTTTGCCACGCTTAGTCATGTTGCAGTGATGACGAGGGACGAGTGTGGCGGCATGAGTGTTAAGGTTTCGCGACCCCTCCCCTTGATTTTCGTCGCCCGCATTACCTTTGCCAGTGCGGTGGACGTTTTTTACTAAGTGACCGAGTTGTCCCGATTTCAGCGCGGCCTCAATTTCCATCTTCAGGCTGTAACAGTTGTCTGTGAGGTGACCAAAGTCGTTGTGATACTCACAGAACTTGCTTCGGTCCACGTTCCTTCGTTTCCCCAAGGGGTTGGCTTCTTTCAGCGTGACCTGCTCTGTTTTCAGGACCTGGGATGGTGTCTTTGTTAGCGGGGTCCAATCGTGGTTTTTCTTTGAATGTCAACGCTGGTCCTGCGATTGCTTGTTATTGATGAGTTGGCAGGCATCGCCCGTGGGGGAGTATTTTCCCTCGTCGGCCGTGCCCGAGATGCGGCTCCAAACAGACTTGTTTTTGTGTTTATTACTATTATTATTATGGTGTTGCGGTTGGAAGCCATGCATCTGGTTGAAAGATTTTTCGGAGGAGGCATATATTTTCGCGGAGTGGATGAGTTCATCCCAGGACTCCGGAATGCCATCTTTGCCCGTAAGGCATTTCATTAGTTCTGGGCTCCGTACATTATGTATGAATGCTGCCCGGGTAAGTTCTTCCCCGCAGCCTATTTGCAAGGCCTCCTTGTTGAATCGAACTATTAAGTCTTCGATGGATTCATGATCATGTCGGCGGCATAACAAAATATGCGCCTTGTCCTTCTTGTGCTTGCGCAAATGTGAGAAGTGATTACCAAACTTGTCAGTGAGGTCGTCGAAGTCCTTAACGCTCCCCGCGGGGAGGTGGTCGAAGCAGACTCTGGCCGCGCCGATTAAAGTCTGGGCAAACAAATGGCACCAGACCTGGACGGGCCAGTCTACCGACATACCTGCGCACTCAAAGTCATGCACATGGTCATCCGGATCACGCAGGCCATCGTATCTACCGATGCTGCTAGGAAGCTTAGCTTTCCTTGGTATCTTGGCTGTCGCTATGCGAGCGACAAACTTTGATTTCTCAGCGAAAGCTTTTGGCCTAAATGGCCTGACCAAGTCATCGTCTTCGTCGTTATGACGCGAACGGTGACAGTGTTTCTTTCCATTATGGTCGGAGTCGCTGCTAGACGACTCATAGCCATCCGGTTCATCACGTGGCTTCGCGCAGCCCCGAACCCTGGCGTCCCCGCCGAGTTCCCCGCTGCGACCGTCGTCGTGAGTGGCCGAGTCTTTCCTTTTGTACCCATTTTTTGATGGGGTATCGTAAGTGAGGGCTTTACCCTTCTTTTTGGCTTGTTGCAAGAGTTTGCGTTGGTATATCGCAACACTATTGGCGTTCTGACGAAGGAGCCACTGGTCTGGGTCCTCCTCAGAACCGCCGTCACTGTCATCATCCGAGTCTACATCACGAATCTCGAGATCCGGCTGCTCGAGACGTGAAGTGGGTTTTTTGACGACAGTGTGTGGTGTGCTTTGGTTTTCCGGGGCCTGAGCATCGACGTCCCCGGTTTGGTTAAGGTCAGAAGTGTTAGGGTTGGGTTCAGCCATGGGTGGGTTAAAAGATGAGTGACTAGAGCTGTTCTAACCGACGGATGGCGCCAATGAAGAAACAATAAGTAACACGGTGATTAGGACTAATCGCCGAGTGGTTTATACTTATGTCACTACAGGTTTAATCCTTTACCCAAACCATGATGGTTAACCCGTTTGAAAGTTTAGTCATGGTGAAGTGTGTGTATGAAGTGTGTGAGAATACAAGGTATAAGTGGTTCGGTCGGTAATGACCTACGTCCACTGTAAATACCGGAATATTATTGAGGGAGAATGATTACAAGGATTATATCTAGTCGTGAGAGCTATTTCCCGAATGCCATTACAAGAAGAAACCTATTCCTATTTATAGGCATAATGGTGGGCTGCATGGAAAGGCCCACAGGTGATACCATTGGCTTGGGCCCAACTGAGGCCCAAGTCCATGTTCCTTCTGAAATTGGCGGGAAGCGGCCGATTACTGTCGATGACGTCATGCTACAGTGTGGTCGTTGTTATAGCTGGACACGTGGCAAGTTTCTGGTGGTGTACAGTGATGCTGTACTTGCTACAGTGCTGAGGCTACCTCTGTCGTCTGATGTGACGTCTGACAGTTGGCGAGGTATGCCTGCTGGTCACTGTTGATGACAGCGTGAGTACAGTAGAGCCGTTTAGCTTTTGTACTATCTGCCACATGTCATTCTCCTGTTCGTGTGTACTCTGACACAGATCTTTGTGAATCTTCCTTTTGTTGTCCTTCGTACCTCGTATGAAAAGTGTTAAGGGAAGATTCCGCGCGTGCTGGTACGCGCGTATCAGGTATTGTTTGTTGCTTATCAGCCGTCTTGATGCGCGAGGTTATTAACTGCTTGCCCCCGCGCGAGTGGATCACTGCGCCGTGGTCTGGCGCGAGGATCTTGTTTATGGGGATAGGGACGCCTCTCGGATTAGGCTCCCTATCCCTTCATCCATCATCATGTTGCTAGGTCTTATTCATCAATAGAGTAATAATTCAGAGACAGTGAAGAAAGTAGAAGGTTTGACTACTCTAAGTATGATTTCAAAAAAAAAAAAAAAAAAAAAACAAGTCAAAAGTGTATCAGATTTCACCAAAATAGAAAAATTGTTTAGAAGTTTCACTAAAATAGAAAAATTAGTAGAAGAATGAGATGGGGTAAAACATAAAAACCCAAACAAATACTACTTTCTGTATAGTTTTGACTATACCACAGTTGCACCCCAAATTATATGGGTAAAAAATAATAATAACTTATTTCCTTAAATTTATTTTGAATTTAGCATATATTTTTGTGCAACTTATAGAACAATAATAAAGTGTTGAAGCCTACATGAAAAAAAAAAACGAAAAACAGGCTCCGACATGTAGAATTAAGATGCGATTTCATATGAATTTTTTTTTAACTTTAAAAAGAAATCTAAATACAACAATTTTCATGGCTTTAGAAAACTGTAGTAACTTACATCAACTTATTGATGAAGTTATTCCCTTTTCTCTAACTTGGTCTTGGCACTTCGGATTGCACTCATTCTTTACTGCGAGTAAGTAGGCAATACAAGGGTTTAAAATTTTCAAAATATGAACACACAAATGAAATGAAATGATAATACTTTATATATTAAACTAGGTGAAATCCCGTGCGATGCACGGGAAGACTATATCATTTTTAAGATCTGTTTACTAAAGATCAAATCAAGAGTCAAACATCTGTTGCAAGCAAAGTCTATTTACTAAGGTTTGTTCCAAAGCAGTGGGTCTGTTAAGGAGATCTGTCTGAAACAGACGTTGCTTCAACAGTTTGTTTCAAACAGCTGTTGTAAGCGAACTGTTGAAGCATCATCTGTTTCAGACAAATCTTCTTAACAGACCCACTGCTTTGGAACAGACCTTAGTAAACAGACTTTGCTTGCAACAGATGCTTTACTTTTTGATTTGGAAAGATAATAAAACGCTCGTTTTTTTCGTTTTTTTTGTATAGCACTATGGTATTCGTTGGAAAGATAATAAAACGCTCGTTAATTTGGTGTACTTATTTTTTTTTCAAAAAAAATGTCATTTAAAAAAGTTATTAACGTTTAAAAATCATGGGGGAAAGTGCATGTGCTATGCACATGAGAGAGAAAAAATAATTTAATAGTAGATGGAGTATCCATGACCCATTTAATTGACTCGGTAAAATGAGCGGGAAAAACTTAGTTAGATGGCCTAAGAATATGACATGTGTCCCACATTGCTTTCATTTATATATTATAGAAGATATAGAAGATGTTTATTTTCAGGAAATAAAGAGTAAATGATCCACCAAAATGAGTAAACGACAAAGACTAACCTCAAACCATCGGCTCCCGCGAGTCGCCACAAAGACCAAAGACCTTCCATAGTACCGACAGGTCAAAAGATAAAAAACTACAGCCTGAAATGTAGAAAAAGACGTAAAGCAATACTAATATTTCCAAAGAATATACAACCAGAAGTGAGTGATGTATTGTTTCTACCTTCCACAGACGTGACATTTCACCTTATAACGCAAAAGTCCATTTGTTTGAAAAAAAATTAAGCATATTTTTAAGTAAATGTTACTTAACCTGCATAACCAAAGCTATGATCAGCCTTTGGTCTGTATTTAGAGGGTGTTTGGGATTGCGTTTTGAATCTGATTTTTAGATTATTGCGTTTTAAAAACGCAGATAATCAGTTTTTAGTGTTTGGATTGCGTTTTGAAAACGCAGATAATCAGTTTTTTATGCTACCAAAACGCAATAATCTATAAGTAGCTCCACCCCTGCTTTTTCAAAAAGCATAATCTGTTTTGAATAATCAATCCCAAACACCCCCCTTAGTAATGGGTTTATATTATTTAGCAATGAGTCTTTATTTTTTAAACATGAGTCATACAAAAGTACATGTAAACCATAACTAACCACTTGAGTAATAGAGGGAGTAATTTCAACTTTTGTTTATAAAAACATATCAAGCGACTTGCGCCTAGGCGACAAGCTAAACGTGTGTCTTGCTTGTCTTGAGCATGAACTTTTCACGCGACTTGCGCCCAGGCGACAGGCTAAGCGAACATATCGTTATCATTATTATATAAGACAGTCATATATCACTAACCAACTCGACCTATGTGAGTAGGCAGATAGAAATTGATACATCAGAAAACTAAAGTAAACAAAACTAAGGTAAAGCTAAGTACCTGCCATCAAGAAAGAGAAATTGAACTTGTTTTTGAAAAAAAGTTGAAGGAGCTTCTAATGTCATGATCTCTTGGCCATTCAATTCTTGGTAACAATCATCCTACATGCCTTGCCTAATCAAGCACGTGCACCCATTACACCAACAAAAAAAGATGAGTGTACCAGATATAAATATCCATAATATGAATCTGAAAATTCTAAAACAAGACAAGTGTAAACATATATCGGAATAAAATAATTTGTCAGAGGGATACCAAAAATATTGACTGAAATCATCATAGGTTCCACCATCTTGAGTGAGCAGCTTCCTATTGAAAAGGTAACATTTTACTAAAGGTTAGTTAAAAAAAAGAATGGCAAACATTAGTGGCAAAAATAAACTAATTTGTTGCAAGAAATCGTGCACCGGGAAAATTATATAACAAACTCCTAATGATGTAGAAAAATTAGTTTTATTAATTATATAGCTGGTTGGGCTGTACACCAGAAAAAGAAAACAAAAACGACATAAAGATTACCAATACTTACCAAAAATCGTCGAAAACAATTGTGATGCCAGCCGCCGTCGATACCGGGATCGCGAAGAAAGCCTAACCCCTAACTGCAGCCACCCTTCTAACGTCAGATCTAGTGCTTTTCCCTTTATCTGTACAGGATGTTGCCATCAAATCAAAGAGATAAACTCAAAAGGAAAACTAAAAGGAACATAGTCGGATAAAACCATACCTTTCTTATCTGATTTGGTTATCAACATTATATGAGAATGTTCAAAACACACACCAATATAGTATGCATGTGTATGTGTTTGAAAGAGATTATATTTCTTGTTAAGACATATCATTTCAGCAAAAAAAGGGGTCCGACTAACACTGCAACAGGAAGAACAGAGATGGAGAAACAAGTTAATACTTTTTTTACATATCAAACATGGGTAATAGCTTATATGAATTTCATCGACATGTCAAATATAATATCCCTAAGACATTTAGACAAATAAATTAGTTTTCTAAACATAATTCCACAACAATTGATAAGCTTCCATCTTCCTAGTAGGCGAAAAGACATTAATCGGTGTTTTAATAAGCAATCACAAACACCCTACTTATTCCACAAGTTTCAGTGGTAAGTTATTTACCTAAATATGTTCAATCATGATTTATCACATAGCTGTAATCTTGACGCTTCTCATTTGAGATTCCTTTACCTCCAGTGGCTGAGCACAAATGTTATTGAACCAGATTTGTACCATATCGGTTCGCCCATTGCAGCAGCAACGTCAGTCACTCTGGATCTACTCATATTCGACCTATTAATCTTTGTTAGGGTTTTGAATGATAAATAGTGTTCAGAATCAAAACAAAGTGTCTCTTACCGTTAACAAATGTTGGAATCTTCGTCGATCTAGTGAAATATTCAGCGATATGGTGAAATCGTAGGGAAATCGCCTTGATGTTCTTGAAGCTCCAGAGAAGGAGGCGGATAAGGTCTGAAGCATGAGATATAAAGAATAAAACCCTAATTCAGATGTATATCCCGTGTTTTTGTTTTTTTGCATTACAGGGCTTGTACATGATGCATGATAACTTGCACCCCTTCAAAGTTTAAGAGTTTTGTGCATTGGATCATTGTACATCATGCTATAAAATGTTGTACCTTGTAAAAAGACCATTCTTGCCCTTAATATATGCATATTAATATAGTATATATATATATATATATATATATATATCCGTAGTATAGAAGTAGGATGGACATGCGATGATGTAATGATAAGGACTTGTCATGAGGCAATGATTTGCCATACATATCTTAGTTGTATGTTTCCATTTTGGTGAAACCTATGAAGGTTCCATATGAATATTGAATACAAATCAAGTTGTTGTTTTTGTATGTCCACTCGTGTGTATGTGTGTGTGTGTGTGTGCACATGGGTATGGATTTTAGTCCATTGCTTAATCTATCTCATGAGTGTATATGTGTACAAAAAAAAAATATCGTTTAGGTTTTGTAAAATATCATGTGAAAAATACATACATATTTCTGTACTTGTGGATTCTTATGACAGTCATGGCGTTCGGGTAAGGTTTATTTCCATATGATCATTCCAACATTGACGCGTACCGTTACACATATTTAAGTAAAAAAAAATAGTTAATTGTACGGACTTAACTAGTGAACTTGACGGGTGTCACATAATCAATCACATATTAACACAAACATACGTGCAACAATCCATCACCATACTTAACAAGTTAGCAGCCACATGAATATCAACATCAGGGTCATCCAAACTCTTAACCACCCCTTTATATACTCTTCCAAACCCACCTTCACCAATCTTATGATCTTGGTCGCTAACTTAAACTCAGGGACAGTAAAGACTCTTTTCTTTGTTCACAGTTGGTTTTCAATGATGTTATTATACATTGGTTATAGTGTGACGTTGTTCCTGTTCGTTCATTAAGAAAATAATGTGTTCATGAACGGTTCGTGAACACTTATCGAAAGAGAATATTATGTTCGTGTTCATTCATTAAGCAAATGAACATGTTCACGAACACAAATAAAATGGGTGAAGGCGTCAAAGACTTGAAATGGACCTAGCGGGAGCAACGCTGGAACTTAAAGTCGTAACAATGGAACGAAAGTCGATGAATTCATGGAGGAAATATAGTTTTCTATGTTAATCATTGCGACTAATAAATCAATAGCACAGTTAGTCGAAAACCAGTCTTGCATCAAATACATCAATTATATAGTTCTTAAAATTTTCTAACGCTTGCTATGCTTACGGTTGATTTTTCTAACGCTTTCAACGCTATTGATCGCACTGCTCTGTTACGGGAAGTTCACTGTCACTGCCCTTCCATTTTCCCGTGGGTTCAGTTCCTATATGCTCAGCCAGCTAGGTTGTATGTGGGGAATGAGCGTATTGGGGCCTATGCCGGGGTTCAGCAAGGGGACCCTTTGGGGCCCTTGCCCTTTGCTCTAGCTTTACATCCCCTCGTGCTCAAGGTACAAGATAACTGCGACCTTCCCGTCCATGCTTGGTACTTAGATGATGGGACGATTATCGGAGATGCTGTTCAGATGGCTAAAGCACTTGACATTATTAGCCTGGAGGGGCCATCTCTGGGGCTCCAGCTCAATATTGGAAAAACTGAGGTTTTCTGGCCGTCGTATGATGGGGGGAAGATTCGGCCAGGTCTGTTTCCTAGTGACATTGGCAGACCGGAGCGGGGGGTCAAACTGCTTGGTGGGGCAGTCAGCTGCGACGCCGGTTTCATAAGTGATCTATCTGCTAAAAGGGCGGCGCGGGCTGTTGACCTCATGGGGCTCCTCCCTAGATTGCGGGATCCCCAAAGCGAGCTTCTATTGCTTAGATCATGTATGGGTGTGGCCAAGTTACTCTTCGGTTTGCGTACCTGTCAGCCTCCCTTTGTGGAAAATGCTGTTTCCTGTTTCGATAAAGGCCTTCGGGAGGCCATAGAGGACATTGTTGTTTGTGGGGGGGCTTTTTTTGGGGACCTCCAGTGGCGGGTTGCGACTTTACCGCTTCGACTTGGTGGGTTAGGCCTCTCCTCAGCCCGGGACGTGGCTGCCTATGCTTTTGTGGCCTCCAGATCCCAGTCCTGGGGGCTGCAAGACCACATATTACGTAACAGTGGGGTTGCTCACGTTGACACAGATTATTCTGGCGCTATTGCCCTTTTACAACGATCCCTTCCTGACTTTGATATTGGCGGTTTCTTTAATAAGGACACCGCCCCCAAAAAGCCATAGAAAACTCTGGCGAATGCTCTTTATAACCGAATCGCATAAAGTTTGGAGGAGGATTTTCGTCTGTCCGTCCGACAGAAGGCCGTCTTAAAATGCCTGCAAAAGCCTCATGCCCAGGACTTCCTTACGGTGTTACCTATTGAAGGCTTGGGGCAACGGATGTCGGCAGTAGAGTACAGGGCAATCCATAAATACCGGCTGATGATACCTATTTTCCCCGATGATGAAAATTGTCCGGTCTGCCGCAAAGCATGCCTTGATAAGTATGGGGAACATGCGTTACATTGTAAGGAATTGCCAGGGTTTAAATATCGGCACGATTTTGTTCGGGATGCTTTGGTAGACATTCTTAGAAGAGCGGGGATCTCCGCAAGAAAAGAGGCGTCAGTTAATTTTCTCATAGACCCCGCGGAGGGGATGTCCACCTTGCGCCCAACAGATGTCTTAGTTTTTGGTTGGGAAGGTGGGAAACATGCGTGTGTTGATCTTACCGGGGTGTCCCCCCTTGTTGGGCTTCGGGATAGTGGGTTTGTGGTCGGGCAAGCGGTCACGAGAGCTGAATCCAAGAAAGTGGAAAAGCATGCTAAAGCATGTGAGGATAATCAGCATGTTTTCGTTCCCTTGGCCTTCGACACGTTCGGTTCCTTGGCACCGGAGGCGGTGCGGTTTTCGGCTCGGGTTCAACGAGTAGTGTAACACCCCAACCGATGGCGGAAACATCGAGGTGTCACGTAGTGACGATTGTTCAATAGCACATGGACTAAATTGTAAATATTAATAGCAAATAACTTCCATTATTCAAAACGAATTACAAAAAGTCTTAATAGAAATCTCAAACATAAATATTAAATGTTCAACTTTTTATTTAAGCACTAGGTCCAGCCTAAGCGTGAAAGCATGAAACATCAAACGTCGCCTGAAACATGTACAAAAACAATTTTGTCAACACATATAATGTATTGGTGAGTACATCCGTTTGATATATATAGTAAGGTAAACTTTAGCAATTCGTGTGTTATTTTGCAAGATGTAATAAGTGGAATCCGGGTCAAATCAACCCTAAGAGAAGAAAGCAGATATATATAGTATGCGCTAGTAGTAATGTAATACATAGCAATGACGAGGACTCTCAACAGAGTCACAAGGGTATAAACCATAGTACTATTCATTGAAATGCCAGGCCGCCCAGCGGTTAATGATTTGACAGGTCATAGATACACAAAATAACACAAGCAAACACACATAAGAATTGCTATTTTAGTAAAAGGAAATATAAACTTGATAGTAAGTACATGAGTCACCCCGAAATGTAAAATAGTAAAAAGGGGAAAGATATACTCACTGTTTGCGAAAGCGATCAAAATCCACTTAAGCGGTTGTGAGCTAAGTAGTGAGAATTCCGAGGAATTCAACCTATAACGTATATAAATACTAGTAAGGTAAAGTCTACAAAGTCTAAGGTATCTAGGGTCTAAGGCATTAGGGTTCGCTAAGTCGATTTGGGGAATTAGAGATTTTATGATTAGTCGAATTAATGTAAAAGTTGTATATTAAAAATAATATACCAAAGTTTGTAATATGATTTAGGTAATATAATTATTACCGATTAAATATTTAGATCAAAATATATTTGCATAATTATGACAAAATAATTTAGTTAATTACTTTAACTAATTATTATAAATAATTGCAATAATTTATAAATGTATAAATATTTATATTTTTCACAATGATCTACAAATGGCAAACAAGATTTTCATACATAAAACATTTCTATTTTTATAAGAAGAGTGTTCATAAAATAGATATTTAATAGTACAAATAAATAAATTATTAATTATGTCTAAATAATCATAAATAAGACTAATAATTCAAGACATGATCCAAAAATGCTATTTTTATAGAAAATGGATGATTTCTGATGTAAACAAATTAGAATAATTTTCTCATAATTTTTATAAACTTATTTATATTTAAAACTGATTTAATGAGATTAAATCATGTTTAAATGATTAAAAATAAGAAAATTAATAAAAATAAGTGTTTTCTAACCCAAATAATTTTATTTCAGATTAGAATGGTTAGAAATAATTACCCAAAAAGTTTGAGATTAAAATCATTAAAAATGAATTTTTTATCAATTATTTATGATTAAAACAATTTAATTCAATAAAAATATAAAAATAAAACATTTTGCAGAAAAATAAAAATGTGGAAATGTTCTTTATGATGTCAAGAAGCTACACCTAAATTTTCATAATTTTTGGGCAAAAGATGAATTTATTATGAATATTTTAAGTTTATATGTATTATATATATAATGATTTACTAATTAAATGGAAACAAAGTGAAAATGTTGAAAAAAAAGAAAGAAAGAAAACGGTGGTGATGCTTGGGTTCGAACCCGAGCACCTTCAGTAACAACTAGTAGACACAACCATTGGATCAAACCACCAAGTTGATTATAATTTGAAACAATTATATATTTAATCATATAAGAAATGTCATCTTCTTCCCCAACTAGACTTAGTCATGAAACCCTAACCCTAGGTTTTTTTTTAATCAATCAATCAAGCAATGTTAACGATTAGGAATAAGGGGCTTTTGTTCGGAATCATGGAACAAGTAAAATGGCACTGAAAATTAGAACTTACAATCGCGTTTTCGGATCGAACAAGAAGAAAAAAAGGAACCGGGTCTTAAGGGCCGGTTAGTGTGTCTCTGGACGCGTTTGATCTTCGTTTGTAATGGGTTATGTCGTGTGAAGATGCAGGAACAATTTGGCATCAAGTATTTATAATGATTTAGAGTTAAACATGGGTTTTAATGCTTGAAAAAAAAATCCGGCGGTTACACCATGATAAACTTCAACGGTTACCCCATCAAACCGTGTCATTACACGCGTTTAAAGTTGGAAATTCATTATTACGAATGGAGAAAACGTAACCCGCAATAATTAAGTGTTAAAACGCCAAGAAAAATCACAAGACAAGTTGCCGGACATAGATTCCGGCCGCCGGAAATGGCTGTGGCCGGAAAAACGCGAACAGGAGAGGGAGGGGACAAAAACTTTTAAAACTTCTCCTATTTGGCAGATTTAGTCCCTCAACCTTAACTTAGTTAATTGATTATCATTTTAGTTATGTTTTCTTTATAAAAACACTAACCAAGTTAGGATAATTAACCAATATCCTTTGAAAACTCTATAAACTTAATCTCTTTATCACTTTATCTAATAATCCTACGTCTTTATTAAATAAATAATAACTAAAGATTTGATATTTCTCAAAAACTTTTGCTAAACTTTTCACGTTTAAATTAAAGATTAAAAGTAACTCCCGTTTTATCAGTCTTGAAAACGTTGAAAGGTTTAGGGACTATAATGGAAATATTCTAAGGACTATTATTGTCAACTTGACGAAAGACGAAGGTGACGGATGTCACAGGCTCCCCTACTTTAGAAAGTTTCGTCTCGAAATTTCTTTTAAGTAAAGGTTTCTGGTGTACGTGTGCATGTTATTGATGAAGAACAGTTACGAATTGGTTCAAGAAAGGTTTATAAACTCGGTTCGTAGGGTTCCTAAAAGCAGGTATTAGATTAACAGAAAATTTATAATCGTTTAGGTTCTACGTGCATTTACGGAGCATATAAGAATAAGATTTGCCATTAACAACCTCCATAGCAAAAGGATGGGTAAGGTGAGGACAAGTACGAGCAAGTAAAGGTTCAACTTCTAACGAGACAAAACTCCTAACGATGCTGGTATCAAACAAAATCGAAGCATATAAGTTAGTAATAAGAAATGTACCATTGGCAACGTCGTTGGCAGCTTGATCTTGGTTAGCATTAATGTTGAAAGCACGGCCACGAGCGGGAGCTGCTTGAATTGCTGGAACTGCTGGAGCTGCTGGAAGTGCTGGGGTTTGCTGACGAGACTGAATGAAAGCAGCTAAATGAGGACACCTATCTTGCCTGTGGTTAGGATCACCACAAGCATAGCAAGCTCTGGGTTGACCAGTCCTCTGGTTTTGAGCATTCCCAGGTTCAGTTTCCCGACAGTGAGAAGCAGTGTGGCCTGCTTTGCCGCAAGTGTCACATTTATAGCAGGGTCGAGTAGTTGGATGGTGAAAGTTGCATGAAATGCATTTAGGGTGTGAACCCGAATAGTTTCCCTGAACCTTTTGAGTTTGAGGTGCAGTAGATGTGTTTGCAACAGGAACCTGATTAAGGGGTGTAACAACAGCATAGTTCTGGTTTCCACCTTTTCGTTTCTTATTGGAACTAGAGGTAGAGACAGAGTTCGCTTGAGACGGTTCAGTGGTAGCAGAGGTTTCAGTAGTTCTTTTAGTACCCTTACTAGTTAGAGTACCATCCTTGACATGTTTGTCAGTAAGAGAGGCTGCGAGACGAATGGCATCCTCTACAGTAGCAGGTTTACTTCCCATAACCGAATCATGAATCTGAGGTGGCAGTCCCTCAATATACTTCTCAATTGCCAAGGATACCGGGGTAACCATACGAGGAATCAGTAAGCTCAACTCGTGGTAACGGTTATTGTAGGGAACATTGTTTCCACTATCCTGCTTGAGGTGATAGAACTCATCTTCCAATTTCTTCATCTCACTACGAGGACAGAACTCAGTGGTCATGGCGATTTTGAAATCATCCCATGTCATAGCTAAAGCAGCTTCCGTCCCTCGAGCATGTTTTTCACCATTCCACCAAGTGAGCGCTCTCTTTTGAAGAACACCCGTGGCATGACGAACACGCAGGTTGTCTGGACAGTCGCTATTAATGAACGTATTCTCCATACTTTCGAACCATTCAAGTAACCCAGTGGCTCCCTCAGTGCCATTAAACTTGTTGGGATGGCAGGAATTGAAGTGCTTGAAAGTGCACTTATTTTCACTAGCTCCACCATTTCCACTTGTATTCCCGTTAGAATTCCCATTCGAGCTACCGTTCAGGTTAAGGTTTGGAATAATAGCATTAATGATGTTAGGAACAAGTGTTTCCAACTTGTCATTGAGCATGGTCGCGATACGCTGATCCGATTTCAGTTTAGCCTGACGCTTCGAGGCTCTCTTACGAGATTCGCGATCAGACATCTACAAAAGTGAACAATAATTATGAGATTTGATTCCAAAAAATCTTGGAAATGCCATAGCTTATATCAAGACAAGTAACACACAACATGAGATATAGTAATTATAAATTGATATAAGAAAAATTATGAGTATCATAAAGAAAATCATGATAAAACTTCAAATGAGTAACAATACCAAGTATAAAACGAGATATAAGAGTGTTTCCAAAGAACCTGTTGACTGACTAAAGTAATTGAAATATTATTAGTGACTTGTGGGGGCGTACTTTAGCCTATAAGTGAATGCTCATTCCGAGAATTCCCAGGTAGGTAAACGGGTCCCTCGTCTGATTGGGATTTATGCGAATTACCAACCTAGACAGAAAACTCAGAATACAGGCGTTCACCCTTCCAGATTGCACGTGCCCCGTCACAAATAATTTCCAAAACTTTAGTGGATCTTGAAATGTGGAAATATATATATCCTCGAGATGTGGATTTCACTCCTAACTCAAAGATATACTTCCAAATAGTAAAAATATGATGGAGTGAAACTGGTCACTAAGATAAGGATGTCACTCCTAGCTTAGTGAGTAAGTTTCTTTTGGAGGGATAGATTCCTTGAGATTTGGACGTCTCCTATCTCGAAAGAAAAATATTCCAAGATAAAATAAATAAATAAAACATATAGAGAGTGAAACTATTCACCAAGGTATGGATATCACTCCTAACTTGGTGTTTTCGTTCCATTTGTAGAATAAAAATCTTCTCCGAGTATAATGAAAAGTAAAAGGAGAAAATATATCTAAAGAAATATGAGGATAAAAGAAAAGCATATAATGGGTAGCTTAGTTATAGTCTAGGTCAAAAGCATTTACTAATAACCTAATTCCCTATAACCATGGCTCTGATACCAATCTGTAACACCCCAACCGATGGCGGAAACATCGAGGTGTCACGTAGTGACGATTGTTCAATAGCACATGGACTAAATTGTAAATATTAATAGCAAATAACTTCCATTATTCAAAACGAATTACAAAAAGTCTTAATAGAAATCTCAAACATAAATATTAAATGTTCAACTTTTTATTTAAGCACTAGGTCCAGCCTAAGCGTGAAAGCATGAAACATCAAACGTCACCTGAAACATGTACAAAAACAATTTTGTCAACACATATAATGTATTGGTGAGTACATCCGTTTGATATATATAGTAAGGTAAACTTTAGCAATTCGTGTGTTATTTTGCAAGATGTAATAAGTGGAATCCGGGTCAAATCAACCCTAAGAGAAGAAAGCAGATATATATAGTATGCGCTAGTAGTAATGTAATACATAGCAATGACGAGGACTCTCAACAGAGTCACAAGGGTATAAACCATAGTACTATTCATTGAAATGCCAGGCCGCCCAGCGGTTAATGATTTGACAGGTCATAGATACACAAAATAACACAAGCAAACACACATAAGAATTGCTATTTTAGTAAAAGGAAATATAAACTTGATAGTAAGTACATGAGTCACCCCGAAATGTAAAATAGTAAAAAGGGGAAAGATATACTCACTGTTTGCGAAAGCGATCAAAATCCACTTAAGCGGTTGTGAGCTAAGTAGTGAGAATTCCGAGGAATTCAACCTATAACGTATATAAATACTAGTAAGGTAAAGTCTACAAAGTCTAAGGTATCTAGGGTCTAAGGCATTAGGGTTCGCTAAGTCGATTTGGGGAATTAGAGATTTTATGATTAGTCGAATTAATGTAAAAGTTGTATATTAAAAATAATATACCAAAGTTTGTAATATGATTTAGGTAATATAATTATTACCGATTAAATATTTAGATCAAAATATATTTGCATAATTATGACAAAATAATTTAGTTAATTACTTTAACTAATTATTATAAATAATTGCAATAATTTATAAATGTATAAATATTTATATTTTTCACAATGATCTACAAATGGCAAACAAGATTTTCATACATAAAACATTTCTATTTTTATAAGAAGAGTGTTCATAAAATAGATATTTAATAGTACAAATAAATAAATTATTAATTATGTCTAAATAATCATAAATAAGACTAATAATTCAAGACATGATCCAAAAATGCTATTTTTATAGAAAATGGATGATTTCTGATGTAAACAAATTAGAATAATTTTCTCATAATTTTTATAAACTTATTTATATTTAAAACTGATTTAATGAGATTAAATCATGTTTAAATGATTAAAAATAAGAAAATTAATAAAAATAAGTGTTTTCTAACCCAAATAATTTTATTTCAGATTAGAATGGTTAGAAATAATTACCCAAAAAGTTTGAGATTAAAATCATTAAAAATGAATTTTTTATCAATTATTTATGATTAAAACAATTTAATTCAATAAAAATATAAAAATAAAACATTTTGCAGAAAAATAAAAATGTGGAAATGTTCTTTATGATGTCAAGAAGCTACACCTAAATTTTCATAATTTTTGGGCAAAAGATGAATTTATTATGAATATTTTAAGTTTATATGTATTATATATATAATGATTTACTAATTAAATGGAAACAAAGTGAAAATGCTGAAAAAAAAAGAAAGAAAACGGTGGTGATGCTTGGGTTCGAACCCGAGCACCTTCAGTAACAACTAGAAGACACAACCATTGGATCAAACCACCAAGTTGATTATAATTTGAAACAATTATATATTTAATCATATAAGAAATGTCATCTTCTTCCCCAACTAGACTTAGTCATGAAACCCTAACCCTAGGTTTTTTTTAATCAATCAATCAAGCAATGTTAACGATTAGGAATAAGGGGCTTTTGTTCGGAATCATGGAACAAGTAAAATGGCACTGAAAATTAGAACTTACAATCGCGTTTTCGGATCGAACAAGAAGAAAAAAAGGAACCGGGTCTTAAGGGCCGGTTAGTGTGTCTCTGGACGCGTTTGATCTTCGTTTGTAATGGGTTATGTCGTGTGAAGATGCAGGAACAATTTGGCATCAAGTATTTATAATGATTTAGAGTTAAACATGGGTTTTAATGCTTGAAAAAAAAATCCGGCGGTTACACCATGATAAACTTCAACGGTTACCCCATCAAACCGTGTCATTACACGCATTTAAAGCTGGAAATTCATTATTACGAATGGAGAAAACGTAACCCGCAATAATTAAGTGTTAAAACGCCAAGAAAAATCACAAGACAAGTTGCCGGACATAGATTCCGGCCGCCGGAAATGGCTGTGGCCGGAAAAACGCGAACAGGAGAGGGAGGGGACAAAAACTTTTAAAACTTCTCCTATTTGGCAGATTTAGTCCCTCAACCTTAACTTAGTTAATTGATTATCATTTTAGTTATGTTTTCTTTATAAAAACACTAACCAAGTTAGGATAATTAACCAATATCCTTTGAAAACTCTATAAACTTAATCTCTTTATCACTTTATCTAATAATCCTACGTCTTTATTAAATAAATAATAACTAAAGATTTGATATTTCTCAAAAACTTTTGCTAAACTTTTCACGTTTAAATTAAAGATTAAAAGTAACTCCCGTTTTATCAGTCTTGAAAACGTTGAAAGGTTTAGGGACTATAATGGAAATATTCTAAGGACTATTATTGTCAACTTGACGAAAGACGAAGGTGACGGATGTCACAAGTAGTGCACAACAACTTTTCCACCCCCAATGGCGGGGTTTTGTTTTTAGCAGATTGGGATTTTCTATTCAAAAAGGAGAGGCGGCGCAGCTTGTTGCTCGCCTACCTACCATCCTTATGTAATTTACGCTTTTTTGTCAATGAAAATTCCTTGTATTAAAAAAAATTAGGCTATTCGTAGTGAGCTGGGGCTCACGTCCACATCAGCCTGATCAACCCCCAATCACTGCCCCTAGGGAAGCTACTAGCACGCCATGGTGGTACACAAGGGCTTTATGTAGAATTTCAAATTTAATAAAAAGATACCGGTTTGAAACCGGTTGGCTAGAAATCAATTCGGTTCGGTTTGGGGATTGGATATGGGGAACTGATTCAGGAACCATCGGTTCTTAGAAGGGACCAGAATTGGTCCGGGAAATACCGGTCCCGGACCGGTTACACCGAACCGGTTTTTCATTTCACCTCTATGGCTCTACATGAGATACGATTTTTCACTTTTTAGTTAAGTCCGTTGTGTTGTACTAGTTGGTACTAATTTACTTTCATTCACAGGCCCATTGGTCAACCGCTAACCCAATATTGGGCCTTGACTCTTGAAACATCTGTTCCAAACGAAACCCAATTCTCTCTATCGAAAAACTCATCTGCGTCACAAAACAACCAACCAGACACACAGATGGCGTCGGCGATTGCTAGATCTAGTCTTCGAACAGCCCTCCGTGGTGGCCCCCGCATCAAACCATCTTCTACCAGATCCTTCTCTTCCGGTGCATCTGCTGAAGAAGAAGCCCGTATGCTTCTTTTTTATTTCTTTTATATTTTATTAAAAAAAATTGGTTTTTATGAGACCCTTTTGCCCGCCTAATCGATTAGCATATCAACTTGTTAGATTTAGGGCTTTATTTATATCAGTTTTGCATTTTAGGGTTTGGATACTAAAATAGAGTATAGTTGAATTGTATCTTTCTGTTACTGTTTCTGTATCTGTGTGTTTGGCATTTTATTTTGAATTTATTTGAATATGGACTGTGTGATGTTGTGATTTGCTTATTTGTTTGTTTGTGTATGTACAGGTGAGGCATCTAAATGGGAGAAGATTACTTATGTAGGAATCGCTGCTTGCTCGATTCTTGCATTTGTTAATCTGTCCAAGGGTCATCCTCATTTCGAAGAACCCCCTGTAAGCTTGATTTTTTTTTTTTTTTTTTTTTTTTGTTATTACGGTTGGTTAGTCGATTACTCGTTTTGTAGTAGGTTATTCGGCTAAGCAGTCAATATCAGTGATATCTCGGTTATCGGCCATAAGGGCCTATCTCGGTCACAAATATCGGTCCCTATCTCGGTTCCGATAATCTCGGCCGATATCGGTGATATATCGGCCGATACTGCCTTCAAAATATCGGTTGTATCGGTGAGAATATCGGTTTGGTGTTTTTTTTTTTTTTTTTGCCCATTTTGATACCATTTAGGTTACAACAGAGATGTAATAGGGCTGAAGAGATGTAAAAGAGATGAACATGACTATGAAAGTTTGTAAAAGAAAAAGAGATGGAGATGAACCTATGCTAGAAATGGGAGGAAGAAACCTGCAATGGAGAAGAAGAGAAGACAAAGTGACGGTTGCTTTGTTTTTAGGGTTTATCAACATATACCATATATTTCCTTTAATTCTTTTTATCTAAATAATATTTTAATCCTTAATATTACGTTTTTTGTCAGATTTGACCCGAAAGATTTTTTAGTTTGTTACAAAATGTATTAAGTTTTATATATTGATCTTACTATTATTATAATATATATATTCCGTAATTACCGATATCCCACCGATATCTCACCGCAATAAACGATATCCTAAATATCGGTCCGTGACCGATAACCGATATTTTACCGCATTAACTGCTTAGTTATTCGGTGACGAGTGACGACTCTAGTTGTTGTAAGATTTGTAACACTTGTTTAATTGGTATGCGACTGTATTGCAAAGTAACTAGTAAACCGTAATTGGTTATCTTTTGCCCTATGACACTAGTTTCATTGCAATAGCACTTCTTTGGTTTCTTTTTGTCATTAACAAGATCTATGTTATGTTTATGTGTGTAGGCGTATCCATACTTGCACATCCGGAACAAGGAGTTTCCATGGGGTAAGCTTTTTGTAACCTAACTCCAGTTAATCGGTTTTGTAAACTTGTAGTCAATTGCATTTTTAGTTTTTTTTTTTAATTAGAAAAATCTCTTTATTCTTGAGTTCTTGTCTTATCATTATGAATCTTATGTTGTCAGCAGCCTGAGCCTTAGTGACATTTGTAGAACATAGTTCATGGTTGAACCTTTATCAACCAGTACGTGTTTTAAGGGATGTGTTAAAACCAAAACATGAGTCATAATATTTCTATCTTTGATTGTAATCAGTTCATTGGTGTATGTCATATATGTGTTTATAATGGCATCCTAATAGGTCAAGTTAGATTTACAGCTTTGTAACATTAACATGTCATGGCTCTTGTTTATGAGGACATGGTTTAGTGAATTATGGACGATTTATTTATTGTTATTTTTTATTGTTTCGTATGTTATGCATATCTTGATCAACAGGGCATTTCATAAATTTTATAGCTTTTTTTGTTAAATGTATTTTGAAGTTGTTAATCTTTGCTGTCATGTTTTCAGGACCTGATGGCCTCTTCGAAGTTAAGGAACACCACTGAAGCCCTTATTGACATTGCTGAGGGCATTCATAATAATGATCATGTTTTGTTTTCATTCAGTTGGCTTTTGTTGTTATTCGAATTGTGTTCTTGTTAAGGTTGGTACTTGTATTTGACTTTGCAAGGGATTGTTTCCATTTTCACTTTGCTTCTCACAGGCGAACAAGTGTTTGTGAATACTAATTAGTTCAAAACTCATTCATGTACCGAATGATTTGCTTTCAAATAATCGTCTGGCTTTAGACCTTTGCTGGGGATTGTTTTCTTCGATCAAGAACTGACCATAAATGAGCGATGTTAAATAAACTTCTGCGTACGTTTGGAAAACAAATTTTTAGTTGCCTCTTACTGGTCGGGTCAATGTTTAATCATTCAAATCATCTTCCTACATTTTTAGTTTTTAAACATTATTTGCACAAGCAATTAAATTTGGTTTTTCGTTAATCATAGTAGTTATACGCGTCAAACCATTTTTACTTGCATACCCCTTTGACTCGTTTTGATTAAAGGGTTAACTGGGTCATGAACGGACGCATCAGTACACCTACTAACCCGACACAATTGCCTCTATTAGAAAGGAACCAGTTAAAACTAGAATACTGTCTAATAATCCTAGGGAGACATTTTCTTAGTGGCAACAATTTTGGCTAAATATGATTAATAGTTATGATTTGTCAAAACAGAATTACGCATTGCACTAGGACGAAAACTGACAGTACAGATTAAGAATGAAAATGACAGTAAAATAAACACAAGTAAAAACGATACGAGTCTACTCTGCAGCTGCATTTTCAAGGGTAATGCTTCCTCATATTCCATTCTCTGGTAGTGTTTCCAGGTCTGTAAGAACATCTTTCTCTTCTTCATGTATTGACGCGTCATCTTTCTGCTCAGACTCACCAATCTTGCTTTGTGCTTCCGAACGACTATCAGCTTTCATATTCTCATCATTTCTTGTTGATTTCATATTGTTTGCAGTGTTGGTTTCAAATGAATACGAATCCGGAGCAGATGCTATTTGTTGTGCAGTTTGAACCTTTGAACTGTGCTCATTATGATCCACACTTGGTTGCTTGCCATTACTTGTATCACCTTCCACAATTTCATTCTCTCCATTATTCATCATCTTATTATTCTCAACTTCACCTCTTACACTTCGATCATCACCACCATCCTCCACAACCACAACTTTGTTCTGCTCGTTGCGCTTGTTTCCATCTTCACTCTCTTTCACTTGAACCATCCCAATATGTTCACGACCCTTGTCATCATCATCTTTCTCATTCTCGTTGTCATTCTCATGTTCTTTCATCTCTTCACTATCTTCTTTACCATCCGCGTGCTCATTCTCTCCAACTTCCTCAAGTTCATCGCTCTCGTGATCCTCTGCAACATCTTCCAATCCTTCGGTTTCATCCTTCTGTTCATCTTCTGCTTTCGTCCCCTTCACTCTGGGACGAAGATCTTTCCTCCCCAACTTAACAAACTCCCTGCTACTATCATTATCCAACTTGTCCGAGTTTTTAATTGTTACAGACGGTTTCTTGTCATCAGACTGATGGATTTGGTAAAGCAGCCACATGCTTACACCAAGTAACATAGATATCTGAATAACATGCTTTATTTTAAACCCTTTGTTGCGTCCATTCCTTCGCGGCGATTTAAACATGATTCGCTCTTTTCTTAACTCCAATCTGTTACAAATTTAAAATCTATATCACAAACGAAACGAAATAGATAAATCAAGTTTAGGTTTCAAAGAACAAATCATCAAACAAATGAGATCTAATCAATCGCTCAAGATTTGTCTCAATTGCATTGATCTATCATAAGAAAATGATTAAGTTGAACAACTTATTTGCTAATAATTAACGGGCAACACGTTGCGCGGCTAACACATTTTGATAATCAACAGAAAGAAGAGAATGAACGAGAAATTTACCAGTAATTTGTTGAATGGAATTTGTATGGAATTTCTTCAAGAAAGCTTTGAATTCGATCTTTAAAATGGTTGTTTACTGCATTGAATCAAAACCGACGATGGATTTATTTGCTAACCTAAAAATTGTGAAACTCCCATGCACACTCGCTATAATTTGATGAGATTTCGGTACGTTTGTTGGTTATAGTTCTGTGTGTGTATGTATATTCGGGAGTTACTCCCTATACAATAGGCTATCTCTAGTTTTCTATTATTTTTATATTTGTTGTGCATATTTAACCCTTATATGAGTTCTATAATGTTTGTTTTCTTGTAGATAAAAACCTAAAGGTAGATGTAAACTAGAGTCGTATTTACCCATGCATTGTCGCGGGACGCAATTCACAACGTGCGTTATTGTGGGACACGTTTTGAACTCCGTACGTGCCTAAACATTCATTTTCAATGGATTTTATATTGTCACACTGAAAAAACTATAAAAACGAATCTAGTATCGCGAAATTATTATTGTCATTTACAATAACATATATTTCTTCCGTATGTTAAAATTCACACTTGTGAATTTTCGCGATAATTTCTAATGACGTATGTCGACATGTATGTACTTGTGTATTTCATCTTGATGCACTCACCACTTTCTTTCGTGATTCTCTCATTATGTAGTTAGATATTGATGCCTCGTCTCCGACTTTTAGTCAATGCAACAACCCTTAAGTTCTTTATGCTAAAATATTTCTTGTGTTATCCATTTAAAACCATATTCTTAATCATTGTATATTTGACATTGTAATTATTTCTCAGGAAAAACATTTCAAACGTCACACACCTTACTGATTTATTTATTTGTAAAAAAATTTATGTGTTATCCGAAGATATTGGACACAAAACAATAAAATACATTCAAAATTAAGTCATAAAGTGTAAAAAACTTTTAAAAATTTAAATGGATACATAGACAACATCTACACATCAAATCTCACAATGTTATCATCTTTGCCATTTTTATCATCCGGGCAAAATTATCACAAGGATATCATCTTGTAGCATGTTTTCAAGTACCCCCCTTAATATACACTCATAAATGCAAGTTCTCCATTTCATCGTGAAACTCTAAACTTGAACAATCACAAATCTACTTAAAATAACACCTAGTTGTTACAAAGACTACATTTAAGTAGTGAAGCTTGAACAATTAATCTTGTTCACAACAACAAGAAGTTGTTTTCCACCATATAGTATTCTTGAGAACGTTGGTTCAATACATGCTACATCTAATTAGAGAAACAAACAGTTTGAATCATCAAAACCATGTAACTTTGTTTTGAAAATGATTTTAAAATATTTTCATAGTTTTGCAATATATTTTATTAATATCAATATGAGTTATGAAATCATAGATCAAAACCCAAAACCTCAAAAGACTTTATATAATATAAGTTTACTACGCGTGTACTAAAACAGTTTCTAACACGCACGTTAGAAAAAAAAATACGTGCACGCTATTTAATTGAACATTTACATAAAACATAGTCAAGGATATAATTTACATAAAAAACATTTATAATTGTTTCTAATGCACACACTAGATAAAAAAAATGTTTACATAGGACATTTTCTGTCATTATGGTTTATAAATAAAGTGTTTCTAACAAACATGTTAGAACTTAAACGATTCTAACATGCCATTAGAAAAAAAAAATTATATGAATTTTTTTCCAAGATAATTGGTTTTACAAAATAGATCGTTTAGTTATAACCCACACATTTAAAGATATTGATACTTTAATACAAAATATTTAAACACATTTATGGTTTATAAAGATAAACCATTACTAAAGCCACGTTAGAAAATAATTGATTACAAGTCATTTAAAACCTGACAGTTTTTATGAACTGTTTCTAACACACATGTTAGAAAACAAATGAATACGAAAGCCTTTTTTAAGTTGGCGGTTGTTTCTAACAAGCTCGGTAGCAATAAATGATTACAAATATTGTTAGCTTATTAATAAATCAGTTCTAACACGCTCTTTAGATATATACGATTACAACCGTTTCTAACACACATGTTAGAAAACAGTTAAATACGAAAACCAATTTTTAAGTTGGCGGTTGTTTCTAACAAGCTCGGTAGCAATAAATGATTACAAGTATTGTATAAAGCTTATCAATAAATCAATTCTAACACGCTCATTAGAAATATACGATTACACCTGTTTCTAACACACACGCTCATTAGAAATATACGATTACAACTATTTCTAACACACACGTTATAAAACAAATGAATACAAAAACCGTTTTTTAAGTTGGCCGTTGTTTCGAACAAGCCCGGTAGCAATAAATGATTACAAATATTGTTATAAAGCTTATCAATAAATCAGTTCTAATACGTTCATTAGAAATATACATTACAAAAACTAGTTTCTAACACGCTTGTTAGAAATAATCAATTATAAAAATCGTTATAACACTTATCGATTTGTATACAATAAACCGGTTCTAACACGTTCGTTAGAAATAAATTATTACAAAATCATTATAAAACTTAGAGGGTGTTTGGGATCGATTTTTCAAAACAGCTTCTGCGTTTTGAAAAGGCAAGGGTGGAGCTGCTTTTAGATAATTGCGTTTTGGTAGCCTAAAAATCCATTTCAAAACTTAACCCCAAACACTAAAAACTGATTATTTGCGTTTTCAAATCGCAATAATCTAAAAATCCATTTCAAAATGCAATCCCAAACACCCCCTTATTTATTTATATAAGGTAGTGGTGTTATTGGAGAGTGAATGAAATGAATAAAAAATACAGGGGGTATATGAAATGATTTTAAGAGAATAAAACAGATGATTCCATTCTATTAACTAACCAAACATCCTATTTTTTCATTCCCTTGTAATGTTCCATTCCACCTTTATTCCTACGTGACAAACACTAGAATCCTTCTCCCTTTTGTTGATAGTCGAGACATGAGAGGTGTTATTTGAGAAAAGTCTATATCTAGAAGTAGGGATGAATACATAGCATTGAATACCGATCTCGTCCCGTATCGATCCTGATCCCGTATTGAACCGATACTGAACTGAGAATGTTCGGTATCGGTACCCACATTTAGAGGTTTTCGGTTTCGGTATTATTGGTATCGGTATTGGGTTTTAGGAGTTTCCAAAATCGATATTTTCAAAATCGATATCGGTTAATACCGATACCGTGCCGAGATCATCAGCCCAAAAATGAAACAAATGGTATACTCTGGTCCTTTATTCCACCAACAATTTAGCAACGGCTCTAAACGTACCACGTGCAACACCTTCCCCCCGTATCCGTAATAACTAATAACCCTTCACCTTCATCACAACCCAAACCCCCTTCACACAAACCCTAATTATGGCCTCCAGGATCCTCACCACCCTCCGTCGCTCCCTCTCCCCTAAACTCCTCCCACACCTCCGCCCCCTCTCCACCGCCACCGCCGCCCTCCCATCCGAACCCGACAACACCTCCGACGGAATATCCATCAAAGGCGTCAAAATCGCCGGCCGTCCCCTCTATCTCGATATGCAAGCCACGTCACCCGTTGACCCTAGAGTCCTTGACGCTATGCTCCCTTATTTTATCTCCCAATACGGTAACCCTCACTCACGCACACACCTTTACGGTTGGGAGTCCGACGACGCCGTTGAAGCTGCACGCGCTCAGGTCGCGAGTCTCATCCACGCGTCACCCAAAGAGATTGTTTTCACATCAGGTGCTACTGAGTGTAATAATATTTCTGTTAAAGGGGTTATGCATTTTTATAAGGAGAAAAAGAAACATGTGATTACTACTCAGACTGAGCATAAGTGTGTTTTGGATTCATGTCGCCATTTGCAGCAGGAAGGGTTTGATGTTACTTATTTGCCGGTGAAATCGGATGGATTGATTGATTTGAATGAGCTTAGAAATGCGATTCGGAGCGATACGGGGTTGGTTTCGGTTATGGCGGTTAATAATGAGATTGGTGTGATTCAACCTATGGAGGAGATTGGGGAAATATGTAAGGAGTTTGGTGTGCCTTTGCATACGGATGCTGCGCAGGCGTTAGGGAAGATACCGATTGATGTGGATAAGTGGAACGTGAGTTTGATGTCGTTGAGTGGGCATAAGGTGTACGGGCCGAAAGGGGTTGGGGCGTTGTATATGAGGCGGAGGCCGAGGATTAGAGTTGAGCCGCAGATGAATGGGGGTGGGCAGGAACGAGGGATTAGGAGTGGGACGGTGCCGACGCCGTTGGTGGTGGGAATGGGTGCAGCGTGCGAGATTGCGATGAAGGAGATGGAGTATGATGAGATGAGGGTTGTGAAATTGAAGGATAGGTTGTTGGATGGGATTAGGGGGAGGCTAGATGGTGTGGTGGTGAATGGGAGTACTGAGAGGCGGTATGCGGGGAATTTGAACTTGTCGTTTGCGTATGTTGAAGGGGAGAGTTTGTTGATGGGGTTGAAAGAGGTGGCGGTGTCTAGTGGGAGTGCGTGTACTAGTGCGAGCTTGGAGCCGTCGTATGTATTAAGAGCGTTGGGGGTAGATGAGGATATGGCGCATACTTCGATTAGGTTTGGGATTGGGCGGTTTACTACTGAAGAAGAGATAGATAAAGCGATTGAACTGACGGTTAATCAAGTTGAGAAGTTGCGTGAAATGAGCCCGCTTTATGAAATGGTGAAGGAAGGAATCGATATCAAGAGCATACAATGGTCTCAACACTGATTCAGTTGGAGGCTTTATACTAACAAACAGGGTATACCTTAATTAAATTATTGACTGTTAAAGATTTGTGCTTGTTTTCATATGTTTGATGCTCATTGTGTGTTTTTGTGTCTTTATAGTCGCCATTTTGAAGGAACGGCGATCATAAGGATAAACAAAGGTGTTGAACCTGGAACAACAAACACAAACATGTCTAGGCTTCTGGTAAGGATCTGTAAAGGCATACTTTCTTGTTATAAAAACCATGTTGAGAAGAGATGTATTTGTGAGAAAATAACCATAACAGTCTGTTGGAACAGATGTTATTATTTTGTGCGTTTACTGTTTTGATTTATGTATTTGTATAAGATATCTTAAATAAAACTTTTTATATGCTAAAGATGATGAGTGTTTAGAAGTTACATGTACTTTAGTGTGATCAAATGCATGAACTTATATATAAATAAATATCTTCACCAAGTGTTTGTCATCGTTTGTGATCGATCTTATTTGTCGAAGTCTTTGTCCTCTAGAACACCTATGCGTTCCTAGCTTTCCATATTACTCGCAACATAGTGCAGAACTGTAGATAGTTAGGATTTTCACTTCCCATTCCCCTTTTGCGCCTTTGCTTTTTTATTATATGAGAGACAAGCTGATGAGGAGTCAAAGCCATCGAAAGATTATATCCCATCCACCATGAAATTCGACTCTAAACTTCTTTTGCATCCGGACATCTGATGACAACATGGTCAGCATCCTTGACGTCAAGAGAGCAGCATAAAGGACAAGCGTCAAAACTGACATTAACCTTTGTTCGGCCAGGTACAATGACAAGGGGATATGGTTTTGAATAATCTCCAAACAGAACAAGTAACCTTTATTGGAATCCATTTCATCCACCGGATCATTGGGATAGCGATAGAGGTACTTGTTTGTCCGTTTATTCATTTCCTGCATATCCATCTGTCATTTTCATTTGCAAAGCGATATCATTCGACCATGGACTTCAAGTCGTCGATATCCTGCTGTAACCTATGAACGATTACTGGTTTATTTCAGTCCCAAGTGAATGAAACAGTGGAATTCCCCAGATTTGCAATATGGTGCCAGATAAGGCAGTCCTTTGATTTTCTAACGGCAAATCAGTCTCCACGACCCACACCCATCAGCCTAAGTTCGCAGATTTAATAGTTCTTAGAGAACTGACCCCTAAACCACTGTTCTTTGATTTAGTAATTTCTCCCCAAGCGTCCCAATGGATTTTCTTGTGTTGTACGTTTCCACCCCACGAGCTCCCTACAAATGGCTTCGAGATCATTGATTACTTTCTTTGGTGCTTTATCCAATGAAAAATAATACAATGGAAAACTACCAAGGTCTACATGGATTACTTGATTAAAAGGATGATATGTAAAACTTTTGGTTGTATAGAGCACCACATCACTTGTATAAAGCTCTCATGTCATGCCTTTTTTTTTTTTTTTTTTTTTTGTGACCTAAACGTATCAGAACGCCTTAGAGCTTTTTAAAACCAAGATTTGAGCATACCGTCAAAATTGTCAGGGTTACGGTTCACTTGGAAGCTTGATTTGAGATATTTGAGCCTAGCAAATCTTAAGACAAATCTTAAGACGCCTCCATCAAGAAAAGACGGGAGGGTTGGCAATTCGTGATCTTCTTGCTCGGTTCATTGTGCAAAACGCACACCATTGATTTGTTTTGTATATGTATCTGATTAGTGAATGAGGGAAGAATGCATTACATAAAGAAAGTGAAAAATATGTCTTGATATCACATTTATAAGGTTAATAATGATGTTTAAATTTTTCATATTTATTGTAATAAAAATATTTTATAATCTGGACATAGGTTATAAGTGCTCTAGTTGATTAAAATGATTGCATATTTGCATGATCTTTCTCCGCAGTTTCCGTAATATTCAAGGATGGGTAGATTTGGTGGTCTGAATTCTAAAAGTGTACACATTTATAAGTGTTATACTTATGTACATAAGTTTGTATATGTTACAAATGCTTAAATTTTATTAAAAAATAGTTAAAAATACCATATAATTTAGAGTTAGAAAGTTAATAATATATTTATAAAACTTTAAAAAGTTAATACATCTGACATATGGTAAGGGCTTGTTTGGTAGCCTCTTAATAATTAAAAGACTATTTCTGAATCAGTCAGCATTAAGTTCGTTTGGTTTACTGACAGAACACATCTGAATCAATCAATAAACGTTTTACTCATTAAGTTTCAAAATGATATTGATTGAAAATTTTACCCTTTATACATTCACCTGTGTTCATAACCCTCAAACTACCACTCACGCACCACCTCCTCAATCCACCACCACTAATTAGTCAAGTCTTTGACTGGTTCAAAGTCTCTTACTCAATAAGACCTTTTGATAGCTCAGCACTTAATGGCGTAGAGGTTGCCAAACAACTCCTGAATTTACTGGGTATTTTTAAGAAAAGAAAAAAATAACAAAAAAAAATTTAAATTTAAAAGGGGCCCACAAACTTGTCAATGACTCTTTCGTAGCCATGAAAACAACTACAATAACATCAATGGTCACCTGCGCCATGACCATTGTAGTATCTAGAATAACGGGTGGGTTAGGTTAGGTCGTGTTGAGTGTTGGGATGGAACAGGTTCAGATTAATATTGGATTTTGTGAAAAGATCAATATCTACATGTTATCCGTAAAAAAACCAAATGAAAAGCAAAAAAAAAAAAAAAAAAAAAAGTAAATTCGATTGATACTTGACTTATTATTTCTAAATGGTTATCAAATTGTGTGTTATCCTTTTGTGGTCGTGATTACTTACAAACTCATTGCAACTTTTAGTTTTACAAGTTGCAACGTGAAATTATCATTATATGTGTGACGTAAACCGATATGAAAACTCATACGTTAAGTGAAGAGACATTCGAGCATTATGTAAATGGTATTTAATAATTCCGACATTGAACCAGTCTACTCAAATCAAACAAATATACATTTAGAAAAGTTTAGACTTAAATCCAATCCAATACTAATAAGATGTTTTATAGTGATTATTAAAAGCCAAAAAATCTTTTCATAAAGCTAAAGTGATTAGTTGAGTTGAAATGTAGTTTTGGAATTGCCTCATAATTATTGGTTTATATGTAAATAGCAATACCAAATATCCATTATTTTGTAGGTTTTATTTAAAGATTTATTATCATTTTAACATAAAAATTAATGTATTTTGTAAACCTATTTTCACACTATGAATGAAAAATAAATGTATCGTTACAAGAATTGAAACCAAACCTCAACGTAGATATATTTATAAATGAAAGCCCATATAACTAGTTGGATCAGAGGAATGATATTTATTGTTTCGATTCGAGTGCTCTCTTTAGTTGAAACAATTTTACCCTTATCGTTCAATTAAACATTGCGTATAGATTTCATGATCAATCAGTACAACATAATGCAACTTATGCATAATACTTGTACTTTGTGGAGATGTAATAGACAATATGTCCAATATAATTTGTTTTACACCAGCATTTACACCAATTATCGACAGAAAACACATGTATGTTTTGAATACTCGAGTGTTCATTCGAATAGTCAATTCATACACACCAATGACGGTAAAGATTTTACACTAGCATTGTAAAACATCACGTATGGTCAATCATCTCATCTATGAAATCATACATCAATGTGTTTGAACTCCTTACGCTTGAACAATTTCAACTAGATAATGGAATGCTTTTTCTATCTCCTAATCTTGTCAATCACTTTCTTATATCGCTCTTAAAAAAGAAAGGGGAATTGGAATTAAACAATTCCAACTTTGTCGGGTTAGAAGACAATAATCCCAACTTGAAAATTAGAATCTAACATACTTAAGTTGCCTTGGTTTTTATTTCACTGGACCAAAGCTAACTGGGGTTAGCCAGATAGTTTTATGCCTATTTTTTCCAACCATGACATTTTTTACACGTCATTTGCTAGCGTGGCATGCCAGCGAAATAAAAATCAAGACAAGTTGTTAGATTCCAATTTTCAAGTTGACATTATTGTCTTCAAACTCAATAAAGTTAGGATTATTTAATTCGAATTAAAAAAACACACACTTTGTTTTTAATTGATGGTTTTCCCAACTGTATAAAGCTAACTTAATTTATACAAGGACCCCTCCCCTTTTTAAAAAATAGCACTATCAGTCCCACATACTCTCAGCCTAATATATATACACCTCACCCTATAATCTATATCCAACATAATCATACACACAAAATGACACATTCATCCAAAAGATTGTGTAACAACGTTGTGTGCACCCTTTTCCTACTTGGGTTTGTGACACTTCCTGTTGCAACGCGAAACCGGCTACATTTTTACAGGATTTTCATATAACATGGTCTGATACTCACATCAAGCAACTCGATGGCGGAAGAGCCATCCAGCTTATCCTTGATCAGAACTCAGGTATATATCATCTACATTTAAATCTTTATTAAAATGTTACAAAAATCTTTAACCTTAATGGCAGTATTGTATTGTATGATATAGGTTGTGGGTTTGCTTCCAAAAATAAATACTTGTTTGGACGTGTGAGCATGAAGATTAAGCTTATCCCAGGAGACTCTGCTGGCACGGTCACCGCCTTTTACGTAAGATCCTTGTTTTATACCTAAAAAATAATATTAATGAACCAGTTATATACATAATACATGCATGAATTTGAAGGTTAAAAAAACATGGTTTTGTGGCAGATGAACTCGGATACCGATCAAATTCGTGATGAGCTTGATTTCGAGTTTTTGGGAAACAGAAGTGGGCAGCCGTACTCGGTTCAAACTAATGTCTTTGCTCATGGAAAAGGTGACAGAGAACAAAGGATCAACTTGTGGTTTGACCCTGCTGCTGACTTCCATACTTACTCGATTTTATGGAACCATCAACATGTAGTGTAAGTTATGTATAGTACAATGACTAGAATCCAATAACTGAAACTAAAATGTTGCATTTCATGTATCTGCATAGGTTTTATGTGGATGAAGTGCCAATCAGGGTGTACAAGAATAATGAAGCAAAAGGAATACCATTTCCAAAATTGCAGCCAATGGGAGTGTACTCAACATTATGGGAAGCAGATGACTGGGCAACAAGAGGCGGACTCGAAAAAATAGATTGGAACAAAGCACCCTTTTATGCATATTACAAGGACTTTGATATTGAAGGCTGCATCATCCCGGGTCCAGCCACATGCGCATCTAACCCATCTAATTGGTGGGAGGGTGCCACCTTTCAACACCTGGACTCTGTTGCCGCTCATCGTTACCGGTGGGTCCGGATGAATCATATGGTTTATGATTATTGTACAGACAAACAACGGAATCCGGTTACCCCACCGGAATGTATGGCTGGAATTTAGATCCTTCGTTGATGGGGACGGTGTAAGACTGTAAGAAAAGTGGATGATTGTTGATGGGATTTTTTCTATCAAAAAAACAGATTGGAGACATAAATATTGTATGGGCCATAAAATTGTGAAAGGAAATGTGATATGTGTACTATATACCTCTTTTATGTGAATAAATGCTTTTACTTTTCCCCATTCCTATGACTTTATGCATATCTTGGCCCTCTCAACTTAAAAGGTTGAGTAACATAATGATTTTCACAATGATTTAATGTTTATAAACTCTTTACCGATTGAGAAATCTAACCGAGAAAAATATCTATTTTCTTGCGCCAATTTTGACTGCAACTGGTTGAGAGCAGTATGGACAATTACCAAACAGAACATCAAATGACCTGCATTAAAACGACGAACAAGACTAAATAGTCAATGGTGCTGTTGACCAAAAGGGAAAAGGTGACTTAAATGCTTAACAAGATTAGTGATTACTTACTGCCTTGTTGTTGTGATGGAACGTAACCAATCCCCAAGGCAAATGCTATGAAAAGCTTTGCGGCAGGTGGTATTTTCACATACATAATCTGTTCCGCCTCCACTTTTAGGTCCAAGTTCATCATCTATAGCACCAAAACAAAGTCAGTTGACATAAGTTTATGCAAGAATAAAAAAAAAAAAAAAAAGGACGGCGCAAGAATAATTAAATGACGACCGCTTTATAGATTATATACCTACTGGAAGGAATTGTGAATAGCATATCCCACAATCAAGTTGTTGATCGTTTTTCTCAACGCCTGGAGGTCCTGGAAGTTGAAACTCCAACAAATTTGCTAGATTTTCAGCAAATTGTTTGTCTTTCGACCTAAAATAAAGGAGGATTAAAATTAAACCAGAAATTAAAAAAAAAAATGCTTGACATGATTAACCAAAATTCAGAGCACCTTTTTGGTGGAAAAGAAACTTTCTACTAGCCTAAAGAATGATGCCAGAGAAAGACTATGCTGTGAAACATAGAGCACATTTACTTATAAATGGGTCAATTCAGGGCGAACTAGAGAGAGACATTATCTTTTATCTCTAACAAGGCAAACATGTGAAATAAGAAAAAAAAAACGCTTACAAGGAAACAGGTCAAATGGGTTGAACTAGTTTAATTCACACAAAGTTAGTTTTTAATGCATAAAACCTTCTCAAATCAAATTATTCAAAAGTTTAATTTATGATTCAAATTATATTAATTTCAGTAACCACATTTGACGACTACTTATTTCTAAAAAGTAATAAAATTTTGGAGAAAAGGTGTTTTTGGTCAATCCGCCCAGCGACTACTTATCTCTAACACATTGTACTAAAAATTTTAAAGTATTTCGGTTACTTATACAAGTGTAGGAAGAAGCCATGACTAGGCTTATAATTAGAAAAACGAAATAAATAATATCCACACAAAAGTGTTGAACACATACCATTTATTGCAATTCCTACGCCATTTATCCCTTAGCAAGTTTACATTTTTGTCCGACCCCAAAAAACGACACCTGTCACAACATAGAACATGTTACTGTTAACAGAAGCTTTAATTAACTTACTACTCAATAGAATTCAATCCTACTCTGGTAATGATCTTGGCTCATTTGCACGTATAAGTAACATTATAGAGCAATCATTCCCTGAAAAAAAAACATAAAGAAAATAATATCTCATACCAAGAGAGGAATGAAGGGATGGAACTTTCATTAAAAAAACAAGTTACCAATATTAATATGCCGGAATGATGCGGCGCGATGCAGCTGTGCTGAGTCAGAAACCCGAAGAGATTGGTCAATATCTTCCACTGCTGACCAAAACTGTTGAAGCTTCTCCAGATGCTGTCTAAATTGCTTCACGACATCGTTAAGTCTTGAATTCCTTGACCATTCCAATTCAAATAAGTAAGGTACATCCTGATCAAAAGATCAAAACATATTATTCTTGGAACATATATTGTTCGTCGTACATAAGACTAATGAAGGTTGTAGAATGTAGATAACTAACAGCTGAAACCGACGGCGGGCAATTGGGATAAGATTTATCCAATAAAATCTCTAGCACATGAACTCTTTCCTTCTTGTCACTAACACAATTGCAATGCAAGATATCATAAAAAAAGAACAGAAATGTTACAACATAGTTGATTGATTAATCATTCGGCTAACGAGTCTTACATAACACGAAATGTGACAAACGATAGATCTTCAGCCAACTTAACCAAATGTTCCCATCCAATCTCTTCAATCTATGAACAAAATCAGTTAAAAAAATCAGTCAAATTAAAGAAAATAATTTGCATTTCATTAATGTTAAATAAAATATAAATAATTGCAATACCTCAGAGTAAATGGCACGGGAGAAAGATGATGACTGGGCCATATTCACACTGTCATGAACAATGATAATATAATATCCAATATTCAACAAACTCTGCAACAGAAACTCTATATTTTTATAAAAATATAAACTTTGATGGAGGTAAAACTAGAATAATGGATCAGAAACTGAAACCCAAATGCATTGAAAAGGTAAATTAGGAAGTGAGAGTACCCATGATCGTTAATTTGAATGGGTTTGATAGTACAGTGAAAACGTGAACTTTATATCAAACAGTTGGTGTGCAATATCAGATGGTAACATTATATATTATAATACCGAAAGGGTTACCTCGATTATTTACAGTGAACTGAGATTTGGAAGGTCGCTGAAGGCTACTGCCGGTGTTAGTTTCCTCGCGGTTACCGGAAACACGATGATCTCCTCTGTTAGTCGGAAGGTTCTAAATCTAATGAAGTTTGTTTTATGTTTTTTTTTTTTTTTTTTTTTTTGAAAAATGAACTTCATTAAAACGCCACCAAAACCGACTACTCTCTCTAAGACAGAGAAAGAAGCCGAAAACCAAAGAAATTTAAACAATACAAAATAAACACTCTACGTTACATCAAAAGAGCACCAACGGCCCCAGTCTACATTCCCACCCTTGAACCTGTGTTTATACCATAAGAAACCCCACGACTTGATGTCCGCCAACAATTTAACCACATTAGAATCGACTCCATTGAAGATCTTCTCATTCCTAGCTCTCCACATACGCCAACAAGCAATGATAATGATGCCGTGTAATATCTCCTTCCTAACGCCCGTGGTACCGCTAAACTCATGAAGGAGAACTAGATCCCTCACATGAAACACGAATGGTCTTGGAATTTTGCACCAGCTAGCGATATACTGTAAAGTTGCGATGTGAACCTAAAAAACAATCAAATTAGTATTAAATGATATGTCATGATGATGATGATAAGTGATTCTGATGTGTAAAGTGAGGATATGTGAAAGAATGATATATATACACTGGAAAAATAAATTGTAAAGGCTCTTGAATTGAGAAAACTTAGAAAATCAATGTATACATGTTTTTAAGCGTTTTGGGCAAAAAAAAAACGCCGATGAGATATCTTTTAAAAAAATAAACAAAGTTTGCTCTGTTACATACATTAAAAAGTTGTTAACGTATGTAAAAGAGCTGTTAACATATGTTTTCAGCTTTTTAACATATGTAACAGCGCAAACTTTATTTATTTTTTTAAAAAAATATCTCATTGGCGTTTTTTTTTATTTTTTTTGGCTCAAAACGCTTAAATACATATATGTTACATTGTGTATTTTTTCAAAAAAAAAAAATTAGATGGTCTTTACATAAGTTTTCTAAGTTTTCTCAACTCAATAGGGTTTTCAATTTATACTTTCAGTATATATATATGGTAAGGTTCCTGTATGAATATTGTTTTGTGTGAGAAGTGTAGGAAGGATTAAGAATTGACATGTAGGCATCATGTTTTTTTTTATTTTGGAATGATGTATTAGGTTGTTTTGGCTTGAAAAACACTTAACACAGCAATATACAAAAATTTAAAACACAATCTAATGTATTATAGTCATTAAACTTAAATTACAGATAAAGCACCCTAGTAATTACTTAAAACACTATAGTAACTAATTAAAACACTCTGCTTAAAATACATTGTTTTCGGTTATTAATTTGTTACGTTTTGTGTTTTTCTAAGCAAAACATCATGAATACGTTAAAAAAATATGCATACATATCAATTTTTAATCCTTCTCACACAAACCAATATTCCTACAGAATCATCTACCTATATATACAGGATTTGGATCATTTAAGAACCACCAGTTAGAGAGAGAACCAATTAACCAGTGTGAACAAGTGACATTTTTGTAAATATGAAGTGTATCTACAAAAACCCCTCCATTAAAAAATAAATAATAATAATAAAAAAATATATAACCTAAAAAAATAAAAAAAAAATAAAAACACCAAATGATTATTTAGTATTAGTATTTAGAAAAAAATAAAAAAAATAAAAAAATGGCTGATATGACATCATATGACAAGGATTTCCACTGAACTAAGTCTTTAAAAAATTAATTTATTAAAATAATTTAATAATTGTAATTTTCGAGTTTTATTGTTAATTATCAGATTAATGTAAGTTAACATATTTATTTATATAATACAAAAATGAAATAACTTATTTATAAAATTATATTAAGTGCCAATGATCTCCAGCTCAGCTGGTTTGAGGTAGGGTTGGTTTTCCCTTAGGGGTTCCCATCCTGGGGGGAGGTCGTTCGATCTATGCACACCACAAAAAAATTCCCCGTGACGGTTTGAGCTTAGGCAAGGAGGACATCGGTGCGTGGGTAGGGATTCGAACTTGGGACCAATAGGTTAGGGTTGTATACGGATTTCTATTGATCTAAACCTTTAAAAAAAATTATATTAAGTAAGTGAACTAAAGATGAACAGATGGTTAATACAAGTATACAACCATGCGTTGTTAAGGCTTTATCATATAGGAATATCATATAGACAATATTAAAATAAATGACGTGATAACTAACAACCATGCGTTGTTAAGGCTTTACTAGAAAACATAACTACACTTTCTTTTTAACAAAGAACAAATATAAGTGGAATTCCAACGTCCTCCTACAATAATATACATATTTTTAACCACTAACCTCCAACATAAGCCCTTGACTCTAAAAACGGCTGGGGCTATGCATGGATGATTAATTTAAGCATCACAATATTATCCATATACAAACATAATTATCTAATTAATTAACAAGCTGCTGAGAACTAGTAAAGGGATTAAAAAGATATGGTGGTTTAGGAGCCATAGTAAAGGGGCTTTTGGTGGTGCTTGAAGTGGTGTCTCCGATCTGTTCGCACGACGGACACATGGTGAGGGTGGCCGCTGGCAGCTGCATGTACATGGGTGGTTGTGACAGTTTTCGTGCTTTCAATTGTTGAACCTCTTGCCGGAGTCTTTGGTTCTCATCCGTTAATGTCTTGTAGCATTTCTTTAAGTACTCACAATCCAACTCGGTTTGCTTCAGTTTTGTTCTTCAGTTAAATTTGCAACATCAAAAGATTTCCTTTAGGTTGGATGATTATATTCATTTGTTCTTTATCACTTGTAGTTTAGAAATAAAAAAGGTGGTATATGTACATAAAGAATAAATAAATAAAAAGAGAAATTGAATTTTAATAACTCAAATTATGAACTTGATAATAATTCATACTGAAAATTTGATCAATGACGCTTCCAATTTATGTTTTGTTGTCGAAAGCAACCATACTCCAATGGAAAAGTAACTTGCGTGCCACTCGTGTGCATCTTTACGAAGATTTATATATACAATTAAATTACATATTTTGATTTACATGTTATATGCATGTCAATCAATCAATCAATGGTAAGCAAATAGGGATGGAATTAAAAAAACCCGAGCCTCATGGTTATACCCGGAATCCGAAACATTTGAGATGGGTATATCCAATACCCGATGGGTATTGGACGGGTTTGATATTGGAAAAAAAATTGCGGGTATGGGACGGGTATGGTATAAGGTGATACCCGACACGATTACCCAAAACATATACCGACAAATTTTCAAGTTTTATATATATTTTTTCGTAACTATTTTTTGGTAACGTTTTATTTTAATAGATCCATTATTTGAAAAGTAGACTTTTATTTTAAAATTTATATTTTTAATGACATTATTATTTGTATTTATATGCTACAAAATATAAAAATATTTGTTGAGATACATATTATAATATATATTTACATTCTAAATATTTCAAAGATTAGGAAGGTGATGTTCATACGTATGTTATTTATTACAATTTAATATATTATAGATTTCTAAAGCATTTAAAACTATAAAAAGAGTAATATATATATATATATATATATATATACACATGCAAATCCCAACGGGTATGGGGCGAGATTTTATAACCGGGTAAGGATATGATATAAGCCAAACCTGATCCATATCCGACTCGTTGCTATCCCTATAAACAAGGTTAAAGCATTCACATCTCATCCACCATTTTATACCCTATAATATAAAAAAAAATAATACTTTTCAAAATTTATCTCTCATTTTAAAAAACCTTCCACATCCCCTCCACCATATTTACCTTTATTTTACTCACAAACACTTATTTTGTTATATTTCTCGTTAAAATACACTCACAATAATTTGATGGGAGTGAATAGTAGCTTTTTATATATAAAAAGCTAAAAGATGGATTTTTCAAAATATAAAGATGGGGTATAAAATAGTGGATGGGATGTATGGTGTTTTTAGTAAGTTTTTTTTTAAAAAAAATTTTTTTAGAGATAAGGGAAGGTTTGATGGAGTGGATGTGAATGCTCTTACTTCTTCATTAGAGTGACTGTATTTGACAACAAAAATGAGTCACTGGAATGATTATCAGTATGAATTATTATCGGCAAATAGTCCATGGTTTGAGTTATTAAAATCCGATTTAAGAAAGTTATTAAAATCCAATTTAAGAAAACAAAATGACAAAAAATATAAATAATAATAATAATAATAATAATAATAATAATAATATTTATCACATATAGGGAAAAACCTTGCTCTCCTGTTTTGGAACCAAACTTCAACTTGTCTAGGCCTTAGCTTTAGGTCCCTTGCAAGCTCTTGTTTTTGTTTCTGCTAATATTCAACACCAATAACTTTTAGTTATAAAGTGATATAATTGATATGATTATAAAAGCATAAGTAAGCTGCTGATAAATAAATAAATAATTACAGGGTTTAAAGTTGTGTGAAGTTTAAAGGCTTCCTCTAGGATTCCAGACTGAGCTTTAGTTAACCTAAGTTTCTTCTTACAATTCACACCACTATCTTCATCTTCTTCACCGCTAGTGTTCTCCACTCCTCTCTCTGCAGATTCATCACTTGCAGCCTCTCTCTCCCTCTTCACACTAGCATTAGAGAACGACGAACCGCCACACGAATCACCGGCCGAAAGAGCCAAGGTTAGATTCGGCTCAAGAGGATGATCAGAAGTAAAGTTAGGTTTCTTGATAGGGTTTGTTGTGTTTTCAAGCATGGATGGTGTTGGATTGAGGCCTAGTTCCAGTGTAAGTTCAGTGTTGAAGTCCATCTGAAATAAAGATATGTGAATTGAATTGAAGTGTGTATATAATGAAGGAGAAAAAGTAGAGTGTATGAGAAATAATTGGTGGTTATGATTAATATATTGATAAAGAAATATACGAATGGTAGAAAGATGAATATGGTGTGTCACGTGTGTAGGAAAGAAATATATATTACTCCATTGTTTATCAAATAATACTCTATATATGCACACATTCTAATTGGTTCTTTACATGTTTTCTTTTTTACTTTAACGTTGTATTCACACACTCATGTGATCGAGCGAGCTCTACCACTCATGTGCGTATATAATTGTGGTATGTTTGTGTACATGAGCCTCATACAAGGTTGTTAATAAGCTAAGCCGAGTGCTTGAGTTAGCTCATTTTTCTTAATGAGCTGAAGCTGAAATGTAGAGCCCGGTTCGATCCATATATAAAAAGCTAAAACTAGTTTGTTTAATTACAAGTCGTGTCTTATTTTATGTTTACACATATAAGGGAAGCTTAATTTGAAAACACATATATTTCATACGAATCATGATTTTTACACTTCTCATTATTATTAAAATATAATCTCAAAAACATAATATATACACGTAAAAATTTAACTGTATACACAAATAAATTGTTTTTACACATGTTTAAATTTACTGTTTATACATATGTAAACTTTTTCATTTACACATGTGTAAAAAACACACATATAAGGTAGGGATCTTAAGAGAACCATGTGACATTCGTAGCCCTTACACTTTGAAACTTTTGCAAGTTTAGTCCTTGTAAAATTTGTTTTGTTTCGCATGTTGGTTCTTATTTTTCTTTGAAACTTGATCATTATGAATTCACGTTTAATACTCACGCTTAAGTCTGAAATTCGAAATTTATGTTTGAAACAATATTTCTAAACATATTTAGTTGAAAAATATGGAGAAATAAATTTAGAGTATAAAAATTGTGATTTTAGTCACAACGCACAATACTGCGCAATCTACGCGCCTATACTATGAAAAATTCGCCATTTTTTGCACTAGATAGCACCTAATATTAACTTGGCTTGTATAATATTATGTCTTGAGTCAAAAATATTATTTTTGGGTGTGTCGGGTATTTAAACGGTTAAAGGTCTGACCGCGTTAACTAGTAGTATACCCGCTAATCTACACCCAATACCCACTAATAATATATTGTTATTGTTATAATGACTCATCTACATCTATATGTGTGTGTGTCGAGATGGGGAGGCTGCCACAAAAGCCTACATGGTGACTCATCATGATTAGTGATGGTTATAAGAACCTATACACTTAAACCCTTCATCTTCATCACCATTTCAACACTCTTTCCTTTCCTCCTTGCATGTGCCGCCCCCTCCCCCTATCCTCTCTCTCTTGTTTTTTCAAGAACACCATTTCTATCATCCACATTTCTTCTAAATCATCCAATAAACTTAAAAATATGAAGATTTAAGCAAGGATTCTTAGGATTTGTAAAGCAAGATTTATCCAAGTTCAAACATTTTCTTTTAAGGTAAAAACCCCAACTAATGTTCTTCTTATTTTAATCTTTTCACTTCTAAACTTGGATAATTCACACAACAAAGAGATGATAAAATGGTTTTATAAAAATGAAAGAGAATGGGATGTGTGTGTGTGGGTGTGGCCGTACGTATGTATGTATATATGTATATATATACATGTTTATGTTCAATTTTAACTCTAGATCTATCATTGCATGTAAGATCTAATCCATGATTAACAAGATCCAAGTTACTAAACATGATTTTTAGAAGGTAAAATGATTGGATTTTGATTTATAAAAAAATGGATAATTTTTGGACCTAAAAATGCCTAAATTATGAGCTTTAATGGGAGATTTTGAAAGAAAATATGAGATCTGATTGTTCATACTAAAAATCACCTAAAATACCATCAAATAACTTATTTTGACCAAAAACTTTGAGTATTGGTTCAAAAGCTAGATTTTGGCGAAATCCGGTACAAAACTATAGTAGTAAAAAGGCGAAAAACGGCTTAATTTGTATAAATTTCAAATCTGATTTAAAACAGGTCTTAAAAGTGTATTTTTGAAATAAAAACATATAATTAAAGGTATGTTTAAAATACTACATGTTTTTTACAAGTCACACGAATTGGAATTTTGAGAAATTGCCAAAGTATCGCCTAAAACCGACAAGTTATGTAACTAGGTGTCTTGCTACCTTAACACCTTAGACTTTTAAGACATATCCTTCATTAGCATTTTTATATATATAGGTTGAGTTCTTCGGAATTCTTAAGCCTTTACGACGAACTTTCTCGGAATTTACACTTAGCGAAACTGTGAGTATATCTTTCCCCTTTTTCATGTTTTACACTTTTGGGGTGACTCGTGTACGCTTATTACTACACTCATTTAATCATGCTTTAGTCTATATTCACAATCGCAATTCTTGTATGTGTTTTACTTGTTGATCGATGATGGTGTGTACTTATGACTTAATCATTAACCCAGTGTGGGCCTAGCATAGCAATAAATAGTACTTGACTATTGTTATGTGTAAACTACTTGCTTTGTCGCATACTATATATAATCATACTATTGGGCGACTACTATACATTTATACTGGATATCCCATTATTCTTGGATATCATTTCTACTCTAAAGGTTTGATTTTGGGTGACATTTGTACATAACTTGAACACTAAATTGTAGACAGTATAAACACGTGAATTGCAAAACTCTTTTCCTACTATATTTATTCAAACAGAGTATGCTCACCAATACATTTTTGTATTGACATATACTATTTTCGTACATGTTTCAGGTTATTTTGAGACGCTTCTTTTAGGCTTTTGGATTTATAATTAAGCTTTGACTTTATTGTATTTTAGTTAGACTTGATGCTTTAGAATCATCGTATTTCATTTCAATGTAATAAACTATTTGATCAATGTATTCAAATTTACACTTTTAGTCCATGAGCTATTGAACAATCGTCACTACGTGACACCTTGATGTTTCCGCCATCGGTCGGGGTGTTACAAACCATATGATAATTGAGAACTGAGAGAACCATTCTGAACCACACATTTCTATAAGACAATTTTTTTTTTTTTTTTTGTTGCTAAATTGTAACATTTCTTACAACAATAATTTATTATATTTTTTTTCATTTCTACACATTTGCACGTGTATGTACAACAATAATTTTTGTAGTTTTAGACACGTATATGCATATATAAATGTAAAAAAAAAATGCAAGAAAATGAGTGATTTAGCGAAAAAAAAAATTTTGCTTTAGTGTGTGGTTCAAAATGGTCCTCTTAGTTCTCAATTTAATAAATATTTCTTAAATGAACCAAATCCTATATATATCAATTAGGAAAAATGATATTTTTTAACATGCACATAATATAGACTTAATAAACTTATCAATCATATTGAAAACATATGTGTATCTAATAAAAATTACACATGATCTGACGAGGTATCCCAAGTCACTAAAAAAACAAAGAATCATGACTATTAAGATTTTATGGTTTACAAGATAAATTCGGAGTAAATATAAAATATTTGAGAACCATGACATCTGTTGTGAATATGACGAATACTTGAGGAAGTTTCTACGTTACCCTCTTATTTGACAATGATGCCTATCAACGGATAAAACACATGTACTTTAGGCCTCGCATGTCTATTTTGTACAATAAACGCTAAAATTTCAATACGATTATTTGATCAATCATTTAGATGCATTTAATTGAAAATATTTTACCATATTTTGTTTGATTGTGTCTAGTAGAAAGAAACGATGTATTTGGTTTGTCATTAATACATATGTCAACATATAACATTAATATCAAAATGACTTCTTTGATATTTGGACTTATCTTCTTATAAGGCTAAAGGGGTGGAGTCGGCAAGGGACACGGGAGTTGAGGTGGCTCGGTGTCACCGACGGGAACAACCCCTCCCCGAGTCGGTATGGGGAAAAAACGGGAGGTGACAACTGAGGTGTTTTGTTCCTTTTCTTGTTGACTGTTAAAGGGAGGAGAGGGAGGGGGAAGGGGGAGTACACCCCTAGATGGGGGGAAATGGGGAAGGGAATGAGGAGTACAACATGACGCTAAGGTGGAGGATGGAGCAGTGGGGAAGTATACCCCATAGCGGCATAGCCTAAAAGCATGATATATTGATCTCCATGGAAGAATGATATACCGATCTCCATAGAGATGGCACTCTACATTTTGGATCCCCATGAGGCCATTACCACCATGGATGCATTTGCATCCCTGATGGCAGTGATGGGGATTTGGGATCCCAACAGGAATTTGATGTTTTTTTCTCATATAAATAAGTATACCCAAAATGATTAAATGCATTCATCAACATGTAGTTTATAGTTAGGTTACGAAACATCCTAATAGACATGTTACTGCTATCGATAAAATAGAGTCAACACTCAACACCAATATTTCATAACGATTAATTATTAGAAGTTCAAACGACATAATTAAATCATTATATACCTAAACTAAAATACTATTTCTAAGGTTACTTGGAGTCTAGCCTGGGAGAGCTGGGGAAGGTGCGGCCCCGGTTGGAAATACCACCCCCTCAAGTCCTGGATTTTTTTCCACCAAAAACCGGTAAATACACACCGAATCACGAGATAACACAACACACACATACATATACCTATACTATATATTATAATGCATTTGGGAGGGTTATATTAAGATAATAAAAAGTTAAGACTTTTTATAAAGTTAATGCATAAGGTATAACCGTAATTACACTTTAATCCTTATCTTATTTACATTTTAATCCCTCTTCTTTAGCCAAATCCCGGGTAATTAATTAGTAGTTGCGTTTTATCCCTTTATATTAAACGAACTACCCTCACAATTTTTAAGTTTGCTAAACTTCGTGGGCCTATCTTGTCAAGAATAAAGTGTAGATGTTAAAGTCGGTTAGAAGCTTGGATTAGGTTATAAAAGAGGGCTTCTATGATTAATTCTTCAATCAGTTTAATTGTTCTAAGATTTCTCTTGTAATTTCTTCTTCGTTTCTTTTTGTTTGATTCTTATTGTTTCTTGATTTCTTGTTCTTCGTTAGTTGAATAAAAGAATCATTGATTGGAGTGTTTGATTGTTCCTTTGATCTTATTGTTTTTTGATTAATCCGCTGAAAACTCTAACATAAATCATTATAGATTTCAAATGAATTGTAGTTTGTTTATTATTGGATTTTCTATAAATAATAATACAAACTAAATTTGATTTCCCTAATAGATGTAGTGAGGCCACGTGAAGTGTCCCTTTCGTACATATTTGGTCCAATTTTGTAAAGATGGTGTTCATGTTATCTTACAGTTGCTTCTTTTGCTAACTTTCATATAACGAGGGACATTACACCATATGGGAATGTGGGGTAAGGTGTGATTTCAAAATCCAAATCATACATTAATATAATATTTTATTCAAATTTTACATTTTCATTTAATTCATGCGGATTCTTGTTATTCAAAACAATCATAGCGATAGCGAAGTTGTGAATGTGTAACGAACTTTGTTACTCGGTAATAAAATATGGGTTAGGTTCGCGTACAAACAGTTTTTTCGTACGATCTGTACGAATCAAAGAAAAAAACACGCCGGCCGCGTATAACTAGAGTAATTATATAATTACTCTAGTAATTAGCTAGAGTATAACTAGAGTAATTATATAATTATTCTAGTTATACGCGGCCCGCGTGTTTTTTTCTTTGATTCGTACAGTTCGTACGAAAAAAGTTGTTTATATTTGATCTTTTGTCAATAAAATATAGTATGCAAATTCTCATTCATTTTTGTACATTATATGTGGATTGTTTGGCTAGATCTGAATACAATATATAGGATATATAGCATTCAAAACATTATATACCATACCATGAGTATTGTTTTGAATAATAACACGTTCACTTGTGTTCAAGCTAGTAGCGATATGTTCAAACAATCCCGTAGGCATCAATTGACAAGGTAATCTATCATTGAATATGTCATGGTAATAACTAATATGTAACGATCTATTATAGTGAACTTGAGTGATCCGTGAAGAGTACTGATGAAAGTATGAAAGTGAAGATTGAGTTATTTGAATGGTCATAAGAAACTCACTTCATTACTTTCATAAAAATGAGTCGTGCGAACTAACGAATCTCTTAATATATAATCACTCCGTGATCAATTGTATTTAAGCATGGGCGTAGCTTTTAAGGGGCGGGGAAGGACGGCCGACCCTCCCGAATTTTCGCTCAGAAATTCGATTATATAGTATTCGTATAGAAATTTTTTGGTATATACGGTTTCGACCCCCGAAACTAGTGATTTTCAACCCCCAAAGTCTCAAGTCAAGCTTCGCCACTGTATTTAAGGATTTAACCTTTATTTCCATCATTTACTTAATATCTAAAAAAAGAGTATATAATATAAAAACGATGACATGATAATAAGATAACAAGAGATGAAATTAAGGTGGCAGATTTTGACTGGTGATCTATTAGAAGCCAAAATTTGGCTGAAATAGAAAGTTTGATTAGGTGTTAAGGGGACCAACTTACATGATTGAATGTTTGAAGTGCCAAACATATAATAAAGGCCATGTCCAATAAGAATGCATTGTCGGCTCGCATATATGTTCAAGACATCACAAAGTTAGGTCACATATTTCTTTAAAATAGTTTTTTTAACCATACTAATATTACTACTCTCTCTTTTTTTTATGATATTTCAAATTTTAATAAAATGAAAATAAATATAATATGTAGTTTACAAGCGTGCATTAAGTCTATGAAGAACTACTTTATTTATGTCAACTTGTATATGATGCATATCATAATTTAATGTTTATTTTTGTAAGTACTCGTATATTTACAATAATTTATCATAAAAAACTTAAATATGACAAAACTAATGTTAAGTCAAGAATCAAGAGCATGATTATGCAATTTAAATTCATTGGTTATCAAATTTTGAACTTTGTAAAATGAATTAGTGCAATCGTTTTGGTTAAGATGTACGAACTCACGGCCCACTATAGTATAATTAGGTAGAACCTTCGAGTTCAGATATGAGATATTGACCTCTAAAACATCTCTCTAGTAACACGTCACTGATAGATCAACAACATAATAAGCTAGTTTATTTGGTAAATTTCACTTTCTCGTTTTTCGAATCTCTGTTAAAACCATGGAATCGAAAGTTATCAATCTTGAAGAAACACGTATCTAAGATCAAGTAACGAAGGCGATTCGAAAAGTGATTCTACTGTATTTTATAAAGAGGGTGTGATTATAAAATACGTGAAGGTCTAAAGGCAAGACCAAGGAATTAAGTGTAAAAAATCTTGATACAAACACATACAACAATATAACACTGAACAAACACAAATCAACACAAGAACAAAGCGTATAGCGACAAAACCAGGCGACCAAAACTTTATTATTTAACCAACCCAAAAACCCCAAACCAAACCCTAGATCTCTTCAAACAAAGAGATCTTAAAGAATACAAAGTCTATCAACTGATTAATCTATCAGTTGATGTAATGAATGAATACAAAACAAAATATGGAACGATCTTACAAAATACAAGCAGATGAACAACAAAATCAAGACTAAAACAGATGCAACACACGTTGAAGATCATAAACCAGACTTCAGATCGTCAAGGAATCACCAGAGATGCCCTAATCAACCTGAGAAGACAAAGAAAGACAAGAGAGATATTTTCGAATATGTGAGAGTAATAATAATAATCCAGAAAGTTCTAAGCTTATATAGCCAGAGAAGAGACCAGCTTAGGGTTAGCTGACTTTGAGCCCATTAGCTCAAATAAACATAATAAGCCCACAATAAGCCCATAAGGAACAGGCCCACATATCCATCTCAATAGCAGGCTATTTACAAGCCAAGCCCAACACAATAAGTCCAAGTATAACCATAAGTCCAAGTATAACCATGAAACTATAGCAACACATAATGTTAACATCCCCCCTTGGTTTCATGGTTAAACATATCCTGCATACCCAATTTTAAGCACAATTCATTGTGCTTTATTTGACCCAGACCCTTAGTGAACAGATCAGCAATCTGATCATCAGAACTCACTTTAACAGTCTCAATTACACCTGATGCAATTTTTTCTCTAATAAAATGCAAGTCTATCTCAAAGTGCTTTGTCCTGTCATGAAAGACAGGGTTTGCAGCTATGGAAATAGCAGCTTTGCTATCAGAATAAAGCTTAACTGGGATTTTAATACAAACATTTAATTCTTTCATTAAGTTTGTAACCCAGATAATCTCACATGTAGTGGAACACATTGCACGATACTCAGCTTCTGCTGTTGATCTTGCAATAGTGTTCTGTTTTTTACTTTTCCAGGAAATGAGAGAATTTCCCAGAAAAAGACAGAACCCTGTAACAGACTTTCGAGTATGAAGACACTTTGCCCAATCAGAGTCGGAATATGCACTTAAGTTGAAATCTTCTCCCTTTTTGAACATGATACCTTTCCCAGGAGAGGATTTCAAGTATCTCAGCAGTCTCAGACCAACTTTCAAATGGGTCTGAGAAGGCTTGTGCATAAACTGGCTTAGATATTGGACAGTATAACTAATGTCAGGCCTTGTAAGTGATAGGTAAATTAATTTTCCTATCAATTTTTGAAAGCCATTGACATTATCAAGTAACTTATCATTTTTGTTACTTTTAACAGACAAGACATAGTTTGCCTCAATAGGAGTATGCACAGGCTTACATCCTAAATAGCCAAACTCTCCTAAGACTTCCAAACAATACTTCCTTTGGCTTAGACATATGCCATCACTGCCATATATTACTTCTATACCAAGGAAGTATTTAAGTTTACCTAGATCCTTGATTAAGAATTTTTCACCAAGAACCTGTTTAACCTTATTAATTTCCTGTTCATTGTTTCCTGTGATGACCAAGTCATCAACATATACAAGTAAAACAATGAACAACCCATCAAGAGACTTAATAAACATAGAGTAATCACATAGACTCTGAACAAAGCCCATATCAACAAGCACTTTGGTCAGTTTTTCATTCCACTGCCTTGGTGCTTGTTTAAGACCATACAGGGACTTGACCAGTTTACAGACTTGGTTATCATCTTTAGAATGATAACCTTCTGGTGGAACCATATATACATCCTTGGAAATGGTTCCATACAAGAATGCATTATTTATGTCCATTTGGTATAAAGACCAACCATTTTGGACAGCTAATGCTAAGACACATCTAACAGTTACCATTTTCACCACAGGTGAAAATGTTTCACCATAATCAATACCTTCCCTTTGGTTATACCCTTTTGCAACTAACCTAGCCTTATACCTTTCCACTTCCCCATTAGACTTGTACTTAACCTTAAAGACCCACTTACACCCTATTGGTTTTCTACCACTAGGTAACTGAGTCATTATCCAAGTCTTATTCCTATAAAGGGCCTCCATTTCTAGGTTCATGGCCTCAACCCACTTTGGGTCTTTTGAGGCCTCACTATAGGAAGTGGGTTCAAACACTTTATTAATATTAGTTGCAAAACATTTGTTTTCATAAGACAAGTTAGAATAATTCACAACTCTTTCCACTCCATATTTGACCTTGCCCTCAACAATGTAATCAGAAAACCTTTGAGGTAAAAAAGACTCTCTACTAGACTTCCTAGTAGACTGAAACCTATTTCCCTCAGGAGATTGGTTCTCATCATTTGAGTTATCTACTACTGGACCATCAGTCCCTCTATTACTACCTTCAGGTTGCTGATCAACATGATCTACCCTCCTGTTAGTAGTAACAGAGTCATCTAAACTCTGCCCAGGAGATGACTCATGAGCAACCCTAGTTCCCCCTTCATCATCGGGAATACCTCTACTTGTCTCACCATTAGAAACCTCAGAATTATTTTGTTCAAAAAAATCAAAAAAGTTTAAATGATTAATATTATTTCCAGAAAATTCTTGATTTTTGTCAATTTTAAATGGAAAAATATTTTCATAAAATCTTACATCCCTAGAATACTCTTCTTGTTTATTATCAATATTCCAAATTTTATATCCCTTTTTAAAAACAGAGTATCCTATCAATACACACTTTTCTGACCTACTACACAACTTATCTTTATTATCCTAATATAGTTTTAAAGCAAAGACATCCAAAGTTTTTTAGGTGAGACATTTTGGGGGGGGGGGAACCCATATACTAACTCATAAGGACATTTACCAGACAACACAGAAGAGGGGGTCCTGTTAATAAGATAAGCAGCTGTCAGAACACAATCTGACCAAAACCTAAGTGGCACATGACTTTGAAACAGAAGGGACCTAGCAATGTTAAGGAGATGCCTGTGCTTTCTCTCAACAATTCCATTTTGTTGAGGTGTATAAGCACAGGAAGTCTGATGTATGATTCCTTTTGATTTACAAATGTAAGACCCTAACCCGTAATCACGCGATCAACGCCCAAATCATACGGGTTTGGACCTTACTTAAACCACTCCCGATTAAAACTTTGGTAAATTATGAAAACCCAACTTAATGAATCCCATACACGTTTAGTTCCAATAAATTTTACATCATTGCTACAAAAAAAGAATGTATTAAAGTTTGTGTTTTTTAACGGGAGTTCGTTAGATTCTAGTGCGGAAGCTTGTATGAGTGATCGGGCGTGTTCGGCTCTTATCGCGACTTGATTTTTGCTCCGGGACTTCCATCACATGTTTACCTAACACCATTACACAAAGAATGGTTAGTGAGTGGTCAAATGAAACATTTAACTAGTACGATAGTCGTTACATGTCGAAACGGAACGAACCAGGCCAAACGGCCCTTTATCAGGAGAACAAACCGCTACAACTTATGCGCAGCAGCTGTTCGGATCTCTTTTACCCCTTCTAAAACCCAAAATCTGACTTCGACTTTCAAATGAGAATTGTTCTACGCTCCGAGAGCTTTCCAGGCATATAAAGAACACCTCCTAACGATTTTTCTACGATTTTATATGGAATTTTAAAGATCGTGCTGACATGCAGGTCAAAGCGCGCGGCCGGTCGGTTTAAGCGCGCGGCCCGCGCAAAGCTTCTGATCGTCTTTTGGTGATTTTTAAGCATGGGAATCATATCGCAACTGCATTTGATGATTCCCGAAGCCTAAGTAATGACTTGCCGACTAAATAAACCTTTGTTTGACTGAAATTATGGTCCGGTTTATGTCGCCATGATCCGGTTCTTAGTTTTGAATGTTTATGGCGACTTTTACCCAATTTGACCCATTAAGGCCTTAAATCAAACAAGGCACTTTTGACCACTTAAATTGCATACCGTTTGAGTTGTCAAGTCATTAGATACTTGATCAACAAAAGCGTTTGTCCGATTTGTTTCATTACGACTTAGATTCTTAGAATCAACCTTTATTAATCCTTTAAATCCCCAAAATGCCCCTCATGACCAAATCTTTCAATTTAGCCATTCGTGGCGAAACTTCTTGTTTCAAATCCAATGTTTTTGACTCAATGACTTGTTTAAAAACCTCTAAGTCCTTCCGGACTTAGAGTTTCATCCTTTCTCAAGTTTTCACTTGTTTAGTCAATTCTAAGCGCATTAGCGCGCATTTGACACAGTTATGAAAATAACTTACTTGATTGGCACCCACACCTCATGTGAGTACTTTTATCACCTATGTTGCTTCGCCCGAAGGCGTTTATTCGACTACGGACTTACCGGGTGGTGTTAACCCATTCTCATACCTTGTGCGTATCCTCCACGATTCTTAGCATCAAGCGTGCATGCGCAAATGCATCTACCTGCGTGCTTTCTAAATATACACATTAATTCCTTGAAACTCAAATGGTAATACCTTGCCATTTGATCCGTTTAACCTCATGAATCTCATTGCTTGAAATACAAGCATCAAGTATTGGACTCACATGGTGAGGATATCACCATTTGATCCGTTTAGACACGTCGTTCATAATACTAAGTTATCCAAGTTTTTATATATGGTTCAAGTGTCACAAACTTGACCCATTTAACAACATGCTTAACAACTTCATTCAATTGATTTAATTGGATTAAAACATCATTTCTCACATATCTTTATTAGTTGACCCGTTTGATGGATTTCTCAATTTGGTCATAACTCATTATCTCGATTAAGGTCATAAACCACATTTTGTATTGAGTGCACATAAGGCGACCCACTTAATAGATTCTACCCCTTAGGGTTTATCTTTATCTCGCACTCAAGATTTAAAACTAATATTTATAACAATTAAGCTATGTTATAGTACATTGGTGTAAGTAAAACTTACCTCATATCCGTTCTTGCTTCCATACGCATTACTTGCATCCGTTTGACCCGTTTGCATCCCTAGTTCTTGTACCTAACTTAGGGACATGTCAAACTTGATTATTAGAATACATAACATGGAATTAATTCACTATCCATAAATTATGTATTCGTTACCCATTTATAGCTAAATCCATAGCCATTTTCTTACATGTTTAGGTGAGATTAACTCATCTAGGCATTTCATCAGACACTTGGTGTGCATCCACCAATTCAATTGATTTTTATGAGTTTAAGCTAGCCAAAGCATACCCATCTATCTAATCATCATCATATCATGTTGTTTAGACTCTTTAACCTAAATTCTTCATTATAACAACTCCTAAGAGTCTCAAAGATTGCTAGATATAAGTTGATTCAACCTAGAGGTTAAACCCCAAATTCTACACATTTGCATAAGCATATGATAAAAATCAAATATACATATCAAGTGTGTTTTGTAACCGGATTATACATGTTTAAGGCTCCCCAAGACTAGGGCAACCCATAATAACCATCAATTCCACGTTTTTATCAAAACCCTAGATTTTCATAAGAATCAAAAACGAATATAACATCAATTTCTACCGAATAAAAGGTACCTTGATGTTCTTTAAGCTTAGATGACCCGGATTTTAGCTAATGCACTGAAAACCCCTTTGATTTAGCTTGAATTTGGCCTTGTTCTTGTGTTTGGGGTTTGTTTGTTGAAGGAGACCAACTCTCCTGATGTTATACACGACATACACACAATGTGTGTGTGTTTTTGTATTATTTTTTTTATCTATAAAACCCACTTTGTCACATTGGCAACTAAGGCCCCTCAAGTTTACCCACTGTCATTTTCGTATAAAAACTAACTCATAAGCTAGTTTCAAACACCTTTTATTAATTTATAAACATAATATTATTAACTAGGTTATTTCTATGTTAGAATATAACCCATATTATTATCCTCCAAGTCTCGTGTTATTATATTGCTAATCACGCCTAATGGCGTAGTTAGGCGAACGAATGGTTTTGGGGTGTTACAAGTCTACCCTCCTTAAAAAGATTTCGTCCTCGAAACCTTTCTTGTGTTGTTGCTTTGGTTACACCAAAGAATCTTAGTGTCTCTAATCAATTTTGGGCACCGCTCAATCCCTTGACATTCTATAGTCTAACAAGTAGTACTATATACTTATTGTTTGTATCCCTTTACCCGGCTTTCTAACTTTCATTATATGGAAGCCTTAGCTTTCATAATGTGACTTGAGTCATTCTATTATTTCGGTTAACAAGGGGCAATATCTACATACTTACCCCCTACCCGACATCTTAGCTACTTATGTTCTCATAGGTCTTCTCTAGATCCGTAGACTATCTCCGTCTACTATTATCACGAGTGATGTAATGGTTTAAGAGTCCATTCTATCTGGAACCTTAGGGCATCTACTGTGACACCACGACTGTAACATGCATATGCGTCCATTTGTAACAAGTAATTTGTCTTGGTTTCCAAGACTAACCCAGCTTTTAATCATAGCCGTTTTCTAGCTTTTTGGGTTCATCCCCGAATCCAACCCTCGTTTCTTCTTGGTTTGCTATAATATTATAAACAAACCTTGCTTTACACTAACATTTTCCTTTCTTTGGCTAATCCTTATTTTAAGAATTTGCCATTTATTTGGTTTACCCAAGTTCCCGTTTTGCTAACTCGATTGGTGGTCATTGCCCCAACCGACCCGTTTAAAGACATTTGAGTTTTAGACTTCAAATCGTTTATATATATAGAACGCTTAGTTCCAAAAATTCCTTTTTCTGATTACCGATCTCACTATAAATTGAGGTCGGTTTTCTTTTCATAAAACACGGTGTAGATTGGTCATTACAACTTAATGTATCGACTAATCTCCTGTTATCACGGTTTGCATCCGATTGTAATAACTATACAATCCAACTGTCATTATAATTTGCATTAAATTGTACCAACGACACAATCTAATGTTATTGCAGTTTACACTTTTTCATCCTTAACCCGAGGGTTGAATGATTTACTGATTTGTCACTGCTCAAGACCGCTGTTTTAGGTCATTAATCCCAAGATTCATGACTTACCCGAATGTGATTATGACTCAACCCTTGATTAAGGTTCAAGTTCCTCTTTACGAATTTAACCTTCTATAAAAGTCCGAGTTTAATTAGGACTTAACCTTGATTAAGGTCCAAGTCTGTTTTCAAGCTAAATCTGTTTATGACTCAACCTTGATTAAGGTTCAAGTTTATTTCCGAACTGAATCTATTTATGACTAAACCTTGATTAAGGTTCAAGTCAATCTTTGTATCAACCCAGGATAACTCGTATTGTATATTGCCCGTTTTGCTAGCCCAACGTATAAGCTGGTGCCTCGCTCAAGGTCTTGCATGGTTCGCATCCCTGCCGTGTTAGACAGTGGACTACGTCCAAAAGCTCTAGTTTGTTGTCCTCTTTGCTAGCCCAGCGTATTCTAGCCGGTGCCTCGCTCAAGGTCATGCATGGGCCGCATCCCTGCCATGTTAGACAGTGGACTACGTCCAAAATCCCCCCCCCCCCCCGACACCTCACACTTACTAAGCCTTTGTTACATAGGTTGTATATGTATTAATCATAAGAAACCCATGGTATCATATGTTTAACACTTACCTGGCCAGGGTAAGTAATTCGCATATGGTACACACGGACTTATTATAATTAAGGCATCACACCCTATGCAAGCAAATTTTCAGCTCATGCTTGTGCCCCCTATTTTATTTGGTAAAACCCTTTTTTATTGATATTTATTGGATATTTGGTTTTACCTTTACTCATTTTAAACCAACGATGTGTTTTCGTTTCATAAAACTTTATGTGATCATATTCACTGATGTGACCACTACACGACTCTGGTATTCTTTACGTTTTAAACATTAAACAGGATGATTATCCTCATTCCTGGTTTCCGTGTTTAGATTTGCCTTTGTGCATTGGTTCTTCACTATTGTGAGTAATGCACATTTCCAACTTAGTTTCACTTGGGAATTTGTACTCTGAATGTGAATTCCCGTCCAGTTTTCCCAAGTCTTATGTTGTTGTATGCAACTATCATTCATCGAGTGAAAGTTGCACACTAATAAGCATGACATGGTTTCGAGCGTGTACCTGATTGATACTTGCTCCTATGTTCCCTTTCGTTACCGATCCATTAGCTCGAGTAGTTACTTGACTTGGTCCTTAGCGAGCATGCTTTCGGCCGTGCTCCCGAACCCTCCACCACTTCGTTGGGTGAATCATTCGATCCCAACTTGATCGAATTAAGATGTTCTCATACCTGTCACATTTACAATTCCAATTGATTAGTAACACGACATGTCGGTATTAGTATGCATCATTACAGTAATATTTATTCTTGTAACGCAAGAATTTCGTTGCCCGAATAAATCCTTGGCTAGGTCCCATACCACCTAACCTTTTCTTTACCAAACTTTTGAGATAGCGTGCATCTACACGATATCACCAATGCTTACTTATAACAATCTCCGATCAAACCCGGATTGTTATTACTGATATTACTTACCGGATTCCTCGATCAGGCCTCAAACCGAACACCCTTTAACACTTTGAGTGCACCGTTTGAGTCCAAGTATCCTTCCCGACACTCGGATCCCTCAAACCTGTGGCTCTGATACCACTTGTAAGACCCTAACCCGTAATCACGCGATCAACGCCCAAATCATACGGGTTTGGACCTTACTTAAACCACTCCCGATTAAAACTTTGGTAAATTATGAAAACCCAACTTAATGAATCCCATACACGTTTAGTTCCAATAAATTTTACATCATTGCTACAAAAAAAGAATGTATTAAAGTTTGTGTTTTTTAACGGGAGTTCGTTAGATTCTAGTGCGGAAGCTTGTATGAGTGATCGGGCGTGTTCGGCTCTTATCGCGACTTGATCCTTGCTCCGGGACTTCCATCACATGTTTACCTAACACCATTACACAAAGAATGGTTTGTGAGTGGTCAAATGAAACATTTAACTAGTACGATAGTCGTTACACGTCGAAACGGAACGAACCAGGCCAAACGGCCCTTTATCAGGAGAACAAACCGCTACAACTTATGCGCAGCAGCTGTTCGGATCTCTTTTACCCCTTCTAAAACCCAAAATCTGACTTCGACTTTCAAATGAGAATTGTTCTACGCTCCGAAAGCTTTCCAGGCATATAAAGAACACCTCCTAACGATTTTTCTACGATTTTATATGGAATTTTAAAGATCGTGCTGACATGCAGGTCAAAGCGCGCGGCCGGTCGGTTTAAGCGCGCGGCCGCGCAAAGCTTCTGATCGTCTTTTGGTGATTTTTAAGCATGGGAATCATATCGCAACTGCATTTGATGATTCCCGAAGCCTAAGTAATGACTTGCCGACTAAATAAACCTTTGTTTGACTGAAATTATGGTCCGGTTTATGTCGCCATGATCCGGTTCTTAGTTTTGAATGTTTATGGCGACTTTTACCCAATTTGACCCATTAAGGCCTTAAATCAAACAAGGCACTTTTGACCACTTAAATTGCATACCGTTTGAGTTGTCAAGTCATTAGACACTTGATCAACAAAAGCGTTTGTCCGATTTGTTTCATTACGACTTAGATTCTTAGAATCAACCTTTATTAATCCTTTAAATCCCCAAAATGCCCCTCATGACCAAATCTTTCAATTTAGCCATTCGTGGCGAAACTTCTTGTTTCAAATCCAATGTTTTTGACTCAATGACTTGTTTAAAAACCTCTAAGTCCTTCCGGACTTAGAGTTTCATCCTTTCTCAAGTTTTCACTTGTTTAGTCAATTCTAAGCGCATTAGCGCGCATTTGACACAGTTATGAAAATAACTTACTTGATTGGCACCCACACCTCATGTGAGTACTTTTATCACCTATGTTGCTTCGCCCGAAGGCGTTTATTCGACTACGGACTTACCGGGTGGTGTTAACCCATTCTCATACCTTGTGCGTATCCTCCACGATTCTTAGCATCAAGCGTGCATGCGCAAATGCATCTACCTGCGTGCTTTCTAAATATACACATTAATTCCTTGAAACTCAAATGGTAATACCTTGCCATTTGATCCGTTTAACCTCATGAATCTCATTGCTTGAAATACAAGCATCAAGTATTGGACTCACATGGTGAGGATATCACCATTTGATCCGTTTAGACACGTCGTTCATAATACTAAGTTATCCAAGTTTTTATATATGGTTCAAGTGTCACAAACTTGACCCATTTAACAACATGCTTAACAACTTCATTCAATTGATTTAATTGGATTAAAACATCATTTCTCACATATCTTTATTAGTTGACCCGTTTGATGGATTTCTCAATTTGGTCATAACTCATTATCTCGATTAAGGTCATAAACCACATTTTGTATTGAGTGCACATAAGGCGACCCACTTAATAGATTCTACCCCTTAGGGTTTATCTTTATCTCGCACTCAAGATTTAAAACTAATATTTATAACAATTAAGCTATGTTATAGTACATTGGTGTAAGTAAAACTTACCTCATATCCGTTCTTGCTTCCATACGCATTACTTGCATCCGTTTGACCCGTTTGCATCCCTAGTTCTTGTACCTAACTTAGGGACATGTCAAACTTGATTATTAGAATACATAACATGGAATTAATTCACTATCCATAAATTATGTATTCGTTACCCATTTATAGCTAAATCCATAGCCATTTTCTTACATGTTTAGGTGAGATTAACTCATCTAGGCATTTCATCAGACACTTGGTGTGCATCCACCAATTCAATTGATTTTTATGAGTTTAAGCTAGCCAAAGCATACCCATCTATCTAATCATCATCATATCATGTTGTTTAGACTCTTTAACCTAAATTCTTCATTATAACAACTCCTAAGAGTCTCAAAGATTGCTAGATATAAGTTGATTCAACCTAGAGGTTAAACCCCAAATTCTACACATTTGCATAAGCATATGATAAAAATCAAATATACATATCAAGTGTGTTTTGTAACCGGATTATACATGTTTAAGGCTCCCCAAGACTAGGGCAACCCATAATAACCATCAATTCCACGTTTTTATCAAAACCCTAGATTTTCATAAGAATCAAAAACGAATATAACATCAATTTCTACCGAATAAAAGGTACCTTGATGTTCTTTAAGCATAGATGACCCGGATTTTAGCTAATGCACTGAAAACCCCTTTGATTTAGCTTGAATTTGGCCTTGTTCTTGTGTTTGGGGTTTGTTTGTTGAAGGAGACCAACTCTCCTGATGTTATACACGACATACACACAATGTGTGTGTGTTTTTGTATTATTTTTTTTATCTATAAAACCCACTTTGTCACATTGGCAACTAAGGCCCCTCAAGTTTACCCACTGTCATTTTCGTATAAAAACTAACTCATAAGCTAGTTTCAAACACCTTTTATTAATTTATAAACATAATATTATTAACTAGGTTATTTCCATGTTAGAATATAACCCATATTATTATCCTCCAAGTCTCGTGTTATTATATTGCTAATCACGCCTAATGGCGTAGTTAGGCGAACGAATGGTTTTGAGGTGTTACAACAAACATAGACATTTGACTATTAATAAACTCAGAACCATTGTCACTCCTAAACATTCTAACACATTTTTTAAATTGTGTTTTTAACATTTCATAAAAAAAAACTCAATGTTTTCAAACACTTCATATTTCCCTTTTAACATATAAACCCAAACAGACCTTGAAAAGTCATCCACAATTGTCAAAAAATACTTATACCCCTCTCTGCTTGTGACCTTATAGGGTCCCCAAACATCAAGGTGTACTAATTCACCTAGTTCCCTTGTTTCGTGATCACTCAAAGGAAAAGGGACTCTAGTTTGTTTAGCTTTATGACAGACCTCACATGGTTCAAAATCATTTATGTTTATGTTTAAAGAATCCTTCAACACAGCTAGGGCCTGATCTGATGGATGTCCTAACCTAGAGTGCCACAAACCACTATCACTAGTACTGCTAAAACACAAGTTACTAACATTCAAATCAGCACCAGCAAAATACAGACCATCACACTCACTACCAGTCACCAGGACTCTCTTGGACTTGGAATCCTGGACATAACAAGCATTTTCATCAAACAAGACATTCAACTTATTGTCCTTAGACAATTTGTGAACAGAAATAAGATTTACACAATACTCAGGAACTAGAAACACATCATGTAATATCACACCATCAGCCAATTTTATGTCACCAATTTTAGTTACCCTAGCACTAGTTCCATTTGGGTGTTTAACAAATATATTGTAACTAGAAACATCTACACAGTTGATGTAACACCCCAACCGATGGCGGAAACATCGGGGTGCCACGTATTGATGATTGTTTTCAGTAGCACATGGTATAATATAAATTTTAAATAATTTATTCAAACATAATATCCAAAATGTGAAATAATGTCTAAGAATTCAAATACATAACATCAAACAATAATTTCAAAAACTTCAAATAAACTTCAAGATAAATCCTCATGCTAACTCAAGCCTCAGCTTCATTGTTACCTGAAACATGTTAATTTCGAAAGTATTTTGGGTCAACATAAGTTGGTGAGAATTACATAGGTTTTTGATGATAAATGAATAAAATGTTATGCAATTCATGTGTCATGTTAATCTAGCCCATATGTGAGAAACATATTAGAAATAAATCGAGTGCATAATCAACCCTGCTGACTGTTATAAAATGATACATACCATACACTTATGGTCCCAATATGTTATGCGATAACAAACACCCACGTAACCTTGGTAGGAGGCACGTATCCGGGTGGGATTGTCAGTCCCATAGATCTATCAATGTATACCGTCGGCTGATCAATGTTAATGATTATGCTAGAATGGTGCTTACTCTAATCATGCTCAAGACAATATGCAACATAGAAAACACATAAACACATTGATGATTGAATTGCAATGAAAAGTGTTATAACATGTTTCACCCCAAAAGTGGTGATAAAAGGGGCTATGTAAACTCACCTTAGCAAATGTTAACTTGTTGAAAAAGATATGATAATTGTGTTGCCCAAAGTGATTCCAAATATTACCCTATAATGAGGTAATATATAATAAGTCTAAGTCTATGTAACTAATATGTGTATCCTAGGGTTTCGATTTGGGGATAATCAATTGTTAAATTTTAATTTAAAAATGTTAATTAAATAAAGAAAATTGGATAATTAATGAAAAATAGTCTTTTTATAAAGTTTGAATTTTGTGTGAGCATATTAACGTGTTTGAAGCAATAAAATAATTTTTATAAAATTATTTCATTTAAAATAGATTTTTAAATCTATTTATTTATAAATAGCCAATTATTAACTTTAATATTCAAAAATACTAAAATTAAAGAAATCTTATTTTAAAAATCATATTTCTGTTCTAAATGAATAAAAATAATTTGTATAAAATTTTGGTGCAAAAATGATGAAAATTGGATTTATTATGAATTAAATATGATTAAATCTTACAAAAATTGATTAAAAATAATAAATAAATGATTTTACTGAATTAAAAATTATTTCAGTAAAATTTAACTTTATAAAAAGTTAGGATAATTTTTGGGGAATTTAATAAAACTGTTTTGATATAATAATGGATTTTTATAATTATAATAGTATAAAAATGATTTAATTATTATAAATATTAAATAAAAGAATTTCTGAAAAATAAAAATTGTAAATAACACTTTTATATCAGATTAAACAATTATAAATTTTTTAGAATTTATAAAATAGTTTAGGTATTTTAAAAAGAATTTAAATGATTAAAAGGATTAATATATATAATTATTTGTTTGTTTAATAAAAAGAAAAGAAAAGAATGGACAAAAACCCGGTCAGAGCCGGGACTCGAACCCGGGTGACCATTGTGGAGGGTCAGCGTCTCAACCACCTGGCCTAGGCCGGTGGTTGTGATGATTCTGACTTCAATTTAATTAAATACACGAAGCATGCCCAAGTTTATCCCCAATTAATAACATCGAACCCTAGATTATTCAATTGGACGATTCAGGCAACTATAGCCCGATTAATGTTAGGGCTATTGTTGCCTGTACGCCGATGAACAAACCCCACCAAAAATAATGGACTCACAGTGTACGATTGTTGTTGATGGTCGGGTCAAAGGAAAAAGTCAACCACGAGCAGAAACTCAATAATTAGTGTATAATTGAAAGAATTGAGGATGAAGAGAGTGTTATGAGCGATTTGCCAAGACTCGCAGGCCATCTATTTATACTAGAGGATTAGGGTTAGGGTTAATTAGATAGTTTGACTTTCCTTTTAATAACACGCGGCCAATTGATGATTAGGGCAACGATGCCGTGTAATTGTTGTGCAATTTGGTTGTATTGGGCCGGATATAGCACGAGCTTGCCAAAAATATAACAATCACGCGTCAATTACATGGATTGATCAACAAGGAATCCCACAGTTGACTTTTCTTGTCAACTGTGAGGATTTTGAAGCGTGTATAAGTTTAATGTTTAACCGGGTTATAACAAAACAGAAGGCCAGCCCAGCTGGTTTGTGCACTCGGGTGTTTGGATCAGGCCGGCCTTGGCGCGGGTTCGAACCCCGGCCAAGGCAAAACATTTTTTTTTTTTGATTTATTTATCACTCACACATATATATATAATAATATATATAGCATTAGGGTTCCATACTAGCGACAAAAATAATAAATGCGAAGATGAATAAGAAACTTGACGTTTTTATAAATGTCAAAGCGTAACGTACAAGTATTTATTGCGTAATGTTACAGTCTCCCCTACTTTTAGGAACTTCGTCCCGAAGTTGGAGTTGGAGAGTCTGGTGGAAAAAGATGCGGATACTTCGACTTCATCTGGTCTTTACGCTCCCAAGTGAACTCTGGGCCTCGTTTAGATTCCCAACGAACCTTAACGATCGGAATACGACTGCGCTTGAGTTTCTTGACTCCAGTGTCAACAATCTCGACGGGTTTCTCGATAATGTGCATGCTTTCATCGATTTGCACATCCTCAAGAGGAACATGAAGGTTCTCATCTGCTAAGCATTTCTTGAGATTCGAAACATGGAAGGTCGGATGAACATTGCTTAGCTCGGGTGGGAGCTCAAGTCTGTAAGCCACTTTCCCAACTCTGTCTAGAATCTTGAAGGGGCCTACGTATCGAGGAGCTAACTTTCCCTTTCTACCGAAACGAATAACTCCTTTCCAAGGGGATACCTTAAGCAGCACAAGGTCCCCAACTTGAAATTCCAAGGGTTTACGACGTTTATCAGCATAACTCTTTTGGCGACTTCGAGCCTTGAGAAGGTTATCCTGAATAAGCTGGATTTTGTCTGTGGTTTCCTGGATTAGTTCGGGTCCAGTAATACGAGCTTCACCAACCTCGGTCCAACAGACAGGAGAACGACATTTCCGACCATAGAGTGCCTCAAAAGGAGCCATGTTAATGCTGGCGTGATAACTGTTGTTGTATGAAAACTCAACCAAAGGAAGATGAGAATCCCATGCGCCACCAAAATCGATGACACACGCCCTGAGCATGTCCTCAAGTGTCTGGATGGTTCGTTCAGTCTGACCATCCGTTTGAGGGTGATAAGCAGTGCTCAGGTTCAACTTGGTACCCAAAGCATCTTGTAGAGATCCCCAAAAGTGAGAGGTGAAACGACCATCGCGATCAGAAATAATGTCCAAAGGTATACCGTGACGACATACGATTTCACTTACGTACATCTTTGCCAACCTTTCCACAGAATACTTCTCACGAATAGGCAGAAAGTGAGCTGACTTGGTCAAACGATCGACGATTACCCAAATACTGTCAAAACCTTTGGGTGTGCGAGGGAGTTTGGTGATGAAATCCATAGCTATGCTCTCCCATTTCCAGACAGGAATCTCTGGTTGTTCAAGCATACCAGATGGTCGTTGATGTTCAGCCTTAACCTTGGAACAAGTGAGGCATTTTGCGACGAATAGAGCAATGTCTTTCTTCATACCAGGCCACCAATAAGAATAACGAAGATCTTGGTACATCTTGTCAGCTCCAGGATGAATAGAATAACGAGACTTATGAGCCTCGTTCATGAGAAAAGTACGAAGATCATCACGGTCGGGAATCCACAGTCGATTAAGAAAATAAAGGAGACCATCGGGTTTGGTTTCAAGTTGAGTCTCAGCACCACAAGACATTTCATCGTACATGTTACCTTGGGTGACTGAGGTGTGTTGAGCCTGGAGAATGCGATCTTGAAGATCAGTACGAACTCTAGCACATTGGAGTTTGACACGCTCCTTACGACTAAGTGCGTCAGCCACAACATTCGCCTTGCCAGGATGGTAGCGAATTTCGCAATCATAGTCGTTAAGTAATTCAACCCAACGTCGTTGCCTCATGTTAAGATTCTTTTGATCGAAGACATGTTGGAGACTTTTGTGGTCCGTGAACACCACACATTTGGTCCCATAAAGATAATGTCTCCAAATCTTGAGTGCAAAGACAACAGCACCCAATTCAAGATCATGGGTGGTATAATTTTTCTCGTGAATCTTGAGTTGTCGAGACGCATAAGCAATAACCTTTCCTCGTTGCATGAGAACACAACCGAGACCTTGGTTCGATGCATCACAGTAGACCACGAAATCATCATTACCATCAGGTAGAGATAAGACAGGAGCTTCACAGAGTTTCAGCTTAAGAGTTTCAAATGCTTCCTCTTGCTTAGGTCCCCACTCATAGGGTTTACCCTTGTGAGTTAAGGTAGTGAGAGGAACAGCGATCTTGGAGAAGTTGGCGATGAATCGACGATAATAACCAGCCAACCCAAGAAAAGAACGGACTTCTGTTGGAGTGGTAGGAACACTCCAATCCTTCACAGCTTCGATCTTTGCAGGATCAACATGAATTCCGTTCATATCAATGACATGTCCCAAAAATTGAACTTCCTTAAGCCAAAATTCACACTTGGAGAACTTGGCGTACAGTTGTTCTTTCTTTAGGAGACTCAAGATAGAGTGAAGATGTTGCTCGTGATCGGATTTTGATTTAGAGTAAATCAAAATATCATCAATGAAAACGATCACGAATTTGTCGAGATAGGGTCTACAAACCCGATTCATCAAATCCATAAATACCGCGGGAGCATTGGTCAAACCGAAAGGCATAACCATGAATTCATAGTGACCGTAGCGAGTGCGAAAGGCCGTCTTGGGAATATCTTCATCGTGGACTCTAAGCTGATGATAACCAGAACGGAGATCAATCTTCGAGAAGTGGGTTGCTCCTTGAAGTTGATCGAAGAGATCGTCAATCCTAGGAAGTGGATAACGATTCTTGATGGTGAGTTTGTTGAGTTCACGGTAGTCAATACACATCCGAAGAGAACCATCCTTCTTTTTAACGAACAAGACAGGGGCTCCCCATGGAGAAGAACTAGGGCGAATGAACCCTTTATCAGAAAGTTCCTGTAATTGACTAGCAAGTTCTTGCATCTCAGAGGGTGCAAGACGATAAGGAGCTTTAGCAATAGGATTAGCACCAGGAACAAGATCAATACGAAACTCCACTTGTCGAGCAGGAGGCAAACCAGGTAAATCCTCTGGAAAGACTTCAGGATAGTCTCGGATAATAGGAATGTCTTGGATACTTTTGCCTTTGTCCTTCTTCTCTATCACGTTAGCTAAGAAGGCTGTATACCCCTTTCGTAAGTACTTTTGGGCAGTAGTACAAGACATAAGCTTAAGCTCACCACAGGGTTTCTCACCATAGATCTTCAAAATCTCACCAGATTCGAGAGGAATGCGTATGACTTTCTCGAAGCACAGAATTTCGGCACGATGAGTTGACAACCAGTCCATGCCTACTATAACATCAAAACTACCAAGATGCATGGGGATAAGATCGATAGGGAAGGTATGATCATCGAGATTCAACAAGCAGTTACGAATAATAGAACCGATCGAAATAGACTTCCCGTTAGCTACCTCTACCACAAAAGGGTCTTCTAGATTAGTGTGGGGTAAGTTAAGTAAAGGTTCAAACTTCAGTGACACGAATGACTTATCAGCTCCTGAATCAAATAATATGGATGCATAGTGATTATTAATGAGAAACGTACCATTCACCACTTCATTGTTGTCACGAGCCTGGTTAGCGTTGAGATTGTAGGCGCGACCTCGAGCACCTTGGTTCTGGTTGCGGTTCTGGTTTTGGTTTTGGTTCTGGTTTTGGTTCTGATTTTGGTTTTGGTTACGGTTACGGTTAGGGCAGTTGTTGATGTAGTGATTAGGGTTACCACACTCGTAGCATTGACCACGAGTGGGCCTGTTGTTTTGTTGGTTGGGAGCTGGGTTGTTGTTGTCTTGGGCAGCAGGGGATCGGCAGACGTTCACCAGGTGACCATATCGTTGACACTTAGTACAGAATCGACATGGCACCTGCGTGGGATGGTGATACTTGCAAGTGTTGCACAGAGGGTGAGGTCCGGTGTATGGTTTCTTGGCTGGGTTTTGGGCAGCAGGTGGAGTAGCAGCAACCATATAGTTTCTAGCCTTGCGCTTCTTGTTGCTTGAGGTCTCAGGCTTGACTTCAATTGCAGGCTGTGGAGTATCTTTGGCAACAGTCTTCTTAGAGCCCTTGCGAACCAGAGTACCATTCTTCACATGATTATCAGTAAGAGTGGCCGCTAGACGTTTGGCCTCTTCCAGAGTTGCAGGATTTCTACCCCAAACAGTGTCCTGGATTTGCATGGGCAGACCACCGATGTACTTCTCGATGGCTACCGGCAGAGGAGTAACCTTGTGTGGCAACAATAAGCTAAGCTCATGAAAGCGGGTGTTGTAGGCAAGATTTTCCCCACTATCTTGAGCCAAGGTGTGAAACTCATCCTCAAGCTTTTTGACTTCATTGCGAGGACAGAACTCCTCTTTCATGATATCTTTGACCTGGTCCCAAGTCATAGCAAGAGCAACTTCGGCCCCACGAGTACGCTTTTCTTCATTCCACCATGTGAGTGCTCGTTTATGGAGAACACTCATGGCGTAACGAACCTTGAAATTGTTGGGGCACTCACTGTTGATGAAGGTATTTTCAATACCCTCAAACCATTGGAGAAGTCCAGTAGCTCCTTCTTCACCGCTGAACTTTGGAGGGTTACAAGAGTTGAAATGCTTGAGGGTGCAAGCTTGGGGTCCATTGCCATTACCATTGCCATTGCCATTCCCGTTCCCGTTGTTGTGACCATTCCCATTCAATTGGATGACCTGAGCAAGCAAGTTGGGAACTAGAGTTGCGATTTGCTGCGCCATTTGTTGAGAAATGATCGCAGCCAGTTGAGCATCGACCCCATTGTTGTTGTGGTTAGGAGCTTGGTCATGGTTGTGGTTAGGGTTATCACCTTCTTCGGGGTTCCCACCATTGTTGTTGCGAGTGCTGCGACGAGGAGGCATGATCTGTAATAGACACAATGAAATGAATGAGAGTTTATATAAGGAATGTAATCATTTATTCATTAATTAAAACGAATAAACGAAAACGTTGACTTATCAAAGATTCTAAATTCTAATAACATATGAAGACATGCTTTAGCCTATAAGTGAACACTCATCCCGAGAATTCCCAGGTAGGCATCCGGGTCCCTCGTCTGATTGGGATATATGCGCAATGCCAGCCTAGACAGAAGACTCAGAATACAGGCGTTCACCCTTCCAGATTGCACGTGTTCGTTATTAAAATCTAGAACATCGACGAGATCTCAAGGGGGTTCAGGTTAAACCTGAGGATTTTGTCCTATAAATCTAATGGTGGATCAGGATTGCAGCAGACAATTAAGAGTAGTCACATGTAGGTTTAGGGTTATAAGGCATAGGATAAGGATAGGATTAGGGAAGCAATTAGGGTTACAAGTAGGAGAAGCAAGTACTGTTTTAGTCCCTAAGGTTATAGTCTAGATTATTTCTAATAACCTAATTCCCTATAACCAAGGCTCTGATACCAATCTGTAACACCCCAACCGATGGCGGAAACATCGGGGTGCCACGTATTGATGATTGTTTTCAGTAGCACATGGTATAATATAAATTTTAAATAATTTATTCAAACATAATATCCAAAATGTGAAATAATGTCTAAGAATTCAAATACATAACATCAAACAATAATTTCAAAAACTTCAAATAAACTTCAAGATAAATCCTCATGCTAACTCAAGCCTCAGCTTCATTGTTACCTGAAACATGTTAATTTTGAAAGTATTTTGGGTCAACATAAGTTGGTGAGAATTACATAGGTTTTTGATGATAAATGAATAAAATGTTATGCAATTCATGTGTCATGTTAATCTAGCCCATATGTGAGAAACATATTAGAAATAAATCGAGTGCATAATCAACCCTGCTGACTGTTAGAAAATGATACATACCATACACTTATGGTCCCAATATGTTATGCGATAACAAACACCCACGTAACCTTGGTAGGAGGCACGTATCCGGGTGGGATTGTCAGTCCCATAGATCTATCAATGTATACCGTCGGCTGATCAATGTTAATGATTATGCTAGAATGGTGCTTACTCTAATCATGCTCAAGACAATATGCAACATAGAAAACACATAAACACATTGATGATTGAATTGCAATGAAAAGTGTTATAACATGTTTCACCCCAAAAGTGGTGATAAAAGGGGCTATGTAAACTCACCTTAGCAAATGTTAACTTGTTGAAAAAGATATGATAATTGTGTTGCCCAAAGTGATTCCAAATATTACCCTATAATGAGGTAATATATAATAAGTCTAAGTCTATGTAACTAATATGTGTATCCTAGGGTTTCGATTTGGGGATAATCAATTGTTAAATTTTAATTTAAAAATGTTAATTAAATAAAGAAAATTGGATAATTAATGAAAAATAGTCTTTTTATAAAGTTTGAATTTTGTGTGAGCATATTAACGTGTTTGAAGCAATAAAATAATTTTTATAAAATTATTTCATTTAAAATAGATTTTTAAATCTATTTATTTATAAATAGCCAATTATTAACTTTAATATTCAAAAATACTAAAATTAAAGAAATCTTATTTTAAAAATCATATTTCTGTTCTAAATGAATAAAAATAATTTGTATAAAATTTTGGTGCAAAAATGATGAAAATTGGATTTATTATGAATTAAATATGATTAAATCTTACAAAAATTGATTAAAAATAATAAATAAATGATTTTACTGAATTAAAAATTATTTCAGTAAAATTTAACTTTATAAAAAGTTAGGATAATTTTTGGGGAATTTAATAAAACTGTTTTGATATAATAATGGATTTTTATAATTATAATAGTATAAAAATGATTTAATTATTATAAATATTAAATAAAAGAATTTCTGAAAAATAAAAATTGTAAATAACACTTTTATATCAGATTAAACAATTATAAATTTTTTAGAATTTATAAAATAGTTTAGGTATTTTAAAAAGAATTTAAATGATTAAAAGGATTAATATATATATATAATTATTTGTTTGTTTAATAAAAAGAAAAGAAAAGAATGGACAAAACCCGGTCAGAGCCGGGACTCGAACCCGGGTGACCATTGTGGAGGGTCAGCGTCTCAACCACCTGGCCTAGGCCGGTGGTTGTGATGATTCTGACTTCAATTTAATTAAATACACGAAGCATGCCCAAGTTTATCCCCAATTAATAACATCGAACCCTAGATTATTCAATTGGACGATTCAGGCAACTATAGCCCGATTAATGTTAGGGCTATTGTTGCATGTACGCCGATGAACAAACCCCACCAAAAATAATGGACTCACAGTGTACGATTGTTGTTGATGGTCGGGTCAAAGGAAAAAGTCAACCACGAGCAGAAACTCAATAATTAGTGTATAATTGAAAGAATTGAGGATGAAGAGAGTGTTATGAGCGATTTGCCAAGACTCGCAGGCCATCTATTTATACTAGAGGATTAGGGTTAGGGTTAATTAGATAGTTTGACTTTCCTTTTAATAACTCGCGGCCAATTGATGATTAGGGCAACGATGCCGTATAATTGTTGTGCAATTTGGTTGTATTGGGCCGGATATAGCACGAGCTTGCCAAAAATATAACAATCACGCGTCAATTACATGGATTGATCAACAAGGAATCCCACAGTTGACTTTTCTTGTCAACTGTGAGGATTTTGAAGCGTGTATAAGTTTAATGTTTAACCGGGTTATAACAAAACAGAAGGCCAGCCCAGCTGGTTTGTGCACTCGGGTGTTTGGATCAGGCCGGCCTTGGCGCGGGTTCGAACCCCGGCCAAGGCAAAACATTTTTTTTTTTGATTTATTTATCACTCACACATATATATATAATAATATATATAGCATTAGGGTTCCATACTAGCGACAAAAATAATAAATGCGAAGATGAATAAGAAACTTGACGTTTTTATAAATGTCAAAGCGTAACGTACAAGTATTTATTGCGTAATGTTACAGTTGATCATCTTATCTCCATTGCTAACCATATGTTGGTTAGCACCAGAGTCCATGATCCAGCCAGCTTTTAAAGCAAACTTTAGAAATTCAGAACAATTAGAAAAACTTCCAAAGACACAACACAACTTAGACAAAACAGACATGCTAGAAAAACCTTTTATAATACAACTCTCACCTCCAGCATTGGAGTTCTGCTCTGCACTTTCACTTCCTGATTTCTCACTTATAAGATGCATCAACTTATTAATCTGTTCGGTAGTGAAAGGCAAAGCAGTAGGAGTAGATACAGCATTGTTAACTACACTAGACATATTGGACCTCTTGTTGTTCACATTTCCCATTGAGTTACCCTTAGACCCTTTACTAGGAACCCTTTTCTTGAAACCAGGTGGATACCCTACCAACTCATAACACCTATCTACTGTATGTCCTAACATATTACAATGAGAACATTTAAGAGTTGGATTTGGACCTCTATTCACTTTCCTTTTATTATCAGAAAATTGAGTACCAGTAGACATAAAAGAGACATTAGTTCCTTTTTTACTAGAATTACCACCTCTATGAGATTCCTCTCTAGAGATGATTGAAAAAGCAGTTTTAACACTTGGTAGGGGTTCCCTGGTTAGAAAGGTAGTTCTTACAGGTTGATACACATCATCAAGCCCCATAAGAAACTGCATTAACTTGATTAATGAACTCAAGTCATTGTAGTCCTTAGAGGCTTGACAAGTACAAGCAGGTAATTGTATCATAGAATCAAATTTTTTCCACATAGTATTCAAGTTATGATAGTATTCAGCTACACTACTACCATTCTGAGATATGTTATTGATTTTCTGATACAAGTTAAACACAATAGAACCATCAATCTTGTTATAGGTTTCATCTAATTCCTCTCATACATCTCTAGCAAGTTTAGAAAAGACTTGACCTAGAAACAACTCTTCACTAACAGAATTCAAGAGCCAAGATAACACAACAGAATTACACCTATCCCATTGTCTCATTAAACTTTCATCACTATCATTCCTTATACAAGTACCATCCACAAACCCAAATTTATTTTTAGCCTATAAAGAAAGTTTCATAGAATTTGCCCAGACCGTATAATTTTCAGTCCCTTTGAGTTTTATGGTGGTTATGGTTAAGCTACTTGTATCACTAGGATGAAGATACAATGGATCACTAATATCCAGTTTACTGATCAAAGTAACAAGAGACCCAGAGCCTCCTGTTTGATCAGGTGGATTAGTTTCATCACCCATAACTACTTAACACAAGTAAGCAACAAAAATGTCACAGTAAACAATGCACACAGAACAAACAAGTAAACACTTATCCACAAAGGAATACAAACAAGACAGCAAAAACAATATACTAGACACACCCTAAGGCGAAGCTATGTCAGTGATCCAGATCACGGGTTCATCACTCAAGGGTGCCCGTGCAGGTCTTAACACAGGAGCCAAACACTAGACTCAGACAACAAAGACACAAGAGACAACACTCTCAACAACGCCGGTCCCCCTAACCCGGCCAAAGACTTCTAGACACAAGATAATACAGAGACAAGAGGACTTACAGAGTACTCCAGCAGCAAAGCAGCAATAAAAAGATAAAGACAAAGGAGTAGACAAGATCAACTTACAGAGTGCACAGCAATCCAAAACAATACAGACAACTTACTTCAATGACCAACACCAGATCTACAGCCAACAAGTGTGTTGACAACAGATCTTCAATATCCTTCAAGAAGACAAACAATAGTTAGATCAGAAGACACCAGATCTAGATCTAAACATATAGATCTTAGATCTAAACAATAGACACCAGATCTAGGGTTTGTACAGCGGAAGACTTAGACCAGAATCATTTTATTTTGATAAACAGAGCCTCGAAGCTCTGATACCATGTAAAAAATCTTGATACAAACACATACAACAATATAACACTGAACAAACACAAATCAACACAAGAACAAAGCGTATAGCGACAAAACCAGGCGACCAAAACTTTATTATTTAACCAACCCAAAAAACCCCAAACCAAACCCTAGATCTCTTCAAACAAAGAGATCTTAAAGAATACAAAGTCTATCAACTGATTAATCTATCAGTTGATGTATAGAATGAATACAAAACAAAATATGGAACGATCTTACAAAATACAAGCAGATGAACCACAAAATCAAGACTAAAACAGATGCAGACTATAGGATCTTCAACACATGTTGAAGATCATAAACCAGACTTCAGATCGTCAAGGAATCACCAGAGATGCCCTAATCAACCTGAGAAGACAAAGAAAGACAAGAGAGATATTTTCAAAATATGTGAGAGTAATAATAATAATCCAGAGAGTTCTAAGCTTATATAGCCAGAGAAGAGACCAGCTTAGGGTTAGCTGACTTTGAGCCCATTAGCTCAAATAAACATAATAAGCCCACAATAAGCCCATAAGGAACAGGCCCACATATCCATCTCAATAGCAGGCTATTTACAAGCCAAGCCCAACACAATAAGTCCAAGTATAACCATAAGTCCAAGTATAACCATGAAACTATAGCAACACATAATTTTAACATTAAGAGACTACCAATTAGAAGAGCCGAGCCTCTAACTGTTAGTATAATAAACAGAGGGTTGAAGAAGGTACGAGGGAATTCATATTCTTCTTGAGTGAAAGTATGTGAGATATTAGATTCCAATAAAAGGAGAAGGGAGTCCTCCTTTTATAGTACCATGATATCCTACTTTCTCAGCCCATCCTCTACCCTTGACGGGGCCCGGCCCAGGTAGAGGTGTCTCCATAATCCGGCCCAAGCCCTTAGGCCCATTTGGTGCAAGTGGGTTTAAGTAAAGTAGGGAAAAGTAGAATGCTAGGGGGGATGTTACCGTCCTGGCGCATATACACGTGGCGCCCAATGAGTGGACGCTGACGGGTGGTGGACACGTGGTGCTCGCCTATTGGTAGAGAAAGGCAGTGGACAGTTTATGCTTTCCAGGACTTCGAGATGGGTAGAGGGAGTCTGCTTTGTCAGAAAGATATCTTGGCTGGGAGGCTGCCACGTCGTCGTCTTTTCTGCTCGTCAGACTGGGAACAGTCTTTGATTGGAGGGGAACTCAGACGGGCCGCCTGTCATGTCAGAGATATTTTGTTTGGGGCAGGGGTGAGTCCCAAGGCTGCCCTAAAAGGCATCTTCCACTTGTAGTGAAGCTTGCCAAGAAAGTTTTGATGTATATTTGGCCCGCCGATGTGAAAAGGGGCGACAGTTCTTGCGCCTGGCGTTAAATGTACCGCTGACGTAAAACGGGCGGGTGACGCCAGGTGTTCCGTCGACGTAGCATGAGAGTATTTCGTGCTTGCGTCGGACGGCAGATGCATTGCTGACGTAGAACGGGCTTGTGGATGCCAGACGTTCCGCTGACGTAAAACGGGCGGATGGGCATGACATCCGCTGACGTAGAACGGGTGGATGGGCGTCTGGCGGGGCCTGTTTAAGTGGGCGATGGTATGGTATTTGTAGTGCTTTAATACCATATCCCTACAAATCTATACTTCTTGGTTTAAAAAAAAATTTGTTAGAGATGGTTAAGGTTGATTATCCTTGCCAAAACTATATCAAATCTATATATATATATATATATATATATAAATATATATATATATATAGGGTTAGGATCCATTGAGAACTCGATGAGTTGTGAGAACTCGCGAGAACTCGACGTAAAATGCGAAAAAAAATAATTTTTTTTGCACACTAGTGTAAAAACACGTAAACCCCGCTGTAAATTTTTTCTATAAAAAAATACATTAATTTACACCAAAATACACCGGCGTAAAGAATTTTTACCCCGATATGTAACACCCCAACCGATGGCGGAATCATCGAGGTGCCACGTAGTGACGATTGTTCAAAAGCTCATGGTACTAAAATGTAAATATATGATTATTGAATATTGTTTTACAACATGTGAAATTAAATACAAGACAACCATAACAAAGATAATTGATTGATTTAATCTAAGTCCAAAGTCCTATGTGAAGCGTCAAGCAGCTTATCCTGAAACATGCACAAAAATAATTTTGTCAACATATGATGTTGGTGAGTACTACTTAGTTTTGTACATATAGTATAAGTTTTGAAAAGTAATACAATTCATGTGTCTAGCATCACCAAGGCATTATGTAAGTAAACACGCAAGTAACCAAACAAGACAAAGATCAAATGTAAAATTTGTACAATGTAATTGATAATGAGCACCTCAACAAGTGTGAGTCTAAAAGAGCACCATAACACAAAGTTATGTCTAAATGAGCACCGTAACATAAGTTACGTCTATGTGTAAAGAGCACCATAACATAAGTTATGTCTAGATGTATGATTTTGTATGTAAGCTACATTCATGTTCAAACATAAGCCCAAAGATAATCAAGACACGTATATGAATTGTAAATGAATAAAATGTATGTGTAAATGAATATGAAGGTTTTGTATACTTGTGCATGAATCACCCCAAAAGTTGTAAAAGCGAAAAAGGGAATAAGTAATACTCACCTTAGCAAGGTGGTAAGTCTTGTGTAATTGAATAAGTGAAATCCGACGTTTCCAAGTATCACCCTATGTATAATGTAACAAATAAGTCTAAGTCTATCTAGTCTATAAGTATTTTCTAGGGTTCCGAATTGGGGATAAGTATTCGTTTGATTAATAAATTAAACGTTCATTAAATAAGAGAAATTTGATAATTAAATAAACAAAAGTCTTTTTGTAAATTTTAAATTTAAGGTGGTCACAATATATAAAGTTTTAAGTATGAAAATAATTTTTATAAAATTATTTTCTTGAAAATAGAATATTTAATCTATTTATTTCAATTTGTCAAAATATGACTTTTAATATCTAAAAATATTAAAATTGAAGAATTTTTGAATTAAAATTTGTATTTCTGTTCCAAATGAATAAAAATAATTTATGTAAAATTTTGGTGCAAAAATATTGAAAAATGAATTTATTATGATTTATTTATGATTAAAACTAACAAAAAATGATTAAAAATATAAATAAACGGTTTTTCTGAATAAAAAATATTTTCTGAAATGTTTAAGGATATACAAGTTTAGAATAATTTTTGTGAGATTTAATAAAATCGTTTAGACATTTTTATTGAATTTTATAATTATAAATGAATAAACTTGTAATATTTATTATATATATTAAATAATTAAATTTTCTGAAAATAAAAGTTGTATAATAAATTTTATTAGTCATGTAGTATAAAATAAATTTTGTAGAATTTATAAGTCATATTTGGTATTTTAAAATTATTTTAATAAATAATATCATAAATATACAAAAGAAAAGGGGTAAAAAAAATATGTGTAGGTTGTGGGAGTCGAACTCCAGACCAAGGCTCTGTCATAACTACACCATAACCAACTGGGCTACCATTGCATTCTGATCTAATCTCGTTTTAAAATTTATAAAACATATATCTCTGTTTATCCCCAAATTGGCTATAAACCCTAGAATTCAAGATCGACCAATAGATCAACCAACTGATTTCGTTAACATAATTAATGTTGGGGCTTTTAATCCTAAGTCAAAATCGACTCAAAAGCATATATAATTCAAAGTTAGAGTGTACCGATTGACTGTGAAGATCAAGAACCCACTCGCGAGACAAAGTGCTTCCAATCCGTAAGTTTTAGAGATTGTAACGTGGTTTTGATGAAAGGGTTATTATAATCGGCCCTTATTGAGATTGTGTGCAAGTTTAATCAAGCTAACTACGTGTATTTATACGGATTGGATGTGGGTTCAAGCTCGGTCAAAAACCGAGTCATAAGGCTTCAATTAGAGCTGAAATCACGCAAATTAAAGACCGGAGATGGAAGGTTTGACTCGACAAGGGCCGGACGTCATGTAATCATGCCATATTGAGATAAAAACGCGTCCAAGAATCAGGCTTGTGAGGTGCGTTGTTGGTCACGTTCAGCAGAGGAGGAAGAAAAGGAAAGTCAGACGCGAGCAAGGTTCAAATAGATAATGTTTCCATATTCAAACACAAGGTGCTCCATGGTCCAGTGGTTGTTGGCTGTGGGTGACCCGGCTTCTGCTCGGGTTCGAGTCCCGGCAGGAGCGAGTTTTGTTTTTTTGTTTTTTTTTAAACAGATAAGGGGATTGGGCTTGGTCTGTTGGGCCGGCTTGTGTGGGCTCACGTGTGGACTGGGTTACATAGTGGGCTGCTGTAATAATAAGGACATGGATATTGGGTTTGTTATGTTGGGTTGTAGGTTTGGTTTGGGTATGGTTAACTAGGTAAAACTCTTATACATATATATATATATATATATATATATATATATATATATATATATAAAATAAAAACCTGAAAATTATTATTATTATTATTATTATTATAATTATAAAATAAAAGAAAAGTGACGGATGTCACACGATACAAGTATATTAATATTTTATTCATTATTTTATTGTTGTTTAATTTTAAACCATGTATTCATTTTTTAGTATAATAAGTGTGTGGTTATAAAGTGAGTTCCTATGGTTCTCACAACTCATAGGAGTTCTCGAATAATCCAGATCCTATATATATATATATATATATATATATATATATGCGCGTGTGTTTAATAACAACCTATTATGAATAAAATATATTTTCTTTAAAATTTTATCATATAAGACTATTTTAACTTTTCAAAAAAAAAAAAAAAACCACACACAATGATTTGACATATGTTTTCTTTCTTTCAAATCAAACTCCAGTTAAGTTATTCCAATTTGTCTAATGTTTAAAACCTAAAATAAAACTTAAAAACAATCTAATTTGACATACTATAAAAGATAAATATAAAATTGTAGTAAACCCTATGTATGAAAAGGTTTTTGAGACAGCACCAGGCATCATAGGCGGTAGTGTTGGTGATCATAATGGTATAAACAAGGTCTTGAGTAATTGTTCCATAGATCCACTGTAAGACAATGGCATTTATGCGCTTCCAAGACTCATGGTGAGTTGGTTTGGCAGCCGATTCTTTTTCCTTATTTGTCGAAGAGGATGGGTCATGGGTCCGGGGTAAGAGGTGATCGTAAACATCATACGCTTTACAGTGTATGATGAATAGTTCAGCCTAGGTATTGTAGTGCTCAGTCTGGTTATCAAGAATAAGAGGGATAAAATTTTTAATGTTGGTTACAGTAACTGCAGTATGAATCGAAGACATGATCGACGAACAGAGAGGGGTGTTCGGACCTGTCGCAATTCAGAAAAAAAAAAAAGAAAATCGAAGAAGAAGGGTGACAGCAAGGGGAAGAGGAGGGTAGGGTTAGGCTTTGATACCATGTAGAATTGTATGGTTCAATTGCTTGCGTGTTATTTCATTGATACCAATCTATATATACATGATACAATCTCCCTATTTTAGGTAACAGATAGTTACAATAATGATAGAATGATTATTTCCTAATTTATACAAAGAATATTCTAGACTTATTCTATTACCCTCTTTGGTCGATACACAGACCATGTGATTGATTGTGGAGAATATATCGAACTTTTGTGTTTATATACAATCAAATTAATTTACGTGTTAACGTCATTAAGCAATAGTATATCACATTTGAACCTTCAATCATGTGATCAACTGTAGAGAATATGTCGAACTTTTGTGTTTAACCCACACTATGCAGCGGGAACTTGGCTGGTTTAAATATGTGGACACATATTTTATATCGATCGAAGACAATAACAACGAATATCAGTAACGACTTTGGTAGAACCGACACCAGTACAGACGTTGTTCGATTAGAATGGCCATACCACGTTATGGTAACAACCTTTAGTATTGAACATTAATTCATATGAAAAGGATTGTCATTCATTGTATGTAAATACATTTACATTGAATTGGGAAAATAAAAAAATCCAAAAACATTATACTAACAGACCCGGGTTTGATCCCCCCTTGTCAACAAAATTCTCTTTTTTTAATAAACAGGAAGAAAATAAATCTCGGAACCGCATGGCCCAAGATTTGAACTCACGTAAATAGGGTTGTGGGCGAAGGGGTTTTCCACCGAAACACTAGCTTTGTTTATAATATGCTTCCAAGTACATATAAACTAACGGTTAAGGTGAAAAAAAAATAGTGTTTAGTGATGCCACATGATTTTGATGATTAGTATCAAGCTTAGTAAAAAGTGTAATTTATCGATTTGAGAGAAGTTGAAAACTCTCGAGTGAGGATCAAGATGTGGACGTATGTATGTTGAGAGGAATGAACACTGTAACATCGCGAATTTCCCCTAATTTTTTTTTTTGATAAAAAAAATGTATTGTTTTAAACAATATATGTTTTAAATACCTTAAACTAATAATTATTTGTATCTCGACACTTTTGTACGTTTTAAAAATATTTCGAGTCACTTTCGGGCTTATGTAATCATATTATGAATTTCGAATAATATAGTTTTAGGGAAATAATTGCCAAAAAAAGATTTGTGTGGACTGGGACTCGAACCCGCGTCCACAGCCAACCAACACACAGTGACAACCAATTGAGCCAACTATCATCTTGTGTAGTATTTCAGAAGAAAATAAACTTAACACATTCCTTAAATTGATTAGTCAAAGTCTTAGTCAAACAGTCAAAGTCTTAGTCAAATAGTCAATTCATCATAAAACCTTACTTTATGGTGTTGACCAATTTTAATGGCTAATTGACTCCAAAACTAGTATAAAAACCCACCTATGACCCATTATACTTTGCACCTCTAAATCGATTGTTTCAATCCGATTAAACTTTCCCTCATACCTTTCTTCTATAGTCTATTACTTCTACAATTGAAGCTTTGATTATAAGCTCTTGTAATTGGCGAATTGGAAGCTTGATATTCTTTCTTTTTCGTTTTCTTCAACTTGGACTAGCTACGTTGTTGAGTCTTTGGGATTCGCCTCGCATACATTCACAACACTTAGAGGATAATTCACCTTAGCCAATGTGAGTTTACATAGCCCCTTTTTCTGTTTTACATTTGGGGTGAAACATGTTTAAACATTTTATATACTCATTTACTCATTCTATCATTTGACTGTAACAAAAAGACACAGTACAATCATTAACATTGATCAAGCCGCCTGTTTAGATTATAGCACTATAGGTCTGACAAACCCATCCCCCCGCATAAATTCAGGGATGATCGATAACAGTAACAACATTTAACTAACTTGCGAGTTAGTCCTCAGTCGACACAAGGTTTGATTGTACAAAGACGCATTGTTACATGTCGGACTCATACTCTATCATTATACAACTGTGATTGTTGTACAAACTATTATTATCAATTATGCTCGAAAACCTATGTATTCTCACCAAGTTTTGTTGACCCAAAATATTTTCAAACTTAACATGTTTCAGGTTCTACTTGCTTGAAGATTTGAGTTAATGCTTGAAGATGTGTAGATAGTATTATTCATTTTGATGTACGAATTCTTGTAGAACAATTTTATGTAACTTACTTAAATCATTTATTGAAACTTATTATTTACCATGTGCTACTGAACAATCATCAATACGTGACATCCCGATGTTTCCGCCATCGGTTGGGGTGTTACAAACACGATCACGATAAATGAAGCTAGAGTAAACGTTTTGCTAGCTAAGTTTGATAAGAAACACAACAAGATCGTACATAGGTTTCCTAGGGAACAACAGGGGAAAAGTAACACGCACCACCTCCACACTGGCTCAGAAAGCAGGATCCACCACTGAAGGAGGCCATACCGACAGGTCTGGTGGTGAAGACGAATATCGGATCATTCAGAACAGCCGTCACAGGGGTCCCAGAGACTGAGCAGAAGACTACGAAAGTAGTGGAGGCGGATGAAGATGTGTTGGGGATGGAGGAAATGAGAACTTTGCTCGATATCGGCGGTTATATGGAGAATCCAGTATGCTATTTAGGTGGGTTGAAGTGCATGGTGGTGTTCAAAGATGAAAGTTCGGCACTTATGTTCATGGATAAAGAAGTTAATGCATTGAATAGTGTTATTAGCGAGGCTGTGTTGTGGAAAGGTCAAGACCGAGTCTATGATCGTCTGATTTGGTTAAAGGTGGAAGGGGTCCCGGTGCATCTACGGGATAGTAAACTTTTCGACAAAATTGGCAGATGTTTTGGGAAACTAATTGGAGGCTAGACCCGGATACCTCATACAGCTTTTGTTGGATATTATCGGGAGAAGGTAAGAGGATTGAAGAGGAGGTGGTAGTGTCTTAGGTCGGTAAGCAGTACAGGGTTTGGGTATCTGAAGAAAAAAACTCGAAGCTATAGTTCGTTATTGAGGAGTTATCATTAGTTAAGCACTCATCACCGGTCAGCTTAATGGATTCCATGGCTAATTCGCCGATAGATGTAGAAGAAGGAGAGATTTTAGGCGACAAGGTCACTGGTTCAGATGACACAAATATTGTTACTCCGGCAGCGTTTCAGACTGAGGAGAACTCGGCTAGACATAAGGAGGTAGATGAAACCTTAGGTGGTGGAAATGATGTGCATGGGGATACACAAGCACGTGAACAATTGGCGAGTGGAATTATATTGGAGGATGCAACAGTAAATAGGACGACAGTAGGTGAAGTAAATGTGGGGCTCGACGGTCAAATGAAAGAGAATACTAAAAATGGTGAAGTTTATTATTTTGATCCAAGAGGGAGAGTGGAGCAAAAGATCAAGAAAAATGATTTATTATTTTGGTTCAAGGAGGGGGGGACTGGAGAAAAAGATCGAGACTATTCCTAGAAATTGGACTAGACGTATGAGAACCCAGTTCAAGAAGGCCAAACATATGTGAGGAATGGTAAGGAGAACAACCATACGAACGAGGGAAATAAAACAAAAGGATGAATACGGTATATCCAATTGGCGGTATCCTTGGAGAAATGCATCTCAGTGTTTTCATATGCTACAAACATAGGGCGACTAAAAGCGTTTTGGAGTGAGAGAGATGAACGATTTTTTATGACATGGGGTAGGAATTTTTGTTGTAACAATAGTAACTACATGTGATTTTGCAGGTGTTTTACATTATGTTGGTGTCTTACTTGTACAATGTAATGTATATTTTAGTGGTTGAATGAAAGTAATTTACTGATAAAAAAAAAGTAGTATCTTGCTACCTTTTATCTCCTTATTTTATTTACATGTGTCCATGTACTTATAAAATCCAACCGGGATTTTATAGTTGCCAATACTTCAATGGTATTCTTTTATTTCTTCTCTTTAAAGATTTTTTTTATTTAATTAACGGGACGATATACTTATATTCATGTTTCAATTTAAAACACTATTTATGTATATGTAATAGGGTTAGAATCAAATACACAAGACATTTTTTCTAGGAAGGGTGAGAAGGATTGTGATCCATTGATCATATATTTAAAGGGTTGAGATTAGTTTGTTTGAAAAAAATAAATAATAAATTAGAGGAAGGGCATAAAAGGAAAAACACATTTGTTGACTTTCTCTCTCCACATGCAATGCACATGTCAATTCCCCCCATCATTTTAAAACGTCTATAACTTTTTCATAAACATTTTTTTTTTCAAAAAAAATTCACCATATTAACGAGCGTTTTTTATCTTTAATATGAGTACCACATTGCTACATTAAAATTGAAAAAAAAAATTCGTGCTAAATGAGTTTTCTTCTCCGTTGTGTCTTCTGCTCGTTCATTGTGTTATAGTATGCATGTGTGCTTTATAAATATGTTATTTATGTTTTTGTAGTCTACACATGATTTAACTTTGTCCATTGTGTTTTTAGTATGATTTTCATTGTGTTTTACGCAAATGAGTTTTGTATTTAGGTGTACATTGTGTTTTATTATGTTGTTCATTGTGTTTAAGTCTATTATTCATTGTGATTTAGTCTTCTGTTCATTGTGTCTTTTATATGTTGTCCATTGTGTTTTATTAGACTGTTCATTGTGTTTTATACCCTATTGTTCATTGCATATTTAATTGGTACTCATTGTGTTTTACGTTATCTCCATTGTGTCTTACGCAACTGGGTTTTCAATTCTTTTTTCCAAAAGTATTCATTGTGTTTTAATCTTCTGTTCATTGTGTCCTTATTATGTCGTCCATTGTGTTTTACACAATTGGGTTTTTAACTTTTTTTTTTCAAAACTATTCATTATGTTTTAGTCTTATGTTCATTGTGTCTTTAGTATGTCATCCATTGTATCTTACGCAACTGGGTTTTCAACTTTTTTTTTCAAAAATATTCATTGTGTTTTAATCTTCTATCCATTATGTCTTTAGTATGTCGTTTATTGTGTTTTACTAGACTCTTGATTGTGTTTTATACCATATATTTAATTGGTGTCCATTGTGTTTTACACTCCATTGTGTCTTACGCAAGTGGGTTTTGAATTTTTTTTTTTCAAAAGTATAACAATGTGGTACTCATATTAAAGATAAAAAGACGCTCAATTTTATAGTATAATTTTTTTAACAAAAGGATGACGTATAAAAAAGTTACGGACATTTAAAAATGAAGGTGGAAATGTCATGTGATTAGCATGTGCATATGTTTTTGACAAAATTACCTCTCCCACCTGTTAATCCTTTGGACACATGTCCTTTTCTAGTGGCTTCTCACCCTTCTTATTTTTTATAGCCTTTGCAGAATAACACAACCCATATGTAATATATTATTTTAATTTCTTCTTTTCCTCTTTATAATTTAGTTTGACTATTACGTTTATATGTGTTTACTAAACCTTGCGGTTTTGAATATGTCTTTTCGACACGAAATTGTTTATGTTTTACACCTTTGCGACTTTTTTTTTTTTTTTTTTGGTGTGAATGATAATATATAAAACAACACTTTCCTTTCTAATGTGGTTAAAGTTTGTAACAACTTACACTCGTAATTATCAAAGGTATAATGAAACACATCTAGACAACAAACGCTCTCCGTCACAAAGCGTGGTGTACATACAACGCTAGTTAACCTTATAATCAAGGGTTATGAGATTCATACACCATGTCACGTCATATTCTGAGGGTGTGACATCACATTCTGGGGTATGTGGCAGCCCCCTATTGGTATATGATGTGGACCAGAGTGTATTAATCCTAAATAGGGGGTGTATGAATCCTAATTACCATAATCAAACATCGTAGTTTACTCTAAATGCTATTTATTTAAAACTAAATATGGAAAGGTGGTACCCACATTGATTGGTTGGATGAGATTTAGATTAGATTGCCAATTTCGGGGTTGTGGTACGTAGAAGTTGGCAATAATTATGAGTTTGAATTCCTAGGATAAGATTTTTCTCATTTCTTTTTCTCTTTTCCTTTTGAGTTTTTGATTTCTCACTTTCTTTCTTTTTAGACTAAATTATCATATTTTTTCTTTATGAAAACCAAAATTTATGAAACCCAAAATTACGAATCAAGTTCTTTAAAAATTTTAATTTTAGTTGTATTTTCTCTAGCGTAGTTTGTAACTGCTCTTGTCATTTTCATTAAATCTGTTAGAAAATTTCAGTTAAGTTAGTTAATATGCAAAACACATAAGGCAAATTGCCTTTTTACCCATAGAAAACAATCCATATTGTTTAATTATATAAAAAGAATTATATATAAAAAATAGTTTTGATTGACTGATTTGTGTACAAAGGGCGTTGTGTAAGAATGGTAAGAAGTGTTATTGACCATTAGATCTATAAATGTAGGATGAAGATTGATTAGTAGCAAAATTGTAAAATGTGTTATAATTTTGATTGAATGATTTGAGTAGATAAGAGTATAATAGTAATTTGATGTGTTCTAAATCTAAAAACCCACATGCAAGGTACATGCAACTCATCCCCTGTCCTTTTTAAATGCCGATAACTTTTTTATACGTAATTATTTTTTAAAAACTTACATCATAATAACGAGCGTTTTTTATCTTTAATATGAGTACCATACACACAAACACATATATACATATAAAAATTGCGTTTAAACTTGTATGTGTTTTGTTTTATAGAACTAGTATTATTCATTCAAAGCACACTACACACTTGTGATATAAAACACTCTAGTGACTCTATCGAATAAAAACAAGTTTGAGGGTTTTACTACAATCACTTAATATTTGTTATGTACTGGGTTAACTATATTGTGTTTTATATTAAAAATCAGGCTCATTGTCATGGTAGGTGTTTTATATTAATCATATGCATTAGATGCTAGTTTGCCATCTCAAACGAACAAAATATACCATGAAAAAGGATTGATCTTTACTAGGACGAATGATCGATTTTTTTTTAGTTTATGTTACGGTTGTTTGATTGTTATATAACGATGTAAATAAGATTTAAATTGTAATTAGGATTGATATATAAAATCTATATAAAACACTCTATGGGTGAGCGCATACAAAAACCGATAACCGAAAATAACCAAAATCAAACCAAAAATAACCGAAACCAACTTAACTGATCGGTTAAGGTTAAGGATATGGCCAAAATCGAGTCATTCGGTTACGGGTTTAGTTTTCCCTTCTTCCATAACCAAAATAACCAAAACCGAACTAAAAGTGATATATTTATGTGTTTTTCATGTATATCCATGTATTTAAAATATATTTTCATGTATTTACTAGATATTTCATGTATTTTTTATGTTTTGTATCCTTGGAAAAGGTTCAAAACACTAGACTAACTATTTTAAGTTTATAATTTTGCACAAATTTTGCCTTTTGGTAATTAGCTGAATGTAACCGAAACCGAACTGATAACGACATATTAACCGAATTAACTTAACTGATCACTTTGGTTTTGGTTATGTATAAAAATTGAACTGAACTAATATTTGCTCCCTCCTAAAACACTCCATTGATATATTCATGATCTTTTTCTAAAATTGTGTTTTATCAAATTACGTTAATACCCCCATCTCTAAATTTAATGATTACCACACGTTAACACCATAATCTTTCTTACACTTATCAAAATCTCACCCTTTGTACATGAATATATATATATATATATATATATATATATATATATATGTTTAGGATCCTGTACAAAGGACAAGTTTTGTGAGAAGTGTAAGAAGAGTTTTGGGCCATTAGATTGGTTATTTGGATGGTTAAGATTTAATAGTGGCAAAACTGTAAATATTGTTTTTAAAAACATGAAGGGGAAGGGTAAATAAGTAATTGATCATTTTTAGATAAAGAAACTAATCTCTCTTTCTCTCACTCATTTACTCCTGCAATTAATACTCTCTCCCCACTCTCTCTCTCTCTCTCTTTTATTAAAAACTAAATCATCAAAACAATTTATCATCAAACTTCTAAATCAGATTAGGAAAATCGAAAAAAGTATGAGGTTTAAACTTCTATGTAATCATGATTTTCACAGAAACAAGAATGGAGTCAAGGTGTTTTAACGTCTGGAATCTTTGAGTTACCATTCGCGTCATGGTGTTTTAATATCTGCAACGATTGCGTTATGATTCATGACTGGAATGGTGGTTTTAAATATGTTTTTGATAGATGTTTTTTCACATGATGTAAGCCATTCATACCTGTATATTCTTTTTTTATGATGTTCTTTGGAGTTTTGGTTTTTTATTTATATCAATGTGTTTTATCTTCATCTTGGTTATTTGGTGTTCTAATGTTTGGAATAATTGTGTTACATTCACATCTGAATGGTGTTTTAAGTATGTTATTGGAAGATGTTTTTCACACAATGTAAGTTATTCATATCATTATGTTCTTTTTTTATGGTGTTCTTTAGGAGTTTTTGTTTTTATTCATATCATTGTGTTTTATCTTCATGGTGATTGTATCAGTTAGTTAAATGTTGTGATTGATAAAACACCATGTATGACCAACATCCTTTACATAAATATAATTAAAACACCAAACGTTATGTAAAAATATAAACGTTTGCCTTGAATATAAAACACCACAGGTTGATTATAAAACACTGCTGCCTTGAATATAAAACACCACAGGTTGATTATAAAACACTACGTATTCGTATAGTATTTTTATAACTGCATATGAGAATTATATGTTGATAAAACATGTTTGAATTTTGAATTATGGTTAATGAAAAATCCCTATAAAAACTCCATTAGATTAATTACATGATAACTTCCTTATTTCATGCTTGATCATATTACCTTAATACCCTCATTCTATATAAAAAAAATAATGCCACGTGTCATCACCATAGTCCTTCTTACACTTCTCACAAAAAAACACTATTTGTACAGGATCTTGACCCTATTATATATATATATATATATAGGGGAAAGGGAAAAGAGAAACCCTCTAAAACGAGAAAACCCCCGAAAACCTAACTAGTGGTTAAGATTGATACACCTCATCAACTTTTCAAATTGTAATAAATGGGAGGGAAAGGGTATTATAGACAATTTAATCATTTCATCTCTCTCTCCTTGTATAAATGTCAGCCCTCTCTTTCTCTCTCTTTACTCTTTTACTCTTCTCCCTCCTCAATCTGTCTCTCTCTCTCTCTCTCTCTCTCTCTCTCTCTCTCTCAAGACTTCCACTACCATCATCAACATTACCACTGCCACCATAACAACCACCACTTGACACCCCCCACGACCACCACCCAACCCCAAAATCAAACGATGTCGTTTTCCTCCTACATCAACAACATATACTCTTTGCAGAGTCATCGGCTTCTCGCCGGAGTATGACCGGAAATTGGTCGGTATAACCTGCAACCACCCGAAGAAACCAGATGTACCAGATCTGAGGTTAGAGAGTAAGTTTCCATCATCTTTTATAACCTGCAACCACCCGAAGAAAACATAAAGATCAAAAGGAAGAGTCTTTGTTTCCAATTTTATGTTTGTTCTTGATCTTGAAGAAGAAGGTTGTTCTAAAAAAGGTTGGTGTATTATTATTATTATTATTATTATTATTATTATTATTATTATTATTATTATTATTATTATTATTATTACTTTTTTGGTTGGAAGTGACCAATTATTGCCACATTTTAGATTTTTTTTTTTTTTTTTGGGAAGTGACCATATAACATCTTTTTATTCTATTACCTAACACCAAAATTATGTTATCCCATACCACAATTTTAAATCAAACCGTTTTAGATTTTTTTTTTTTTTTTTTTTGGAAGTGACCATATAACATTTTTTGGGTGCTTTATTGTTTGCATCTGTTTTCTATATTGTTGTTTTTGTGTGTTACTAGCATCTCTTATTTTTGGGTGACTTATTATGTTAAACATCGAAAATGATTTTTCGTTTTGTGTTTTATGTTTGTAGTATCTTGTTGTTTAGTTAGGGTGTTTTTATCGTCTATTTTTTCGTATAATCTTTGTGTTATGTTAGATTGTTTACGTGTGTAGCATATATGTTTTTTTGTAGTCAGATTCTGTTCTATGTTTTCTAGCATATCAAATTCTGCTCTATGTTTACTGCAGACTACAAAAGTTTTGTCTGTGTTTTCCAGTTACAAATGTAACAATTCTGTGTTTTTGCACCATGTCTTTCTATTTTTTTTTGGTTTTCGAATGTATGAGTTTTTTTTATGTTACCTATGTCTGTTCTTACAGAAAATGTCTGTTTTGTATGCCCCATATTGTGTATTATGTATTTCTTTATAAAGAATCAATTTTTTGAGTATAAAGACTCATTTTGTTAAGGTATTTTATCTGTGTTTAGTTAAGGTGTAACGTGTGTAGCATATATTTTTTTTGCAGTAAATGTGTGTTTGTGTGCGTCTGTTTCGTATGTAACAACACCACTAAGTTGGTATAAATTATTTTCTGATATTAATTCTACCAGATTCAAAGGTTTGATTTTTTGACTTTGATGAGCTACACATGGGATGAAATCTATGTTGCCTATGTTTCGTATGTAACAGCAGAACTAAGTTGGTATAAATTACTTCTGATTTTTTTACAATATATTAATTAAAACATAAGTCATTAATCATGGTGAATTTTAATGTCTCTTAACATATGCAACAATATGTCTGATTTGTTTTTTTACAAGTATGTGCATGTTTGTATGAGTATTATAATGTGTGGGATGTATGTTTGCATCTGTTTTCTATATTGTTGTTTTTGTGTGTTACTAGCATCTCTTATTTTTGGGTGACTTATTATGTTAAACATCGAAAATGATTTTTCGTTTTCTGTTTTATGTTTGTAGTATCTTGTTGTTTAGTTAGGGTGTTTTATCGTCTATTTTTTCGTATAATCTTTGTGTTATGTTAGACTGTTTACGTGTGTAGCATATATGTTTTTTTGTAGTCAGATTTTGTTCTATGTTTTCTAGCATATCAAATTCTGCTCTATGTTTACTGCAGACTACAAAAGTTTTGTCTGTGTTTTCCAGTTACACATGTAACAATTCTGTGTTTTTGCACCATGTCTTTCTATTTTTTTTGGTTTTCGAATGTATGAGTTTTTTTTATGTTACCTATGTATATTTTTACAGAAAATGTCTGTTTTGTATGCCCCATATTGTGTATTATGTATTTCTTTATAAAGAATCAATTTTTTGAGTATAAAGACTCATTTTGTTAAGGTGTTTTATCTGTGTTTAGTTAAGGTGTTACGTGTGTAGCATTTTTTTTTTGCAGTAAATGTGTGTTTGTGTGCAGTCAGAATGTTTTGATGTTTGCAGACTACAAAGTTTTGTATGTGTTTGCAGACAAAAACGCATGTTTACACACGTAGCACTCGAGTTTTTTTTAACCAGATTGTTTTTTAATAGTCAAATCATGAATTCCAAGATGAAGATGATTATCAAGAATGAAGTGTAGACAATTTGATGATTTATGATAGTTTTTGTAAATTGATGATTTTTTTTTTTTTTTTTTTTTTTGCAGGTGAGCATATTTTTTTGCATTAAAGATGAAGATGATTATCAAGAATGAAGTGTAGACAATTTTTTTTATTTATGATACTTTTTTTTAGCATTTGTTGATTTGTAATGACCGTTTTGTTTGTTTTTAGCATTTTGTAAGAAACAAATTCTTGTGTACATTTGAATGTTTTTTGATCTATAAAGTTTTTAGCACTTTGTAATGACCGTTTTGTTTGTTTTTAGCACTTTTGTAAGTAACAAAATGCCTATAACCATATCAATTCTCGTTACGTATGCAACAATTCTGGTGTTGGTACAATAAAACGAAAAAAACTATGGTCTAATAAAAAAAATAATTAATCAGCATTTTTTAAATAATATAAACTGGCAACTCAGTTTTAACAAACGTAACACAACACATGTTACATATGTAACACGGGCATCTGGCAGATTTAGGACAATGACCACAAAAGTATGAGAGAGATGATGTGACATGTGTCAGGTCAACTTGTCATGGATGCTTTTTCAGAAAATGTCATTTGACCCTTTTGCCCTTTTTTTGTCATCTAGTCTATTAATTTAAATCAAAAAGCATGAAAAATTGTAGACCATTGATCTACTTTGATCAATGGTTGTAAGAGGGTTTATAAGGTTTACTCATTTTGAGTGGGTTTTTATTTTAACCATCCCCTATATATATATATATATATATATATATATATATAGGGTAGGGTTCAATTGAGAACCAACCCTTAGTTAGGAACTTTAGGAACCAATCTCATCCATCCATCTTCAATGGCATGATGGTAAATATTTTAAACATTAATTAACTTTTTAATTAAAGCAAAGGGTAATATTGTCTTTTGGTATTTGATTATTAATAGGTTATTTATTATACATTATAACTGACAAACACCACAATAATATCCATAATTGTTTCTATAGAACAGTGTTTAGTATTGTTATATTCAAAACAATTATACATCCGTGTATAATCCAATTATTGCTACAAAAACATTGTACAGTACCATAAAATTTCAACAACTCCATAGTCATATTTCAACAATTATACATCAGTGTATAGTCCAATTAATGATACAAAAAACATTGTACTGTACCATAATATTCAACAAACTATACGTCAGTGTATATTATGTCTGGTACAACAGACGTCCAATATCTCGTCCCACCAGGAGACTCATATACTTTGCTGGACGAGGAACCTACAATAAAAAATGTACATTAGAACTTAATTAACCAATATTTTATAACTAATATACACCTGTGTATAGTTAATGTTATTGTATCTGTACGCTTCAAAAAAAATTATTGTATCTGTAAGTTTCAGCAAATATACACTAGTGTATAACAAACTAATATTACAAATTTTGTACGTGAAAAAAGATGAACTGTATAATCCAAGACAAGTATTTTCGCAAAATATACACTAGTGTATAATTCGAAGTGTACTTCGAAAACTGAATCTGGGCAATCCAAAAACTGCTATTTCGCAAAAAATACACTAGTGTATATTATACGTTGGTATATAGCTGTCGTAAGTTGAAGTGTACATTGGTGTATATCAATTTTTTTTTGTTCATTCATCATCAACACATATATACAATGGTGTACATCAGTTATACATTGATGTATATCAGTTTTTTTCTTTCATTCAACATAATCAACACAGATATACATTGGTGTATATTCGTTTTTTCATTCATCATCACCAACAAAAATATACATTGGTGTATATCAGTTTTTTTATCATCATCATTGACACAGATATACAATGTATATTCGTTTTTCCATTTATCATCATCATCGTTGACACAGATATACATTGATGTATATCAGTTTTTTTCTTTCATTTAACACAGATATACATTTGTACATTAAACCAATGAGCAGTGGCGGACCCAGGATTTTTTTTGTGGGTATCTTCAATTATGTTTGATGATGGTAGTTAAATGACTAAATCATTATCCAAAAAGTAACAAATTCATTATCCAAAAAATGGCTCAATAACTAAACCATGTGAACCAACTAACTGTTATTAATTAATTTATTGCTAGTAGTTTAACAAAACCGATAATATGAGTCACTCTCTGTTTATCAGCACAAAATTCAAGATTCTTTTCACAGTTGATGTATTGACTTTTGTTCCAGTTGATGGAAAATAAAAATCCCATATGAATTCTTGAAGAAAATAAAAATTGTAGTTAAATAAGGTTACCTTTTGCAGAGGGGAGGAGCTACGGTGGCAGAACCGGAGGGAGGAGCTAAGGCCGACGGAGGGATAAAGACGGACGGAGGAAGGAGATAGTTTATGAGTTGGTTGATTTCAGGATTATGATCTGCGTGAGAGAGAAAAGAGATATCTAGGGAGATAATTAAGAAATTCAAATGGAGAAGATGAATTAGGGTTTTGATTAGGAAAGAGTATATGTAACAAACTATTTGATTAAAATAATTAAAGGATTTGATTGGTTTTTTTACACTTTTACCCTTATGATCAAGATTGTAGATGGATGGTTAGGATTAGTTCCTAAGTTCCTAACTAGGGTGGTGGTTCCTAATTGATCTCAATCCTATATATATATATATATATATATATATATATATATATATATATATATATAGAGAGAGAGAGAGAGAGAGAGAGGGAGGGGTAAACAAAAAAATACAGTATAACTATTTTTATATTCTTCTATACAATAAAAGAAAAACATCTGGTAGTGGGACACATGTAATCCATTGAAGTAATCTACTTTTTAGTTTTCCCACATCTCTCTGCAACTTAATTATGGATAATTTTTTCAGTTGAATATTGTTATTATATCATTAACCAAATAAATTTAATATGAAATTAATTATTAGTTTGTTTTAAACTTGCATTTACTTAAAAACTTCACGAAGTTAACAATTATGTTGGTTAAAATACTAAAAACGAAGAACAATGATGATGATAGTTGGTTTTATGAGTGATTTCTAAAAAAATCAAATATTTAATATGTTTAGACGGTAAGAATGGTAAAGATGCAATACGTTTTAACTTAACAAAATTTAAAACTATCATGTCAATGCTGAAACTTATAATTTTTTTTTTTACTTAAAAAGTTTCACTAAGTTCAAAGTTATGTTGAATGAAAATTTTAAAACGAAGAATAATGATGATGATGATAATAATTGTTTTATGAATGATTTCTAAAGAATTTTAAATTTTTAATGAGGTTATAATAAGAACAGTAAAGTTACAATACGTTTTAAGTTAACAAAATTATAACTATCACATCAATATTTGTTCACTTTTAAATATATATCTTGTATAGCTTAAAAACTGAAATTATATTTTATTCTATTAGTGTAGTATTTGGGTTTATTCAACCGTGCAATTCATATGTTTTTTTAACATAACTTTTTATTACTTAATACGTAACATTACATTTATCAACCCGTGTCACGAAGATTGTAACCTAGTATACTTTTATATATAAATGTTTTTTTATATATTTAAACTACAAGGACTACCTTACAAAACTTATGTGAGATTTTATAAACCAGGTAGTGGAAATGACAAGACTCGTAGAAAACTATTCAAAAAAAAAAAAAAAAAAGATATGAATTGAAATTAACATTTTTTAAAGGACTTGATCTATAGTTATGAGGATTATAAAAGACAAAAAATTGTATTCTTCTTTTTAAATTGTCTATTATCTTCCTTTGCTTTAAATAAAAAAATTAGAGTAAATTACTATTTGAGTCATTATGTTTTTGTGGTTTAACTACTTGAGTCCAATTCGAAAATACTTAACTATATGATCATCATCATCATCATACTCAGTTAATCCCACCTATAGCAAAGCTAAGGTAGGGTCTGAGGAGGGTAAGATGTAGACAGCCTTACCTCTACCCCTAAGAATAGAGAGGCTGCTTCCAGTGAGACCCTCGGCTCGATGTGGTTTGGTATCAAGCCTTGGACATAAGGCACAAAACACTTAGCAATCGGGACAAACCCAATCGGTGCATGTACCCCTTTGTCTTTTGGCTATCCACGCCACCACATGATGCATGATTAACCGTCCGTCGTTTTTAACGTTATTTTCACGAAATTAGTAAAATAACGTTAAAACTAGTGCAACTTTACTTTTGCCCCCCAAGGGCCACACATATATATACATTATATGCGCACACCGTAGGTGGGGCGTATTGTAAATGAGCGACAAAAGAACACATTAGCTAACGTTCACGAACATAAACGAATGAATACAACCTTTGTTGATGTGTATTTGTTTAACTTATTGAGCAAAATTTCTTGTTTACGTTTGTTCATTTATTAAATGAACGAATATTTATGAACTTTCTGCCGAAAGGTTCATTGAGTGTTCGGTTTATTTACGACTCTAAATACAGGTATGAGCTTTGTATATAACCAAAAACCGCCTAACTCCATTTGTTTGTTCCAGGCTTTGGACCTATAACTATAGTTGGGTTAAAAGCCCATATTTATAAATTTAGAATGTATCCAACTATCAACTATATCCGCCACCAACAATGTTCAGTTTATACTTTATACATCCATAAGTACTAGGGAGTTGGTCTACGCGATGCAGCGGGTGTGAATGAAACTCTTTTGTAGAGCACAATCTAACCTAACATACCTACTACGAACCTAACCACCATTACATGAATGTTTCTTAATCCCTTTGTTTGTAATTCATTATAAACAGAAGCTTTCTTCTTCAGTTTTTGAATCCAGTGATCATATAGTTTAGATCAGATTAGACATGTTTATGTGTATGAATATAACGTAATAATTTCATAATTCAAATCGTTACCTCGTGATTAAAAACACAACTTTCGCTATTGATTTCTCGATTTCTATATAGTATGCTCAAGTTTATAAAACTTTAACTTTTTTAAAGTACCAAACTCTATATAAAAGATTATAACAAAACATATAGCATCATGAATTGTTTTTTATATGTTTTCTATTTAATATGTTTAAATTAATTATAAAATTGAATGTCATGAGCTTTCATAAACATCTCATGACTCTTGACTTTCTTTTAATTAAATATGGTGTTTTAAAGTAATATTTACCCTTAAAAAGTAGTTATTTTATGCATTATGTGTTGTATCATAAGCATTTAGACTTATACCTCTTAAAATTTAAGAAGTCCTTAGAAAATGCTTTATAATATAGTATAGATATAGATATAGATAGATATGGTATTTATGTCAAAAAGAACACAAAATTAACATAAGTGGGTTGATCATTATGTTAATTTTGATGAAGTTTTTATCCAAGGGTCATTCAAGTAGCAAATTAATCAAAACTAGTGGAAATACCCGCGATGCAGCAGGTGTCCTGGGTAATATCTAATTCAATTATGATGTATGTTACAAACCGCTATCCATTTCAGGTTTCTAACATTTTATTGTTATCCGATGATTACAAAACAAAAGCGTTGTTAATATATCATTTACCAGTTATCTATTTATCATCTAAATTCATCAATAATTACTTTTATACATATATTTATAATTATAATTTATATACATAACATATATCATTTAACTTATTTGTACCATAATTTAATATATAATATTAATTATGTAAATATAATTGAACATATTAAACCAAAATTATATAAATAATAAGCTCGTTTAGGCTTACCTACTCAATCCTAATATGTTAAGCTCGGGCTTGAGCATGTATATAAATTTCATGACATTTAGGGTGTAAAACATAAAACCTTTCATATGCTATCTTAAAATGTAGATGAATTTACTTTTGTACCCACCTTTGGTACTTTATAATGTACTAGTAAATTACCCCACGCGTTGCGGCGGTTTTTAGACGTGACTAAGTAAGTAAAGGTAACCCAAGTTAAAAAATAATTTTTTTTTTACCAAAATGTTAATTTATATTTAAAAGTATTTGATACATAAATCAGGATATTAAGTTTTCTTTTAGTTAGTTGTAATATAGAGAGAGAAGGAGATAGAATTATTGGCAACAAATACATATGTTATATGAGCTTAGACATCATGCTTTAGAGAGTTATACAATTCAACAAACCAAAACAAGACAAAAATGTTCAATTACTACACTGTTTATAAGCTCCAACAACAATTGTTATTATATGTAATTCTTATAGTAAAATTGGTTTTAAAAGTTGTTTATGTTCCGATCCAACCCACATTTTGTCACCTCTACCCATGGAAAATACTGTTTAAAACAAAAAAAGTATTGTAATAACTCACTTTTTCATATGGACCTGAAACAAGTCTTTCTAAATTATATCCAACAGTGCCTTCAAAGATTATCAAAATTGCAACATACATTAAAACATGGATAATAAACTAATAAAAGATGTCAGGCCACAAGATATAAGCATACCTTATGTTGTGCTTGTTCAGAACCATGTGCCAAATGTTAAAGCCTAATAGAACCATCACAAGCATTGTTTGTTATTATTAAATAGATGTGTAGAAAGATTCAATGAAAAGCTTGGGTTTTAATGAAATTGAATTGGGGTTTAATTAGGTGTTATGAATAGGGGTTACATGTTGAAATGGATATGAAGTGTGCATTATACATTGAAGGGATAGGGAGCCTAATCCAAGGGGAAGCGGCGTCCCTATCCCCATAAACAGAATTACCCGCGCCAGACCCTGGCGTCAGCGCGCTGCCAACACAACATGTGGTGCAGCGCGCAAGCTTACCAACTGATAAACAACAGACAACACCTGATAAGCGCGTGCAGCCACGCGCGGTATCTTCCCTTATCACTTTTGGTACGAGGTACAGAAGATAACAAAAGGAAGATTCACAAGGATTTCTGACAGAGTACGCACCAAGAAGAAGGCGACAGGTGGCAAGGGTGGTCCAACCACCACTGAAAAGGATGGCGACATGACTGTCTCCATGCTTCCACTGTCATCAACAGTGACAGCAGACATCCCCTGCCGACGTCAGGAGCATGGTCATCGACTGTAGCAAGGACAGGGGCGCCGTCTACCAATCAGAGCTCGCCACGTGTCCGCACCGAGCAACAACCATGCTGGAGTATGACGTCATCCACAGTAACCTGGTTTTCCCGCCATTTTTATGGGAAGCTTGGACCTGGGCTTGGACCGGGCCCAAATAAGGATAACTTCTCATGGGTTTCTCTACTAAGCCCATGAGTTCTCCTATAAATAAAGAAGGATATCTCCTTGCAAAGGGATCGGAAATTATTCATTGTAACTTAGCATTACTCTCTTGTAACTCTCTCTACTTGTTCTTTAATAATATTCCGGCTAGTTATAGTGGACGTAGGTCATTCCTTGACCGAACCACTTACATCTCGTGTCCTTATTTACGTAGCTTTCACACACTCTTATACCTCATATTCTCACCCGGGTTTAACCGAGAGGTTTGGGTAAAGGATTACTCTTGGCGAACGTAAGTATTAACCACACGGTGATTAGTGATAACCACTGTGATACTTATTGTTTCTTCATACATATATATATAATGAGCATTATAGGTTGTACACAAAGGGCATAAAGGGAACAAAATGACCAAATATTGAAAATTTGTGAAGGGACTCTTCAACTCCCATCTTAAAAATTGAGTAAAATTACCTTCTTATCCATCTTTCCTCCTTAATAAGGTAACTAGCAAGAACCCGCGCGTTGCGGCGGGGCTGTATAACTATTTAGCTCGATCCAATTTCAAACTTAATTTAAATTGTAATTTAAATAACCTGAATAACCCGAAAACAGTCGCGCTAAACATCTCTATTCCACCTATTACTTTTACCTGTTATATTATAGAGATTCAAACCAACCTATAACTCGATCAAATTTATCCTCTATTATTGGTTAAAAAAAAATATTATGTTGTTACTCGTAAGCATGATGGATAAAGTGCCTTCTTCGTAGAGTTTGTCAATCTCCGTATGATAATTTCAAAAATTATCTAATGATCATGTGAGTTTATTTTAGGTTAATTTATTGTAGACAAGATGTATAAATGTTTTTGCCTTTTTCATTAAACTTCAAATATTAATAAATGAGTCGGGGGTTACATTGTGGAGACTATATTAACCGTGTATTAGACACATATACTATGTGCATCATATGTTGTATAAAGGGGCATAATGGGAAGAAAAAAGGTAAAATATAGAGATGTATGCTTATGCCTCTTCATATACCATCTAAGAAAAGAGAGCAAATTACCTTGTTGTCCATCTAGAATGTATTATATAGTATACTAGAAGCAACCCCGCGCTTTGCTGCGGGACACACCGATTTTAAATGTAAATGTAGACGAAATAGTAATAATAACATTAATAATAAAAAGCTAAAACTCAAATGTCGCAAAAAGAAAAAGAAAAAAAAGTCGTAGTTTCCTCAACCCTAATCCGCTAGGTTTGGTTTGGTTTATTTTTTTGCCTATCTTGGTTTCTAGTCTGTGCCGATTTGGCTAAAACCGGTTCTAATCCTTATTAAAAGAACCCGATCCTCGTTTTCAACCCGGAATGGTTGAGAAAAAAAAAAAAAGGCGAGTTATCTATATGCTCATTTAATGTAGTGGACACTTTTCGGACCATTTTTTTTATTTTGTCGCTAAAGAAGTTGAAAAATAAGTTTCTTAACACATTACCTCAATATCCATTTAGTCTCAACAATTACATGTATTCTTAAGCGCGGATATTGATAACAAACTTGAACCAATATGAATATCTAGTAATAACTGCGATGGTCATGACTCCTACGAATACTCTAATGACGACGGTAAATAAGAAACAACACGGTGAACAAATTGTGGTGGTTGGCGACAACGACGATAGTGGTGGTTATGGTTTCAGTGGTTGCTAGGGGTGGTTATGGTGTTGTACGAGGATGACAAACCGACAACGACAGTTCGTGGCCTTGATTGTCGTCGGCTTCAAAAAAAATACGACAAACATGAGGGAAAGCGGCAATGGATTTGAGGGCTTCAAAGGTTTTGACAAACAAGTTATCTTAGTAGGAATTGCCCAAACTGACAGAAAGAGTGTAGAAGAAAATGAGATGCCATTTAATTAATTCAATTTCATATTAAATATTATGAACTCTAAATTTATATCTTCTTTCATTGTTTTTAATTAAATTTATATGGTAAAGAAATAGAGAAGCATCATGCAAAACTCTTGATCTTCATTATAACTTTTGATAGTTCTTCTAGTTTTATTAGATATTTAATTATCACATTTAGTAATATTTAATAACAACCTTCTATTATTATTATAAATAAATTGACTTGTTGAGGTGACATTCAATTGAGGTCTCAACCCTCAATCTCTCCTTTGAGAGATGCCACATAGGATGTGATGTGGCAACTCTAGACCAATTAAAAAAAATATGGTTTAACCTAATCTATTAAATACTTAATCTACTAAATTTAAATATTAAACCTTTATTATTTTCTCTCATGTTTCATCCCATAACTTTTAAACGTTGATATCTTTTATCTACGAGATTTTTTTAAAGAAAAAAATTATACCAAATTAACGAGCGTTTTATTATCTTTCCAACGAGTACCATAGTGCTATATAAAAAACGGAGAAAAAAACGACTATTTTTTATAAGCCGACAGATATTGTGTCAGGTTTGGAATTGGTTTAAAAAAATTGTGGGTTTGGGTCGCGCCTGGGATTAGGTGATACCCGACCCAATTACCCGAAACCACATACCCAAATACCTGAACTATATACCCAATCATATACCCATGATTTTTTTAACGCATCACATAACTCTTAGACTAATGCCTTCGAAATTTCAATAAATAACTTTTTTCCTTATTTCATGTTAGTTCTTTTTAGAATGATCGATTACAAACTTCCGCATTCATTTGACATTATATAATATTTTGTAATGGCACTAGATTTATGCCCCGACGTAGAGATTTGTTTTTTTTATATATTTGAATATGATAACTTATGACAGAGATTTGTTTAAAATAATAATAATAATAATAATAATAATAATAATAATAATAATAATATATTGGCAAGTCATTAATTATGTTGTCATATTAGATATTTTATTATGTCATATTAGATATTTCAACCCGGGACGTTCCCGGGATAAAAACTAGTACACTATATAGAAGTATAGATATAAGTATAGATAGAGATAAGTATAGGGGGTGTTTGGGATTGATTATATAAAACAGATTATGCGTTTTGGAAAAGCAGAGGTGAAGCTGCTTATAGATTATTGCGTTTTAGAGGGTGTTTGGGATTGCGTTTTGAATCTGATTTTTAGATTATTGCGTTTTGAAAACGCAGATAATTAGTTTTTAGTGTTTGGATTGCGTTTTGACAACGCAGATAATCAGTTTTTTAGGCTATCAAAACGCAATAATCTATAAGCAGCTTCACCCCTGCTTTTCCAAAACGCATAATCTGTTTTGAATAACCAATCCCAAACACCCCCTTAGTAGCCTAAAAACTGATTATTTGCGTTTTCAAAACGCAATCCAAACACTAAAAACTGATTATCTGCGTTTTCAAAACGCAATAATCTAAAAATCAGATTCAAAACGCAATCCCAAACACCCTCTAGATTAACATAGTGATTGACCCACTTATCATATCACTTATACGAATTGAGGTGGAAAACCTACCGTCTGCTCAAACTTTATCGCTGCAGCTTCATCTCTTCGAGGCTCGTTTGAACAAAAAACCGGTCCCGCCATAAGACGCTCCTCATTTTAGCCTATAAATATGACACACCGTATATAGGCTAAACCAGCCAACTTGTCTCGGTTAAAATGGTTTAATTGATATCTGGTTTATAAACATCCCCAAAGTTTTACATATACTTTATTAAGCTATGTTTAGTTAAATTGTGTGTTTTTTTTTTAAAGGAAAATTTCATAACAACAAAAAACGCATTATTGGTCCTCAAAACAAGGGCCAATAAGCGAAAACAAACAAGACCAATTCAACCCAAAGGGTAAACATACCATCTCGACCAATCTACCTCTAACAAACGGACCTATTACAAATCCAAAAAAAAGTCGTACACTTGATAGTCTCCACAATCTCTATAGGTCTTCGAAGTTTGTTATTAAAGATCAGGTTGTTGCGCTCGTTCCAAACGACCCACATTGTCGTGTAAACAATTCCCCGCAATATTTTCTTATCAGTCTTGGAGATCGGCTGGCCTTCCGGGATCTGCAAAATGTCCGGGATATCAAAGAGGATCGATGGAGGTAACCGACACCAGTTTTCGACTCTCCGCCAAACTTCTTGCGTGAAGCAACATCCCGTAAACAGATGTAGTAACGATTCTGTTTCGGCATTGCAGAAAATGCATGCTGTATGTTGGAGTCGCACACCTCGTTTTATCAATTCTGCAATAGTCGGCAATCGATTTAAGCCCGCTCTCCACACCATAACTTTGCACTTGAGTGGTACCCACACCTTCCATTTGATTTTCTGAACTTGAGCAGCCGTGTTTGCATTCAACATTAAATCTTTTGCAGATTTAACACTAAATTTTCCGTCCGCAGCATTCTTCCATTTCCAACAATCATTGCCGCCTCTCCAGCTAAAGTCATGGATGTCCGAAAGGAGTTGAAACAGTTCGTTAACTTCTGAAGCCGTGTTTGGATTAGAAATCCAGTCCCATGATAGATTCTTGACGTTATCAACGACCACTAATCTTTCTCCCACTTTAACCCACTTGTTACGTTCGAATTTAAAGAGATTAGGATACACCAAACGTAGTGGTTCATCTCTAAGCCATTGATCACCCCAAAAAGAAATAGAACTTCCGTTTCCAATATTACACTCGAAATAGGAATTCAAAGCAAACCCCTGTGGTGTTTTTTTCTCTCCAATTTTAACAATACGTTTCCAACACCCATTTGAGGACGCACTACATGGAAGTAACCCCCACGGTCTACTATTGCCATGACATCCGAAGATTATCTTTTTCCACAACCCATTATCTTCATTCTTGAATCGCCAAGTCCATTTTAAAAGGAGCGCGTCATTAACGTCTTGCAATCTAGATACTCCCAAACCCCCCCAACTTTTTAGGAGAAGTAACAACATCCCATGACACCCAATGGATCTTCTTATCTACGCTAACACCCGCCCATAAGAAACGACGCATGATACCTTCGATCGAATCAATAACGGCTTTAGGGGCCTTATAGAGAGAGAAATAGTATACGGGAAGGCTTTCTAGCACTGCTTTGATGAGGACAATGCGACCTCCAATTGAGAGATTCTTCGCTTTCCATGAAACACTAAGCAAATATCTCAAGAACTTGGATTTTGCTAATCACTTAGTTCAGTTATTTGAAAACACTTTAATATTTAATAGGTGTGGGTCGACTATATTATGTTACATATACTTTAATAGCCTATGTACTAAACTACTAATGCACCCAACTAGTATATAGCCGAAAGCTATCCAACTCCACTTGTTGGTGACTTGGTTCCATGCTTTGGGCCATTATTATAGTTGGGTTCATAGGCCCACATTTATGAACTTTGAATCCATTTAGTATATGATAAAGAACACAGTTTTCATATTTATTTGCAACGCAAGCCAACTGCATCAAATTCAAATGAACTGAATGACTCTTGGATAAAAACTTCAACAAGTTGCAATTAATCAAAATAAACATAATGATCAACCCACTTATCACATCACTGATACGAATTGAGGTGGAAAACTTGGCATTTCGGCTTATATGAACCCTCAGAAGCCGCCTGCTCAAACTTCAACGCTGCAGCTTCATTCTCTTCAAGGCTTGTTTGAATAAAAAACCGGTCCCACCATAACGCGCTCCTCATTTTAGCCTATATATTTGGCCCACTAATCATACCATTGACTTAAAATAACACGTATAAAAGTCACAAATGCATTACTGTTTGTTTACCGGGCGTCCAAAATTCGATTGATGTTGGACTTTAGCTTTTGACTTACCAGAATAACCTGAAATCAAATCAAAAAGTGTTGTAAATGTGCAAAGTTTGTGAATTGTGATATGATTAAAAATAAAAAGTTTATACCTGTGAATATAATAAGATTATCAGAAGACACTCTTGCTAAATCTTGAAGGGTTCTGTTGAGGTACTTAGGCGAAAGGTAATCAACTGCATCTGAAATTATGGTAAGCGAGAACGATTTGGGTCTGTATGGCAAAGGGAACTTGATGTCAGCAACACGGACGATACCCTTTTTCACAAGATGTTTGCAGGCCACGTCAGCATCCTCGATATCATATGGTTCCACACCCCATGCTTCTACGTTTTTTAACTTCATCAGTTTGGAGACTATCGCGCAAGTGTTAGGGCCGACATGCAATACTTTGCGCATTCCATCGCCGTATGTTTTCTTTAGAAAAGGTATTGCCATTTGAACATCTAATGAGCAACCGAATTCACCTGGATATGTGAACTGTTACTCTCGGTTATCAATTAACATGGTATGTTGTTAATTTTCAGGTTTACCTTCAATCATGCGAATTACTTTAGTATCCCTATAGCCACCTGCAATCCAGGAGTGTGTGTCAAGTAGACAAGGGTACTCATGTGAATTCACCATGGCCAAATGCTAACCTGAGTGCGTATAAAGATGCGAAAGGATAGCGAATGCTCCCTGTTAAACAAAAACAAGACAAGACTAGAGTTACTGCAAGAAAGCGTTGGCATAATAAGAACAAATGTGATCAAAATGGATCATGAACTTACTATCAAGACAAGGACAATGGGCAATAGAGGCGTGAGACGCGTTTTGAATGAAATATCCCTGCCAACGAATTGCTACCGCTACCCACGAACCTTCTTGTAGGAATTCCTAGCCTTCTTGGCATGGCTAATATGTGCAACGTAAGAAGAAAACATAAACAAATTCAAATGAAAAGCTTCATTAGTGTGTGTGACTTAAAACTCTTACAGAAGAAGGACAAACAAGTAAAAATGCTAATAAAAAACACAGTGTCTTTTTGTTGATCATATGGCGTAAATAGAATTATTTAAGTATTTTTTTTTTTTATGCTGTGATCTGTGTTCTTTTGGTCTACATAACTGCATAGAATACGCAGAGGATTACATCGTTCGAAATGATTCAAGATCCGGAAAACTCATGAACAGGATTCATTTAAAAAACTTGAAATTATACGATGAACAATGAGATTATATCAAAGTAAAATGAGGAATTTGAGAGAAAAGAAAAACCTGAGATCAGAAATTAATGGAATGGATTCATGTGGAAAAAAAATAATAATGTGACGTTTTGTAAAGATGGTGGTGATCTTGGTAGAAAGAAATTTTGTATATGTGTGTAAGCTGTTGCTTAAAAGTAGGGTGCATTTTGGATCTTGTTGGTGTAATGTTGTTGGCAAAATAAGCTGACCCTATACTTCAGGTTTTATGTATTTATTTAAAGTTTTAATCTAGTTTTTGTAGACAGAAATTGAAACTTTATGCATGTATTTTTATTCTTGTTAATACACCGAAAATATACTAAATATCACGTAAAAGTTTAAAATAAGTTAATGTACGCGCAGGGGTGGATCCAGCCGTGTTTTGTGGGTTCCTAGTCCCCATGAACCCTCTTGGTTTGGAAAAAATGGAAAAATTAGTGAGAACCTTGTATGATTGGAAAAAAATTAGTGATAATTAACCAAAAGAAACCCAGTGAAAAAATTCATGGATCCGCCGTGTGTAAAACACAACCAGTTTTAAGTAGAGAACTCCGAAAGAAACATAGATAGTTTTGCTAGTCCGACAAGATAACACAAAATACTAATATATCTGTCATAACTCGAAAAATACATAATGTACAACTTGACATGCAAACATGATGTTTTCTATTTGAACTAAAAATGCTACATGATATATGCATCTGCAACTACTACTTGCTACATATTAGTATATACATATTAAAACTTACATCCCAAGCACTAACATGGTACATAATAAGCTACAAGTGTGTTTCAATCAATATATTAGTGTGAACCCTTCTTTGGAGGAGCACTATGATATGAAGGAAAAACATTTGCCTCATTCCTTCAGCTTTAATAATAGGAAATATTATCCCTGATGCACCCTTGTTTTTCAATTATAAGAAGAAAAAAAAAACTTCATTTGTTAAGTAAATTAAGCTAAGATGATCTTAAAACTTGCAAAATAACATATATGGGACTTTTAGTTACTCACCAGAACTAACCTAACTGCGATCCATATTCGCTTAGGGGTCGGTAGAGGTAGCAGAAGACGACCAACGCCATAAATAGCTACACTAAAGAAATGAAGAACTAGCAAAACTGGGCTCGGGTTTAGCCCGGAAAGTAGGCCAATAGGCCCAGATGAACAAGCACCTCCTAGGCTCAAATAATCAAAACAAGCGTCCCGCATTTCCTTCATTGCTTGATCAGGAGATGCGCAAAACACCTTGTACAGAGCCCCAGCTAATGTATTTATGGTAGAAGCCACAGGCTGCATGAAACAAAGTTAACACTTTAGTAACTGCGTATATACAATCTATTTTGAATGTTCAATAAAAGTTAACGAAATAGTCATCTGTGTCTTTTAACCTTACGTAACGTGTAGAACGATTCAAGATATTTGGTAAGTGAACCAACGTCGTTGAAATCATGCAACCGTTTAAGAAGGTCTCGTAATACAACAACGTCAGAGAGTGCAACGGTCATCCCTCCACCAGTCAAAGGATGACGCATGTTGAAAGCATCACCCAATAAAAGCGCACCAGGGGTCCGAACAGGAGAAGCTGGCATGCTCCTGTTTGGCATTGCTCTTATATTCCCTGTATCAACAGCAGCTATGAAAGCATCATGCAGCTCACATGGAACCTGAGGTGCCACAACGGTTTTCAAATATTTTGCCATGTCACCGTTACTAAGAGAAGGAAGTTTTTGACCGGGTATATCAACTAAACAACGAATCTCACTGCTGCTAATTGGATATAACAGGATTGGTGAAGGATCTGCCAAAATGACATGCCCATGATTTGGATATGGAAGCTCGCAGTTCTCCAAAACCAACCCCACAAAGCACGACGGAACATCAACCTGTAGTTGACCAAAAGTCAACACTGAAAACAGATCTAAAACAGGGAAAATCTGTGCATACCTGTGGTTTGCAGAGAGAACGACGCAAGTTAGAGAAACAACCATCACAGACAACGGTAAGAGGCGCCAATGCTTGCATAACTTCACCAGCTTTGGTTTTATATAGAACACCTCTAATACGTCCTTCGTCTTCAACAAGGGATGTCACAGTGCCCTGCTCCACTTCTACACTGCAAATATTTTCAAACTGTCTAAAGAAGAAAAAAAAGAAAGATATCTTTTACAAAACATTTGTGACAGATTATTAACATTTGGTACTAACTTAGGTAGAGCTGCGGCTTTTTCTCGCATCTTTTGAATGAACCGCCCATTGTGAAAGCTTCGACCAGAAACATCCGAATGATATTTCTCCAAGGAATATGATAACTTAGTGCTCTTTCCATCTTTAAAAAGTGCATACCCGAGTACTCTCTGACCATCTATGTCCTCTACACAGTCTGCATCCCAATAACATAGTCTTATAAACAACTATAATCATATAGACATATAGTAATTACTTTGTAATCCCAGTTTTAGATGAAAGCTAGGTAGAACATATACCTTGAAGACCCAACTCAATCAGCTTAAGGTATCCACCTGGTTGAAGCAATTCACCTACAATCCTATCCGGCTCGGTTAAATCTCTCTCAATCACACGAATTTTACGCCCTTCCTGTTATAATCATTAATCAATTAAATTAAAATTTCCATCTGTCAATCAATCTTTATCAAAATTAGTAAATCACCAAGATCCAAACAGCAAAATCCAAGAATTTTCCATCACATTCTCTGGACGAAAGCCGAAATCTTTTGATCTCCATATCTATTTTCTAGAACAACATATAGATGTATTGGATGCAACAATCAATCCACTTTGTGTAATTTTTTACTATCTTTTTTTACAAATCAACAATCCATTCCATTCCATAAAAACGAAAATTACATCAAAATAGCAGGCAGACAGGCAACAACTGTGCCGCTACCCCTTTGTGTAACTAATTTTTCTTAGGTATTTACTATAAATTCATGAAAAATGATGATTAAATATTTAAATCACTTCATGACAAATATTTCATTATCAAACAATATTCAACAAAGAAACAAATGCCCAAATAAAGATTAAATAATAATAATAATAATAATAATAATAATAATAATAATAATAATAATAATAATAATTCGAATCGACCTTTCCTAGAGCATACGCAAGTGCGGCACCGGCGACACCAGCTCCAACGATGATGACGTCAGCATCGGGAGATCCATACCTACGACGAAACTCTCCACGTATCGGATAACTCCGATTCCTAACAATCTTCCTAGAGTGAGAGACTGAGGTACTGATACGACGTCGTAGAACCGATAGAACAGTAAAACCTAAAAACGAAACAAAGAACGTAGCAACAATGTAGCTATTATCAATCGTGGTCTCCATTCTCTTGTTGTTCTTCTCACTAGTCAAAACGTTGGTCAACGAGATTAATTGACTCGCGGATTGTGGACAGTGGTTCGTTGATCTGTATGTTATGTGTGTGTAGTGTGTGTAACGTGGAAGACGAAGATGACGGAGTAACGGTAGATACGTGACGGAGTTTGTGACGGGTTTTATGATAAGCATTTGTTAAGTTTATGTAAATATTTTCGAATTGCTTTAAATATACAGTGTTACATACAGCAATGGCCGTTTATTGATTCGATATGGATTTGTATTTGTATATTTTATAAGTTGGGTGCTTGTATTGTTCGATAAATACAATTTGGTTAGTGATTTATTTTTTTTAATGATAGCACACGGAGTTCATGAACGTCCGATACCTTTCAGGCCTTCAGCAAGGTGTTAAGGACCACACATTTTGCATGAAGGTACAAGAGTGAGAGGTGTTTTTATTTTTATTTTTTTCAATTGATTATGAAGTTTATTAGTTTTAGTATTATTTGCAGTCCTTAATTTTACGAGAATGAAAATGATTTATTCGTACAAATAAAAAATAAATTAAAAAATCTTTATCATTGACTTGTATTCAAATAGCGATAATTTTTTAACTATGATACTCATGGAACACACTAATTGTAAGATAAGGTGGCACACAGTCACACACTTAACCATTGCTTTCCATTGATTATGGAGTTTAAGAAAAAAAACAAAAACAAAAAAACAGCGGGAGTAGAAGATACAAACTTGAGTCCTATATATGGGATAGAAATTAAAGTGAATAACACCGCGACACCCCCTTAAAATGTTATTGTAGACAATCATGCATGGACAAGATTATGATTTATACATCTATTATCTAGTAATCTATATCTATATCTATATCTATATCTATATCTATATATCTAGTATATATATATTGCAAAGGGATTAATCCTACATGTCATACTCTTATGCAATCTTTCCTTTGAGAGATGCCACATAGGATGTGATGTGGCAACTCTAGACCAATTAAAAAAAAGGAATAAATATGGTTTAAATATGGTTTAACCTAATCTACTAAATTTAAATATTAAACCTTTATTATTTTCTCTCTCATGTTTTCTCCCATAACTTTTAAACGTTAATATCTTTTATATACGAGATCTTTTAAAGAAAAAAATTACATCAAATTAACGAGCGTTTTATTATCTTTCCAACGAGTACCATAGTGCTATATAAAAAACGGAGAAAAAACGACTATTTTTTGTAACCCGACAGGTATTGTGTCAGGTTTAGGATTAGTTTAAAAAAATTTGTGGGTTTGGGTCGGGCCTGGATTAGGTGATACCCATTAATTTTTTAAAATAATAATATGATAACTTATGAAGAGATTTGTTTAATAATAATAATAATAATAATAATAATAATAATAATAATAATAATAATAATAATAATAATAATATTCATTAATCATATATTAACAAGTCATTAATATGTTGTCATATTAGATATTTTATTATGTCATATTAGATATTTCAACCCGGGACGCTCCCGGGATAAAAACTAGTTAATATATATAAAAGAATTGAACATTGCTGACGTGGCATGCAATGGTGCTTTCAACCTCTCCATAAAACTGTCATGTGGCATCATAATTGAAATATTTTAGTGTTTTTGAATTATTTCATTTTTTAATTAAAAAAAGATAAACATAAAACTCTAAATTTATCTCTCTATCTCTCAATTCTCAATTACTAAAAATAAATTGAGTTATTTTAAGAAAAAGTAATTTAAAAAACAAATTTAAAATTTTCTCTTTTATGTTCCTCCCATAATTTTTAAACGTTAATATCTTTTATATTCGAGATTTTTTAAATAAAAAATTTACATCAAATTAACGAGTGTTTTATTATCTTTCCAACGAGTACCATAGTGCTATATAAAAAACGGAGAAAAACGACTATTTTTGTGGGGTTATGTTCATACAGAAAAAAAAACACAAAGTGTTCAGGTTATTCATTAATCATGTTTTTTCCTTTAAACCAGGTTCTTATCTACGATGTTGAAATTCAGCCCAATCGTCATGCTATCATTGGAATTTTACTCTTCTAAAGATGGATATGTATACTTCATCAAGAGAAACTAGGAGAAAGAATCGCGCAACACTGCAACACATGGTGTCACCTTAGACCATTAGGTGTGGTAGAGGCCCATCATCCATGCCTTGCCTCCACCTCACCTGCCACGTCAGCGTGGGGTAGGAGCATCCTTAGGATGATGCTCCTAGGGGTGTGGAGGAGGCCCAACATCCATTAATGCTATTTCATTTTTTTTTTCTTTTTTTTTAATTAAATAATATTATCATATTAATATAAAATGTGAAGATGTATTTAAATTAAAAACAAACACTTAAATTAAAAAAAAAATACACCTAAATAAAAAAAAGTACAATTTTCAAATAAAAACAAACACTTAAATAAAAAAAAAAACATAAACTACTGATTATATTTTTTTGCGATGCTCTCCTTCATCTTCAACAAAACGGGACGGTCTTCTTCGGGGTAGTCGTTGATGTTTGCCGTCATTATTCGCCATTCTTCTATTTGCCTATCCTCGTTCTTTTGGCGAATGCTTTCCTCCACCCTCTTTTGCTTCAAACGAAGCTTTTCTTCGACTTCCCGTTCCTTCAATTTCTTCTTCTCCGCTTGACTTTCACTAAAAGTATTTTTGAAGGATGCCAATTCAGCGACCAAACCATCCAACATTGACCCGCTCCCGCTCCCTGACGCGGCTTGTTTTTTTGCAGCCGCCGCTTGTTTTTTTGCTCTGTCCCTCCCTATGGGTCGTGGCTCCTCTTGAACCGGAGTATCCTCGAACTCTGGGTCTGGGTCATCGTTTATATTTATTTGACAATGACCGGTCGACCCGCCTCCCACGCTATAATCGCCCGACTCCGAAGTCTTGCTTCGTTTGGCGCTTGCAACCTCGTTTGGAACCGGTTGCCATTTGCTAGATGACTTCAACACCGTCCAAGCTCGAACATGAGGAAAAACATGGCCATACTTGTCTTCATATTTTCGCATCGCCTCCTTGAAAATCATTTCCTGGTTAAACCCGCTTGGAGGGTTCATATACAACGGATTATAAAAGGCGATGAACTTCCCGATTGTAGTACTCATTTTCCTCCATTTAGAACTTAAAGCCTCATGCCCCCGATACTCTCCTTGCTCCATCAATTCGTGAAATGTATCTCGCACTTGGTTGTATAAACTATGGCCCGTTTGATTAGTCCCTACATTTAAATAAAACATATATTAGAGAATAAAAAAAATAATTTTTTTTTATTGTATACTACAAAAAAATTAAATTTTTTTACCAACTATGGGATCTTTCGAACTAGCCAGATACGCCTTCGCTAACGCTTCTTCTTCCAATTTCGTCCACGGGCTTCGTTCGGTTGGCTTTTTTTTCCCCTTCCCCTTCGCACTCGCACTCGCCTTCGCCTTCCCCTTCGAACGTTGGACTTGTGTTTCGGGGACAACCTCCACCTCATCATCTTCTTCATCTTCGAGTTCAAAATTGGGTTGTCGTTGTGGTGGTAGAGATTGACGGAATGGCGGAGTTTGTAAAAGTTGGGTAAAGGATTGAGGGTTATGATGCATTTGCAAATTATGGAATTGGTTAAAGGTAGACGGGCTTTGGTGCATTTGAGGATATTGGGTGAAAGGGTTGGGAGTTTGTTGAAAACCCGCAAAAGTAGCCCAAGATGGATCCATTGGCATCGTGAACGGGTTTGGATTCGGGTTGTTTTGGTTATATTGTGGTGGTTGATTCGGGTTTGGGTTGTTTTGGTTGGGATCCATTGAATAAAGTATAAAGTATTTTTTATATAAAATAAGGGTTGGTATAAAAAGTGGGGTTTGATTTGTGTTGAAAATGGTATAAAATGAGTGGGTTTAAATAGAGTTTTTGAAAAAAAATTCTTTTTTTTTTTTTTTTTTTTTTTAAAACGGTCACAATCCAAACGGTCACAAGCTCGTCCCCCCACTTTTCACGCGTCCCAAGGCTTGACCAAGGCCCGGCATAAACGGCCTTTGGATGCCGCCCAAGCCGTTGCCCAGCCAGGGGGGCGGTGTTCGCCGGCCCGGCTTGGCGACGCCGGCCCAATGCCGCTCCCCACACCTTCTAGTCTTATAGCAAGGTTATTTTTTTTGTTTAATTAATTACAAGAGTAATAATTATTACTATTAGTATTAGTATTATTTGAATGGTTATATATTTTCAACCCCCATCATGAATTCTACATCTATATAAGTTAAAGTCAAATTGTAACATATTTTAAATTACGTGAATATGATTATATGTTGAAGGTTATCCTTTTAATACTATATTATGTTTAATATGGTTTATGCTTTTATTTTTTTTAACTTTTTAAATAAATGTTTTTTTTTAACTAAGATTGATTATGTTTAAGTTATTTACTCTTTTCGTGATTTGAGTTTTCTTCTTTTATCATTTTTTATTAAATCATATTAAAATTTTCAACCCCGGAACCTTCCCGGGGTAATCAACTAGTGCTAAATATTGTATAACAATCCAGATACCTATTGTGTGAAATATATTGGAATCAGACAATCAGTTCTTTACCTATTAAATGGGATCATCTTTATTAATTTTTCTTATAAATTAAGATGAATCCTGTTTTATGAAAAGGGATAAATTAAGGTGTTGAAATGGTTGAAGATGTGATAATGATTCTATCAAAACATGTTAGGGTAGGAGAGGCACTAGCATGAAAAATTTTCAACTTTACTGATTTCTATCAATTTTACATTGGCATATCATTTTACTGATTCACTTTAATAAAACATTTTTTTGAAGGTAACACTTAACTGAAGTATTATTTTTTTAGTTTTTTTAGTAAAGAGTTTAAAAATAACATTATATTAATGAAACTAAAAATACATTAAGTTAAAATAAAAAAAATACAAGAAACATCAATTTAAAAAAACCATACAAATAAAAATAATCTACTTGTCGCCTTCATTGTCGTCTTCGTCTTCCACCCAATAACGATCCCAATCGTATTTCACCGCGATTTCTTTTTCTCGTTTCAAAACCAATTCCAGGGTTTTACCTTTGAGGTGGTTGTATGGTTATGAATACATATTCAAGTCGTGGCCGGTCATACTGTCTTTGCCTCAACAATTCCCGTTGTTCCTCCAAAAATGCTAAAGTTTTTTCTCCCCGTTAAGCTTATAGGTTGACCAACTAGTTCAATTTATCTTCTTTCATCACTCGGTATGACCCAAATTTGTCAACTAAGGATGTTTTGCTTGAATACTCGACGGCGACGGCTTTCTTATTATTTTTGTGTTTTGGTCTCGTTGGGTGGATATCTTCATTGAGTTCCGACATTTGGCTAGTGGGGGTGAAGTCGACCGGTGTAGCAGATGCAGACGCATGATAATTGCCGCCTTCCAATGATTTCCGTCTCTTGTTAGAATAAATATCGGATGGGTAAGTCTGTAACCTTTTAGCACGCCATGTGTGATTTTGCTACCAAGTTTTTTTTGTAGCAAAACGGTAACAAAAGGGTGATTGCCACCGTTTTGCTACCGAAAAAGCGGTAGCAAAAACCCCTTTCTCTAGTAGTGGTTGAACTCATTCATTTATGGGTTCATGGAGGTTCATTTTTGACGTAATTTGATCGAGGCTTCAAGTGGATCCTCCTAACAATTTCGTGTAATGTTTTTGAACCGCCTTTCAAAAACTCCCCTTGATTCTTTCATTATTTTTCTCCCGGTTTTCCGACACATAGCACCAAGATTTTGCCAAAGCAACTTTTGTGTCGTTGACCACTTCACAACTTTTGTTTGCGAGTCGAATTTCTTTTTCCCCCGCTTGTCAACTTCTGCAACTTCATCTTCTACAACAAGCATCTCTTCCACATCATCGCCTAAATTATATCATTCTTGGTCTTCATGTACTTTGTATTGTGTTGTCACACCCTCAAAATCCACTTGCGGAGTTTTACCGCGAGGCGCATGACAAACCAGGATCCAAGTCAACGATCACAATAAACAAGTCTAAATGAACACATGCAATTTCAAAAACATAGTTTAAAATCTCCAAATACAGCGGAAGCTTATTCTCAAAACATAATCCAAAAGTAACCCAATTTATTCACTGTTTGAAAACCATGCAATCCTAACTAGACGTCGTGCAGACGCGTGCGCCCTAGTTCCATCGTGCTACCTTAGCGACCTGAGAAAACATGTGAGAGTTTACGTCAGCACAAAAATGCTGGTGAGTTTACAGGTTTTGTAATCATAGTACCAAGTTCAACCTGTCCATACTATAACAAATTGCAAACCAAAGTACGCTAGCTAGGCGTATGTTTATTACTACTACGATTGGAAAACCATTACTAACTCGTAACCCAGATGTCGTGCCCGAATAGTAAACCAGTTCCTGTTTGAGACAATATGCACTCGCCCGGCCCTCCAAGCCGACGAGCGGGGTTGGTCACTCCCAATAGATCTATTCATGTTAGGACAAAGAGGATTGGTGAAACCACTTTTGGAAACCTTAGTCTAATTCACTTCTGTCATTTTGGCTAAGTATAGAAGTACTGAAGAGAAGACAAGAAACTGCTGAAGAGAAGATATGAGAAGTGCTGAAGAAGAAACTTCATCAGAAGTTCTGAAGTCCAAACCAGACAAGTTCACTTCAGAAGTACTGAAGACAAATTACTCATCAGTAGTTTGTCATTCATCAGCACTTAGCATCAGATATTTTCCACCGCCTTTTGTATCAGTAGTTTATTGTTTATTATTACTTTTAGCTGTATTTGTTAGTTTCAATGTTGCAACTTGTGCAACTTGTTTCTGATGTTTCTGTACTTGCTTTTTGGGCAAGATACATGTATGTAAACGTCTATAAATAGGAGGCTTCAACCTTCTATTTTAGACATTGATTTTAATAGAAAAATCCTTCAAACACTTTCACTGTTCTATTCCATTTCAGTATTTATTGTGAATCTGTCTAAGTATCTAATTCTCATTTACTGCTTAGATTCATAATAAATACTTGTCATTATTAGTTTCAATCATCTAGGGGAGTAATAACTCTTCCTAAGTATAAAAAGTGTTGCGTTAACTTATACATTCCGCTGTGCTTATAATCTGATATACAAGAGCTTGCTAAAACACTTAAGTGTCAAAGATAGCAAGTTCTTACTTAAACAAAAGAGCAAACTGATCCAACAATTGGTATCAGAGCATTGTTTATCTGATCACATATCAATCTAACAAATTGAGAATCAGACACAAAGCTCTTATTGATACTCAATAAAAGATCAAAAGTTCACTTTTTATCAAACATCCATCACTTAAAAGAGTCATCTGACAAATCAATACTCTTTAAAATGGATCCACATAATACTGGTTCTGCCACTAAACCTGCCATGCTTGTAAGAAATGAATACAACATATGGCAAAAGAGAATGGCACATACCTTGTCACAAACCAACACAGGTTGTTGGAGATCTGTGATATATGGTCCTCACAAACCAGTAAACATAAATCTTGAAACTAAAGTTGAGGTTCCTAAAGAACCAAAAGACTATACAGATGATGATTTCCTAAAACTTGAGCTAGATGCAAAAGCATTCTCTATGTTAGCAATGGCTCTCCCAAATGAGATATACTCTGGCCTTTTACATTGTGAAAGTGCCAAAGAACTCTGGGATTGTCTTAAAGAACAGTTTGGAGGAACTTAAGAGGTGATTGCCAACACCAGAGAAATTTTAGCTCAACAATATGAGACCTTTGCTCATATTAATGGGGAAACTTTAACTCAACAATTTGAAAGATTCTCCTCATTAATATCTGAGCTAAAGTTAAATGGTCAGACCTATACAACAGTATCTATGCTACATAGATTTTTAAGGTCTTTACCAGACAAATGGGAAACATACTCCATTGTTTTAAGATCCTCACCAGATTTTAGCTCCCTCACTCTTACAAAACTCCATGGGAGATTACTTACTTTTGAGAGAGAAATTGATCAAAAGAAGAAATTACAATCATCTGGTAAAACTGCTGATGACTACCTACCAGGTAGTACAGCACTTTTGGGACAAGACTCACCAACTTGTTCCTATGGATCTTATGACAACATTGACATAACAACTGGGATCTCATCAGAAAGATCTTTCCCAGGTTATGACAATGATGACCAAAGTCAAACTGCTGATAATCTGTGTTTTATCATGGATGATTTGAAAAACTTTAGCAGTGATGACTTAGAAGAAATGGACATTTTACACCAACTGGCCATGCTAAGTGAAGGGGTAGGGACCCAAATTGACTTGGGCCCCTACCCAAAGCTAAAGCCCAAACACGGGAGATGGCCCACAAGGCCCAGGTGATCACAACGTCAACCATGGGCAGGGCAAGCCCATCACCTATGGATCCTGCCATAGCAACCCGGGCGCGGGTTGCCATCACTAGGCGCGGATACTGGACCAACATCCGCCAGGGTTCAAGGACGAAGCCAAGGCAAACACGTGGCGATAACCCATACGATCGTACAACATGGTACGAGCCAACCAGAGTCCAACGACGTGTGGCGACGAACATGCAGCACGATCGGCTAACGGGGAATCACACGTGTCCAAGACCAGACCCGCAGGAGACAAACGGTACAGTCTCCGTACGTATTGACCAATAAGAATACACGGGACCACCTCAGCAGGGATCTCCACTAACGAAGGCCAGCAGAGGGGACAGTAGTACACTCAATGGCCAATTGTTTTGGCCCAGGCCTGCGACCAGTCACACGACGACACGTCACGGAAATAGGTACGATCACCCTCTATGATTTCTCACTCGTCGTATACTATCTCTTGTTGGGCCTAATTGTGGGCCGGTGTGGAGGCAAACCCTTAGCTGGGCCTTCGGCCCATTGGGTAAGTTAAGGGTGAATGTCGAGGCCCGTGTGGAACCTATTTAAGGAGCACTTCATCTCCTTGAATAGGCCATTCAGAAATCCCTGAAGAACACACTAAGGCTAACCACGTTTTTGTGTCTGCTAAGTAGAATCCTTTGGATTCGAGGCGGTCGCCCCACACCGGATATTGTGTTTCTCAGGTACTCAACGTCAGTAAGCCATCCATCTTAGTGAAGGATCTTCTTGCAGAGACGAATAGTTCATACACGCTAGAGGTAAGGACTGTTGTTTCTTCATTGACGCCATCCGTATCGGCTAGAGCAAAACTCTTCACAATCTTTCGACTAAGGAAATGGCAACTGAAGGAACTTCGACAAAAAATCAGGAATCCCCGGTTATCGAAGAAGATGACGAAGGGAAATCGGAGGAAACCCCTCCAGCCACAGTCACAAAGACAGCCCACAGACCAGTAAGGAGGCTCGGTGTCGGTCAAGCCATAGCTCAGAATACCGTCGACTTGGATGACAATGAAGCCGAAGAACAGGAAGATCCAGACGAATGGCTCTTCAAACAGCAGGCAGAGCTCACTGCAGGTTACCAAAAACGGGTAATGCAGCAAGCAGCACAACGGGTCCAAAAGACGCTCAACTTCGACACCACCAACAAGGTGCAAGGGGCAACGAACAAAAACAAAACAACAAGCCGTTCTCATAAAGATAACACAATGGGGAGTCGTAGCGGAGGCCGCGGGAAGGGATCCCGCAGCCAGGGCAACGCTCCCACTGAGGAGGAGGACGGCTACGAATCAAGTTCACAGGCTGAGGGGGATGACGACCTAGTCAAACCTTACAGACCCAAAGACCTGCCAGAAAAGTCAAAATTCTGTGCTCGCGTCGCACTAGCACCGATACCGGCAAAGGCGAAGTTACCAAACAGCATCGGAAAATACGACGGAATACGTGACCCGGACGATCACGTGCACGACTTCCGCACAGCAGCCCACAGTCAGAATTGGCCGATGCAGGTGTGGTGCCACCTCTTCGCCCAAACGCTTATGGGCGCAGCCAGGGTATGGTTCGACAACCTCCCAGCGGGCAGTATCTTAGACTTCGACGACTTGCTGTCCAAATTTTCACTACATTTCTTGCATCAGAGGAAGCACAAAAAAGACAAGGCCCACATCTTACTCTGCGCAAGAAGGGACAACGAAGCACTCGAAGATTACATCACCTGATATACGCGCGAAGCAATGCAAATAGGATGCGGGGAAGAACTCACGCGGGCAACTTTCATTCATGGGGTCAACCACGACGACCTCATGAAATGCCTCACAGGAAAAGACGGAATCCCAGAATCTTGGGATGAGGTTATCAAAGCGGCCAAAATTTACGCAGCATCCGAGAAATCTTTCCGCCATGCTCGTCACCACCAGTACCCCAACAATCAGGGGGGCCGAAGGGATAAGGGGAAACAATCAGTTTGGTCCCGCATCACTGGATCCACAGAAGAGGGCAAGTACTCCGCGCAACAAGATGCCCGCCAGATCATCAACAACAAACACACCCGCGACGGGCGGGGAGGATCTAAGAAAAATACAGAGTGGACACCGCTGACGAAAACACCGTCCCAAGTACTCGCCACTGAACAGCATAACTTCAAGGAACCTCGCCCACTGGGCAAGCAGAGGAATGTGGACACTAGCAAACGATGCGACTATCACAACGACTTTGGGCACAACACTGATAACTGTTACAGCTTAAAGATGGAGATTGAATCCGCCTTAAAATCGGGGCAACTGGGCCACTTAGTCAAAAACGTACAGCGCAATGGCCGCGGCCGTGAGAACGACGATTGCGGAGAAGGACCAAACAAGCGGATACGCAACTTGCAAACGCATCTCATAGAGCGCCCCCCAAGATACAGCTGCAACATGACCGGCAAACGAACAAGTGGACAGAAACGAAACAAGCGTCAATTGACGGAGACGAGCGAAGATGCATGGAAGGAACAACCAGTCGTTCTGCCCATCCCCAAAGGGGAAGCGTCATCTACATCCCCGCTCATCATCACGGGGGTATTCGGTCATTATCGCACGCCATACATGTTTCTCGACCCAGGAAGCAGTGCGGACATCATGTACGACCAGTGCTTTAACCAGCTCGATGAGGCGGACAAGAAACGTTTGGTACCAGTGAGCGAACCAATATCGGGATTCATTCACGAGTCAATACTGCCCCGGGGGGTCATCACGTTCCCAGTTACTTGGTCAGATGGTAATTTGTCGCGGACGGAAGAATGCGAATTCATGGTACTCCCAGTGAACTCAGCACACGACCTACTAATAGGAAGAGAGGGACTTGCCAAATTCAATAGCAACACATCCGCTCCGCACCAAGTAGTCGGCTTTCCAACCCGAAAGGGGGTGGCGTTTATCCGAGGCAATCGCCAATGCCACACAGCAGAGACACCAAAGCCAGCTAAATCCGCCAAAAAACCAAACCCAACCGAGCCAGAGAAATGGATACTCAATCCCAGTTTCCCAGAACAAACGGTAACGATTGGACCCGCACTGTCAAGTACAGTGCGGACGCACCTGAAGCAACTGTTAATCAAGAACAAAGACATCTTCGCGTGGACCCCTGCGGACATGGTGGGAGTGCCTCGCGAGATAGCAGAACATCGGCTCGCCACATACAAGTCATCAGAGCCAGTGGTACAAAAGAAGCGAAGCATGGGACCAGAGAAAACCAAAGCGATGCATGAACAGGTCACGGAATTGTTAAACGCCGGTATACTCCGTCCAGTGAAATACCAAACATGGGTCGCCAACCCCGTAATGGTCGCCAAAGCTAACGGAGGATGGCGAATGTGCGTGGATTACAAGGATTTAAACAAAGCCTGCCCAAAGGATTGCTATCCACTACCTGAGATAGATCTGAAAGTCGATTCCCTGGCTCCGTTCCGCTTCAAATGCTTTCTTGACGCCTACAAAGGCTATCATCAGATTCAGATGGCGAAGGGCGATGAAGATAAAACTGCCTTCAGAACAGACATCGGCACGTTCTGTTATACAAAGATGCCCTTCGGACTCAAGAATGCGGGAGCAACGTATCAGCGTCTCATGGACTCGGTATTTGCCACACAGATTGGCGTGAACTTGGAGGTATATGTAGATGACCTCGTGATCAAAAGTGCAGAGGAGGATCGAATGCTAATCGATATACAAAAAACTTTTGACCAATTACGACAAGTCCGCATGAGATTGAATCCAAGCAAATGCTCCTTTGGCATGGAAGAAGGCAAATTCTTGGGGGTCATCGTCACAAAAGAGGGTTTCCGAGCAAACCCTGAAAAGGTGCAAGCAATAGAGCGCATGCCATCACCGGCTTCGGTCAAAGAGGTACAGACCTTGATGGGCCGACTTGTAGCCCTGAACCGTTTCCTATCAAACTACGCATCAAGGTCATTCCCATTCGTGAGCACGCTTCGCAATTGCTTGAAGAAAACAAATTTCAGATGGACACCCGAAGCAGAAACCGCGTTCCAGGATATGAAACAGTGCCTCATGAATCTACCAACGCTGACAGCCCCGCGACCCAAGGAACCGCTCACCCTATACTTAGCGGTAGCGGATAAGGCGGTAGGTGCGGCCTTACTGGTAGACCGTAAAGGAGTACAAACGCCCGTCTATTATGTAAGCCGAACACTGTTAGACGCAGAGACACGCTACTCCACCATGGAAAAGCTCGTATTGGCTTTGGTACACGCTTCACGGCGCTTACGGCGGTACTTTCAGGGGCACCCAATAAACGTACTCACCGACTACCGCATTAGTGATGTCCTGAAAAAGCTAGAACTCTCGGGAAGACTAGCAAAGTGGGCAATTGAGTTAGGAGAACACGAAATCTTCTACAAGCCACGACCAGCCATCAAAGGGCAAGTTCTGGCGGACTTCACGACAGAAGTCCCCGCCGACAAGATAGCAGAATGTCTAATGGAGCAAGATCCACCGTCACCAACGGCCGAAAACGACAAGTGGTCGCTCTACACCGATGGTGCGAAGAGCGAGGACGGCGCGGGAGTGGGCTTACGGCTCATTAGCCCAGACGGCGCCGAATTCACGTATGCAATCCGCCTAAACTTTGAAAGTACAAACAATGAAGCGGAATACGAGGCCCTGCTAGCAGGACTCCGAATCGCGGACAAGATGGGCGCCCGTTTCCTCGACGCGCATGTAGACTCGATGCTCGTGGCTGCGCAAGTAAACGGACAATACGAGGCGAGGGATAGCAAGATGGCCCTGTACCTGGAGCAAACTAAAAAGCTCATGCATCGGTTCGCACATTGCAGGGTCCTCCACATTAACAGGAGCGAAAACAAACCCGCTGACGCTCTAAGTAAGATGGCAGCCTCCGTTTTCGAGCACATGGCCAAGGACGTCAGAGTTGAGGTATTAAGTGCACCGTCCGTATCCGCACATCAAGTAAACGTCGTGCAGGTGGGCACGTCGTCATGGATGACTCCGATAATCGCCTACCTCACAAGGGTTCTCTACCGACAGACAAATCCGAAGCACGAAAAATACAGCACAAGGCCATGCATTATCAAGTGATAGACGGCACCTTATATAGGCGGTTGTACTTGGGACCCCTACTGAGATGTGTTGACACAGAAAAAGCTATGTTCCTGATTAAAGAGGTGCACGAAGGGATCTGTGGCCTACACGCTGGACCAAGAATGGTAGTGGCGAAACTAATGAATGCGGGATATTATTGGCCTGGCATGCATGTGGATGCCGTCAAAATACTCCGCAGATGCTACGCCTGTCAACGTCACGCTCCAAGCACATTGCGTCCCAAGAACGACTTAGTGCCAGTCACATCGGCATGGCCGTTCCAAAAATGGGCAATCGATATAGTGGGACCATTCCCGACAGCCCCAGGAAACGTTAGATACCTCATTGTGGCAATTGATTATTTCACGAAATGGATCGAAGCCAAGCCACTCGTATCCATCGATGCCCGTGCGGTAAAGCGCTTCATCTGGGAGTTTATCATTTGTCGCTTCGGCTTGCCAATGAATATCGTCAGCGACAATGGCCTACAGTTCACGGATTCCGGGCTCCAAGAATGGCTGACAAGCATGGGGGTGGAACAGACCTTCACGTCCGTGGCTCACCCGCAAGCCAACGGACAGGTCGAACGAGCAAACCGCAGCATTGTCAATGGAATCAAAACCCGCTTAAACACCAAGCGGACAGGTTGGGTGGACGAGATTCCAAACGTCTTATGGGCGCACCGCACGCTAACCAAAAGCAGCAACGGGGAGACACCCTTTAGTCTAACATACGGCACCGAGGCCATGATCCCCGCCGAAATAGGGTGCCCATCTGCACGCGTCATGCTAGCCTCAAAGACTGACAATGACGCTGAATTACGCCTCAACCTGGACCTTCTAGAGGAACGAAGAGGGTTGGCGGCACTCAAAGAGGCCAAATATAAAAGACAATTGGAACAATACTACAACGCCAGGGTAAAGAAGACGCATTTCCATGTTGGGGATTTTGTGTTCCGTCTCAACGAAGCATCGACGGCTGAAGCACCTGGAAAGTTAGCACCGACCTGGGAGGGCCCGTACAGAGTCCAAGAGATACTCGGAAAGGGTGCATATGCGTTGGAACGCTTAGATGGCACCCCAATCCCAAGGTCATGGAATGTGGCCCAGCTGCGTACTTGTTACATGTAATAGTTTCAGGTCTAACAATGTCATGTAGTATTCCAAGTCGGCTTCATGCCTTATCAATGATATATGTTAGCATTTTAATTTACAGCCCACGACACAACGTTAACATCAGCACCAGTACTAAAGAGGCATGTGGGCGTTTTCACGCAACACAGCCACCTTGGTCCGCGAAGTTCGCCTTCATAAGCAACTCATCGCGGACTAAGCAGATCAGAGGCATGTTGGCGTTTTCACGCAACACAGCCACCTTGGTCCGCAAAGTTTGCCTTCATAAGCAACTCATCGCGGACTAAGCAGATCAGAGGCATGTTGGCGTTTTCACGCAACACAGCCACCTTGGTCCGCGAAGTTTGCCTTCATAAGCAACTCATCGCGGACTAAGCAGATCAGAGGCATGTTGGCGTTTTCACGCAACACAGCCACCTTGGTCCGCGAAGTTTGCCTTCATAAGCAACTCATCGCGGACTAAGCAGATCAGAGGCATGTTGACGTTTTCACGCAACACAGCCACCTTGGTCCGCGAAGTTTGCCTTCATAAGCAACTCATTGCGGACTAAGCAGGTCAGAGGCATGTTGATGTTTTTACGCAACACAGCCACCTTGGCCCGCGAAGTTTGCCTTCGTAGACAACTCATCGTGGGCTAAGCAGAACAAGGGCGCGTCGGCGTTCTCACGCAACACAGCCATCTTGGCCCGCGAAGTTTGCCTTCGTAGACAACTCATCGTGGGCTAAGCAGAACAAGGGCGCGTCGGCGTTCTCACGCAACGCAGCCACCTTGGCCCGTGAAGTTCGCCTTCATAAGCAACTCATCGCGACCCGAACAAACAAGAAGCATGTTGGCATTTTCATGCAACATAGCCACCTGGGCTCGCAAGGTGCACCCTCAAAAAGAAAGGCAGTACAAACTGAGCGGGTCAGAACGAAAAATAGGGACATGGGCTATGAAAACAACAAACAAGTCAAACAACCATAATATTAAGTCCATTCCATATCAAACTAACATCCACAAAACATCGGGCATCCGAGTACATTAGCAAAAAACAAGCCCCGAAGGAGCACAACATAGATGCCCGATAATCCTAACTATTACATACATCATCAAAAACAACGACCAAGTGACGCCAACACCTAATCTAAGACGATAAGGTGGGCCCATGAATCGCCGTTACGACGGAACCGGACCTTAGGGGTAGGCCGGACCACCGCCGGACAGGCCAGGATGGCCGTCGGCCGATCACTAGAACCCACGGAGGAGGAACGCTCCGTGGCAAGGAGCTGCCCACAAACTTCGGCCAAGGCCCTCATACGCCGCTCCCCAGCGGCGGAACTCTCGCCGGTGGCTGGAGGCACACCTCCGGCAGCTGCTTGCATGCAGACATTGGCCAAGATCTTCAACCGGCTCTCCGGATCGTCTGGGCAAGGCATCATTTCCGGTGGGTCACCCGGAGGAACTCCACTTCTCAGAGCCAGCAAGCACTCGACCACCAGAGTATCTTCCAACTCATCACCGGAAACTTTTTCACACGAACGGAGATTCGCCATCGTGATGAGAAACACCGGAAGAAAGAAAAAGATAAGAGAGAAGGGATCAATGAGCAAGTTAGCACAAAATGACCCTATTTATACACAATTAAAGGGGTTATCATGATTCGCCATTAATACCGGGGGTCACTTCAATCGACAAATAGTGACAAGTGTCACCTGCAGCCGTCTGTCACACCATCAGAAGTCATTAATGACTGACGGCTGACGCCTAAAATCCCTAAAGCAATCATGACAAGAAGCTGAAAAGACATGCACAAATGAAAGGGCAAAAGGCACACAAAACGTCATTACAAAACATAAGTGTTCGACACGCAAATTCAAACAAATTAAAAGAGTTCGACACTCATTCCTCCCCGAAGTCAACACGGTCAATGAAATCATCTTCAACATCGTCGACAAGCGGCGCGGAAGAAGCACTCGCATCCAGTGTTGCGGTCGAAGGGCCCTCACCACGGAGAGCAGCCGCCACCCCGCGCAGCTTCTTCTTGGTTCTCTCTTTCCTTCTCCACTTGTAACTCTTCTTCCGCCTCCTCAAAGGCAGCACGAAGAAGCCGCACCCCATCAACCGACTTAGCACATTCAGCGACCACGTCCATCACGGGGAAAGTTAACTCATCATATGCCGCAACCTCCGCATCATACTCCGCCTCCGCGTCCACGTCACGATAAGGGTTGTCTTCCAAAGCATGCCCGCTGAGACAGAAGTCGAATCCCTGTCTGAAGCCAAGGACAGCGCCAAATTGCTTAGACTTCTCCAACAAGCGAGCAACGGCCTGAACCATCGTCGGTTCCTCCCACACGCGAGAAAAAACCTACAAGACAGAGAATTAACAAATGACAAGGTACGCAACGACGCGTCAAAACAGTGGAAGGGAAGGCAGAAACGCATACCCCTTGGATCCCAGTAGTCATCAACCAGTTCACATCATTCAATGCTTCTTCCTGACTATTTTGGGCAACGCGTAACATGTCCTGAGCACTATCGCGGGAGGCAGTAAGGTCCTGGACGTCGGTTCTAAGGGTTTTCTTCTCGTCGCGGAGGGCATCAATCTCACGCTTCAGCAGCATAATGTCATTTTCCAGCCCTGACACGCAGGAAGATTGAACCAACACCTCGTCCTCCTTTTTGGCTAAATCCGCGCGAGCACTGGCGGTTTCAGATCTCTCCTTCTCCAACTCGAGGTCTTTGGCTTCCAATGCAGCTTTGAGGTGATCGAGCTCACTTTCTAAACCCCGGGCGCGGTCACGCTCCTTAGCGATAATTTGGTTTGTAGCTTCACAAGACGCCTTCCATTCCTGGAAAGACTTGGCGTGGCGCTCCTCAGCGGACTTAGCCTGCGCAACAGCATCAGATAAAGCTTTAGACTGGGCCACACAATCTTTATTATGCTTGTCAAGCACATTCTTAAAGGCTGCTTTGCGCGCCGCCAATTCCTGTTCAGCCTGAAGCAATTCCTGGTACCCGCGCCGCACCTCACTTAACGTAGCTGCAGCCATCGCCAACCCGGCGACGCCGTCTTGCAGAAGCGCCAGACGGTCGCGTTTGGCAGCATATGCCCGCTCGGCGGGAGGAATAGAACCCGATAACCATTCCTCGCATGTCTCTATTTGGAAGAAGCGGCCGTCCTCACGAACAGACCAGTCAGGCCTGTATATTGGCCCAGTAGCAACATCAAGCCTAAGACCGCTAGACGCTATCCCGGTAGTATCAGCTTTTTGGGATTACTGCCGCCGGCGGGCATGTTCTCTTTCACAGACCCTCCACCATCGCTTCCACCCGCTGATCCGCCACCTGACGACAAGTCAACATATCCCGTACTCTCAAAGGCACCACTAGAGAAACCAGGATCGTGCGGTTGCTCCATGCCACTCGGAGACTTAGCTTGCAATCCGACACCCACATCCTCACCAACTTGAACACCTTTCCCTTTTTCCTTCTCCTTTCGCCTTGTCTCAGCCAACAGCTTAGCTTGCTGTAACTCGGCTTCTCGAATTTCCTCAGACTGCTTCTCGGAGGCGGACCGATCATCTCCTTGAGGCGAAGGCTGGGGACGCACTTCAGTCTCATGCGCTCGTCCGCTGTCCCCTCCGGCAGTCGGGGCATCAGGCGGAGTAGACCCGGTAGATCGCCCACCAGTTACTTCAGATAACTTCGGCCCACCAGGGAAAAGCAACGATGCACCTACAAAAACTCAGAACGTGAGGAACGGAGTACAAGGGAATAGGAACAGAACGCCGAACAAGGCTATACCTGGGTGAACCTCCTTCACAATTTTTGAAGCCAAACGAGGCCGCTTGTGGGACACAGCCAATTTAACTTTCAGGTTGGACGCGGAAGCATCTCCTTCGGGCACCTTCCGCTTGCCCGCATCCATCATGCTCACCACATCCCGCAGCCTCTTCCCAGCACCATGACCACCGCTCCCCAACCCCCCACCGGAACGACTAGAGACAGGTGGCGTGGTAAACACCTCCACATAATCCCCTTTGTCTTTGGCCCCACCAGATGCGGGCGGCTGTTGAGAAGAACCGCTGCCACGACTGATACCTGCACGAGCCTGACCGCGGTGAGATAACGAGTACGAATCATCCTCAGACTCATCATCGGATATAAACATAAGATTAACCCCTCCAGCAGAAACTGCATTTCGAGGGCGGGGATTAATGGGAACATCACCTGGAATTAGGGTGTGTCCGGAAAAATCCTTAACATTGACGGCTACAAAGTTTTTGAGCGTTTGTTCCACCAAAGGTTCTTCATCCGCTCGGAGCGGCTCCCATCTGAATTCCCCATCCACTCCAGCCACAATTGAGTAAAAACAGCTTGTTTCTGCAAAAGCAACGTCAAAGTCAAATGAACGGTCAAAGCTAAATTAACGCGACATAACAAACAGCGTAGACCGGACGTACCTTTACCACCCACATAAAAGTGCGGGTTCTGGTCAGCCCTCCCGCCCACACGGCTGACACCCGCCATCACCAATGCCTCCGGTCTCACGTTCGCCATCTCAATGGAAGTCACCTGCTGTGTAATCCTCTCATACCAATCGAAATCAGAATAATTGATGACTGGGAAATCTTTCAATTTCGACTTGGCGGAAACCGCCAGCCACTGCAAGGGCACCGGCACAACCCCCTGCCGGATAAAGAAGAATTTTGTTTTCCAGTCATGCATGCTACGAGGCGGTTCGTTTCCAACGGGCCTAATCCGGCTCCGCTGGGTAAAGGAAAACCATTGCGGGCCCCCACGGGTAAGCCGATAGAAGGCATTGAACATCTCAAAGGGTGGCTCAACACCTTGGGAACGACACACGAACTCAAAATGCACCATTCGGGTCATACCCAGGGGAGTCACCTAAGTCAGATACACTCCATACCGAAGGAGCAGGTCGCAGACAAACCGTGTCGCCGGTAGCCGAAAGCCAGCCAGTTGAAAGTGTGCAGCATACAACGCCATCATGCCAGGCCCCGCATGGAGGACGGTTTCTCCGTCGGCCGGCAGCGTTGGCTCCCAACACGCCGGAATCTCATATAATTCTAGAAACTGCTCAAACGAATCCCTTTTCCACTTGATCGGAGCGTCGGCCATACAAACGGCTTCCTTTTTGCCCCTAGCATCAGCATCGGCCATTTCGATTAGACGAAAAAACTTGGATAGGATTCTGGACTAAAAATCGGCAGACGGTTACCACGAAAGAAAGAAGTGAAAGACTCCTTTAACCGATCAGAAGGCAAAAAATGAACAAATGAGGGAATGAAAGGTTATATATACTGCCCACATTAATTGCAGTGGGCCACACTGACACATATAGGCCCATCACCAGCATGACACGTGGCCCACTACAGCAAAAAACCCTGCCACGCGCAGCGCGTCTCCCACGCGCACCTGACACGAGTACTCCAAAAGTCGCTTCCCCATAACTGACATGACGGCAAAACAGACGCGGCAGACAAAGAGTCAGTCACTTCAACTGTCAGACAAAAAAGCAATGATGACAACCTTCTGAATTCCCCACAAGGGCAAGCTCGTCCATAACCTCAAACATAACAGTCATGGCAGAAAGACGACCCGCTTGACGTAACTCGTAAAAACCCGCCGGAACATACAATCCGCAAAAACACCACAGCTCTTTTCTCCCAATCAGTCCATCAACGCTCATGCTTTTGCTACACACAACCAAGTGCGTCACTGGACTAGGGGGACTTGAAGGGGTAGGGACCCAAATTGACTTGGGCCCCTACCCAAAGCTAAAGCCCAAACACGGGAGATGGCCCACAAGGCCCAGGTGATCACAACGTCAACCATGGGCAGGGCAAGCCCATCACCTATGGATCCTGCCATAGCAACCCGGGCGCGGGTTGCCATCACCAGGCGCGGATACTGGACCAACATCCGCCAGGGTTCAAGGACGAAGCCAAGGCAAACACGTGGCGATAACCCATACGATCGTACAACATGGTACGAGCCAACCAGAGTCCAACGACGTGTGGCGACGAACATGCAGCACGATCGGCTAACGGGGGAATCACACGTGTCCAAGACCAGACCCTGTAAGACCCTAACCCGTAATCACGCGATTATTGCCTAATCTTACGGGTTTTGACCTTAACTAAAAACCACTCCCGATTAAAACTTTGAAATTTTCTTTATAAGTCAACCCATTAAGATCAAATACATGTTTGATTCACACAAATTTTTACTTTTTAATAATTGAAACGTATTTTAAGATGTTGCGTTTTAACGGGAGTTCCTTAGATTCTAGTGCGGAAGCTTGATGAGTGTTCGGGCGTGTTCGGTTCTTCTCGCGACTTGATCCTTGCTCCGGGTCGTCCCTTGAATGTTTACCTAGCACCATCACACAAAGAATGGTTAGTGGGTTGTCAATAATACATTTAAACTAGTGTGAGAGTCGTTACACGTCGAAACGGAACGAACCAGGCCCAACGGCCCTTTATCAGGAGAACAAACTGCTGCAACTTTTGCGCAGCAGCTGTTCGGATCTCTTTTACCCCTTCTAAAACCCAAAATCCGACTTCGACTTTCAAATAAGAATTGTTCTACGCTCCGAGAGCTTTCCAGGCATATAAAGAACACCTCCTAACGATTTTTCTACAATTTTATACGCAATTTTAAAGTTCGTGCTGACATGCAGGTCAAAGCGCGCGGCCGCTCGGTCTCTGTGAGCGGCCGCTCGAAGCTTCTGATGTGATTTTGGTGGCTTTTAAGCGTGGGAATCATGTCGCAACCGCATTTGATGATTCCCGAAGCCTAAGTAATGACTTGCTGACTAAATAAACCTTTGTTTGACTGAAATTATGGTCCGGTTTATGTCGCCATGATCCGGTTCTTAGTTTTGAATGTTTATGGCGACTTTTACCCAATTTGACCCATTAAGGCCTTAATTCAAACAAGGCACTTTTGACCACTTAAAGTGCATACCGTTTGAGTTGTCAAGTCATTAGACACTTGATCAACAAAAGCGTTTGTCCGATTTGTTTCATTATGACTTGGTTTCTTAGAATCAACCTTTATAAATCCTTTAAATCCCCAAAATGCCCCTCATGGTCAAATCTTTCGATTTAGCCATTCGTGGCGAAACTTCTTGTTTCAAATCCAATGTTTTTGACTCAATGACTTGTTTAAAAACCTCTAAGTCCTTCCGGACTAGAGTTTCATCATTTCTCAAGTTTTCGCTTGTTTAGTAGATTCCAAGCGCGTTTGCGCGCATTAGACATAGTTAGGGAAATAAATTACTTGATTTGCACCCACACTTCATGTGGGTAGTTTTAGTACCCATGTTACTTCGCCCGAAGGTGTTTAATTAGCTACGGACTTACCGGGTGGTGTTGACCCATTCTCATACCTTGTGCGTATCCTCCATGATTCTTAGCACCAAGCGTGCATGCGCAAGTGCATTTACCTGCGTGCTTTCTAAATATACACATTAATTCCTCGGGACTCAAATGGTAATACCTTGCCATTTGATCCGTTTAACCTCATGAATTTTAATGCTTGAAATACAAGCATCAAGTGTTGGACCCAAATGATGAGGACTTCACCATTTGACCCGTTTAGACCCATAGTTCAAGTTACTATATTACACAAGTTTTTACCTATGGTTCAAGTGACACAACTTGACCCATTTAACATCATGGTTAATGATTTCATTCAATTGATTCCATTTGGATTAAAACATCATTTCTCACATACCTTCTTAATTGACCCGTTTGATAAATTTCACCATTCGGTCATAACTCATTGTCTCGATTAAAGTCGTAAACCACGTTTTGTTTTGAGTGCACTTAAGGCAACTCATTTAGTACATTCCACCCCTTGGGATTTACCATTATCACATACACTAGATTCGAGACGAATGTATACAACAATTAAGCTATGTTATAGTCTAGTGGTGTAAGTACGACTTACCTCGCATCCATTCTTGTTTCCATAAGTATTCGCCTTGCATCCGTTTGACCCGTTTGCTCCCTCTTGGTTGTACCTAACTTGGGGATGAGTCAAACTTGTCTATTAGAATACATAATATGGAATTTTGTTCACTATCCATAACATCATGTATTCATTATCATTTCTAGCTAAATCCATAGCCATTTTCTTACATGTCTAGTTAAGATTAACTCATCTAGGCATTTCATCAAACACTTGGTGTGCATCCACCAATATACTTAGTTTTCAACATTCTAAGTTTAACCAAAGCACAACCGATTGTCCAATTGACATCATAACATGTTATTTAGGCTTTTTAGCCAAAATTCCTCATTAAGAAAACTCCTAAGAGTTAACTAAATCATTAAACATAAAGGGTTTCAACCTAGAGGTGAAACCCCAATTTTCACATATTCACATAATCATATGAGTATAATCAAATACACAATTAAAATGAAATTCATAACCAAATTAGACTTGATTGAGGTTCCCTAAGGTTAGAAAAACCTCCATCAACATACACCTTCACGTTTTTGTGAAAACCCTAGTTTTTCACCATGATCAAGAATGAATCTTACATCAAATTAAGCCAAATAAAAGGTACCTTAGGGTGATTGAACCTTAGATACTTCGTTTTTGTGTAATGCATAGGCTTCCCCTTTGATTTGCCTTGAGTTGGAGCAAGAAATTGGAGGTTTAAGGTTTGGTTGGTGAAGGAGTTTGATCTCCTGATGTTGAGATCGATCAACACACACACAAGTGTGTGTTTTGATTTTATTAAATTTTATTAATAAAACTAGTTTTACCACATTGGCAACTATAGTCCCTCCAAATATCCCCGAGTGTCATTTTCGTATAAAAACTAACTCATAAGCTAGTTTCAAACACCTTTTATTAATTTATAAACATAATATTATTAACTAGGTTATTTCCATACTAGAATATAACCTATATTCTTATACTCTAAGTCTCGTGTAAATATTTTGCTAATCACGCCTAATGGCGTAGTTAGGCGAACGAATGGTTTTGGGGTGTTACAGACCCGCAGGAGACAAACGGTACAGTCTCCGTACGTATTGACCAATAAGAATACACGGGACCACCTCAGCAGGGATCTCCACTAACGAAGGCCAGCAGAGGGGACATTAGTACACTCAATGGCCAATTGTTTTGGCCCAGGCCTGCGACCAGTCACACGACGACACGTCACGGAAATAGGTACGATCACCCTCTATGATTTCTCACTTGTCGTATACTATCTCTTGTTGGGCCTAATTGTGGGCCGGTGTGGAGGCAAACCCTTAGCTGGGCCTTCGGCCCATTGGGTAAGTTAAGGGTGAATGTCGAGGCCCGTGTGGAACCTATTTAAGGAGCACTTCATCTCCTTGAATAGGCCATTCAGAAATCCCTGAAGAACACACTAAGGCTAACCACGTTTTTGTGTCTGCTAAGTAGAATACTTTGGATTCGAGGCGGTCGCCCCACACCGGATATTGTGTTTCTCAGGTACTCAACGTCAGTAAGCCATCCATCTTAGTGAAGGATCTTCTTGCAGAGACGAATAGTTCATACACGCTAGAGGTAAGGACTGTTGTTTCTTCACTAAGCATTAAAACTAACAAGTTTTATAAAAGGTCAGGAAGGAAATTTCCAGGATTGACCAGTAATACAAAAATTGGTTTTGACAAATCTAAACTGAGATGTCACAAGTGTCAGAAGTTGGGACACTTTGCTAGAGAGTGTAGAAACTCTAGCTTTAACCAATCACAATCTGGAAATAACTTTAACCCCAATTATAATAGGAATAATGGAACTCAAGGGAGTGCTCATTTTGTACAGGCACAAGCTCCTCAACAGCAATACATGCCACAAGTACAATATGTTCAAATGCCTGCTCAACAGATGCAGAGCCAACAATCAATCCCTCCCTTTCCAGCTGCTCAACATCCTCCACAGCCTCAACAACCCTCTCAACAAAGTCTTTTCACCTCAGGGTATGTTGACTGGAGCAGTCTCCCTTTTGACACCACAGAGTGCAATCCTGATGCAGACAACAAGGTGTTTGACATCAACTGGGGAGAACCAGACAATGGCAGAAAGAACTTTGCCTTAATGGCATTTGAAGGCTGTACTTCAAAATCTGCATTGTCACAGGTATCAAAAGAATCTTTGACAAAACTTTGTTCAAATTCTTGCAAAGAAACTTTTGCTCTCATAAGAGAGACAAATGTGCACTTACAAGGAAAAGCCATTTAGAAAGAAAATACACTCAGATGAAGTGTGATTTAGAGAGAAAACTTACTGCTAAAACAAAAGAAGCCTCTAAATTAACTAACTCAGCTATTGAAACCCAAGCACAAATTAAAATGATGATAGAAGATCTTGGGAATGTCAGAAAAGAGCTTGCTGACACCAAGATCAGTTGTGAAAAATGGGTGGATTCTTGTAAGGGGTACCAGCTATTGCTAAACAAACAGAGTGCTTCAAATGTTAAGTTTGGCATAGGGTACCATCATGTTGAAACACCAACAGATTTCTCTCCCAAAACTACTGAAGATGGGAGAAAAATTGTTTCAAATGAAACTTCTGAAGGGAAAGACTGCACATCTTTCCATGAAAACTTTCTAAACAGAAATCCTGGTATTTTTAAAGAAAGTACTTCAGAAGTATTAACAAAATCTGACAACAAGCCATCAGTAGTTTCATCTACATCAGGAGTTGAGACTCTGAAAACTACTGATGAGCAAAATCTTTACACTAATGTCAGAAATTTGCCTTAAGATCAAAAACAAAAGGCAAAAGAGTGTGAAATTTGTGGTCTGTTCAACCACAAAACAGAGTTTTGTAGATACAGAAAAGGAATTCAGTTCAATCATAAAATTAAACAACAGGTTGTGGGAAATCAAATCAGAAATGATTATGAAAGAACCTTTAATCCCAAGAAACAACAACCCGAAAACACCTTTTCTCAGAAAAAGATAAAATCTCAACTAAAATCTTTTTCTCAAAACTCTTTATCAGTAGTTAGACCGGATTCATTAGCAGTTTCACAAACTGCTGAGATTCAAAAACTAATGAACTTGGTACAACTACTGATGACCAAGGTTGATGGTGATCCTGAAAAGGATACCACCATGGTTCTTAATGAAAAATCCATTGCCAAAAAGACATGGATTTCTCAACCTGGTCAAGAACAAACTGTTACTGTTCTCAAGAGCAAACCCAAAGCCAAACAGGCTTGGGTTCCTAAATCTAACTAATTTGCTATTGTGTGCAGAGAGTTTCCAGGGGCTTAAACAGCATATGGTATGTTGATAGTGGGGGCTCTATGCACATGACTGGATGCAGATACCTGATAAACAATTTTATCAGCCAAAGAGAAGGATCTGTATCCTTTGGGAACAATGCTAAGGGATATGTGCTAGGACATGGCAATGTCTCCTCTGGCAAAATACAGTTTGACAAGGTCAATCTGGTGGAAAACCTTGAATACAACTTGCTGAGTGTGTCACAAATGTGTGATAAAGGATATTCTTCCTTTTTCACAAAGACAGCATGCAAGATCATCTCACCAGAAGGCCAGAAGTTGATAGAGAAGATCATTGAAGATCATACTTTGCTGATTGCCAAAAGATGTGGCAATGTCTATGCAGTGGACATTGAGAAAGACAAAGTATTGAACAACACTGCCTGTTTCTTCTCAAGGGCATCAACTTCAGAAACAGATCTCTGGCACAGGAGACTTGGCCATGTGAACTTTAAAACCATAAATAAAGTCACAAAAATAGGCTTGGTCAGAGGTCTACCTTTGAAAGTGTACCAGTGTCAAGAACACTGTGTATCCTGTTTAAAGGGAAAACAGCATAAGTCCTCCTATAAGTCTATTGAAGAATCAAAAACAACTGCATGTCTTCAACTACTCCATATGGACTTATTTGGACCTGTCAAGATTATGAGCCTTGGTAAGAAGAAGTACTGCTTAGTCATCATTGATGACTACTCAAGATTCACATGGGTATTCTTCTTATTCTCCAAGGATGAGGCTGCTGAAATCATCAAGTTCTTCATTCTACAAGTGGAGAAACAATATTCTCTACCTGTCAAAACCATTAGAAGTGATAATGGGACAGAGTTCAGGAACAAAACTCTGGATGAATTCTGTTTGTCTAAAGGGATTATTAGACAATACAGTGTTCCCAGAACTCCTGAACAAAATGGTGTAGTAGAAAGGAAGAACAGAACCTTAATAGAAGGAGCAAGAACAATGTTAGCTGATTCTGGACTGCCCTTGTACTTTTGGGCAGAAGCAGTTAACACATCATGTTATGTTCAGAATAGAGTTCTTGTGGTCAAGAGACATTCCAAGACTGCCTATGAAGTTCTTCATGGCATGAAGCCCCTTATCTCCTTTTTTAGGGCTTTTGGGTGTCAATGTTTCATCTTGAACATCAAGGAATCTATTTCAAAGTTTGCTGCCAAAGTTGACTCAGGTTACTTTCTTGGTTACTCTTCAACTAGAAAAGCCTACAAGGTTTTTAATTCTCACACCAGGATAGTAGAAGAAACATTGAATGTCAAGTTCAATGAGTCAAAACACACTCTTATTCCAGCACATCCTGCTGAACTTTTTGACCTTGACAACTTCCACTTTGGACCTGAGAAGGCTGTTACTTCATCAAAACCTACTTATTATGGTGACAAAAGGGTTGATGATGAGGATCCCACACCATGGACTCCTCAAACAGTTATCAAGTCAACTTCAAGATCATCAAAAGTTCCCCAAACTTCTGATCAAACAAGTACTGAGGAACAAACTCAAACTTCTGATTCAGTAGATCCAACTACTGAAGATCAGGAAACATCTGAACCAGATATTATAGACCTCAGTAGTTTGTTTGAAGAACATGAGCCACCTACATCTGTCAGTGGTTTACAACAACTGATTGAACACAGAGATCATCCACTTGATCAAATCATGGGTGATATAGCTTCAGGTGTTCTTACCAGAAACCAGCTCTCCAACTTTTGCCTATTTTCAGCCTTTTATCTCACAGTTGGAACCAAAGAAGTACCAGGAAGCCCTCAAAGACAATAATTGGGTGCAAGCTATGCAAGATGAACTGCTTCAGTTCAACAAGCAACAGGTCTGGGAAATCTGTCCTTTACCTCCAAACAAGCAACCAATTGGCACAAGATGGGTTTTCAGGAACAAACAAGATGAAGCTGGTATGATAATCAAGAACAAGGCAAGACTGGTAGTTCAAGGGTACTCTCAAGAAGAGGGAATTGACTATGATGAAACCTTTGCTCCAGTTGCAAGGCTTGAGGCCATCAGGTTATTTCTGGCCTATGCCATTTCCAACAAAATTAAAGTTTATCAAATGGATGTAAAAAGTGCATTTTTGTATGGAAAAATAAAAGAGGAGGTGTATGTCTGTCAGCCACCTGGGTTTGAGGATCCTTCTCATCCTGAGTGGGTGTACAGACTGGACAAAGCTCTTTATGGGCTCAAACAGGCTCCAAGAGCCTGGTATGATACACTCTCCACCTTTTTACTCAAAAATAACTTTACAAGAGGTGCCATTGATAAAACTCTTTTCATTAAACATGTTGGAAATCATGTCTTACTTGTTCAAATTTATGTTGATGATATCATTTTTGGTTCAACAAACACAAAACTGTGTGATGATTTTAAGAAACTCATGCAATCAAAATTTGAGATGAGTACCATGGGAGAACTGCAGTACTTTCTGGGACTGCAGATCAAGCAACAAACAAATGGAACTTTTATACATCAATCAAAATATGTTAAAGAATTATTAAACAAATTTTCTTTAAAAGACTGTAAATCATGTTCCACTCCCATGACACCAATCACACAAGTTGAACCTGATGATCAAGGAAAACAGGTTGATCAAACCATGTACAGATGCATGATAGGTTCCCTTTTATATCTAACTGCTTCTAGACCAGATATTATGTTTTCAACATGTGTCTGTGCTAGATATCAATCAGCACCAAGGGAATCACACCTTATAGCAGTCAAAAGAATTTTCAGATATCTGAAAGGAACTCCAACACTTGGAATTTGGTATCCTGCTTCAAGCAATACCAAGTTATCAGCTTTTTCAGATAGTGACTATGCAGGGTGTAAGATGACAAGAAAATCAACATCTGGTGGTTGTCAATTCCTGGGTAACTGTCTAGTGTCATGGCAATCAAAGAAGCAAACATCTGTTGCAACTTCAACTGCTGAAGCTGAATACATTGCAGCTGCAAGTTGTACATCACAGATACAATGGCTCCAATATCAACTTCTTGATTATGGAATCAAAGAAACCAAGACACCTTTGTTTGTAGACAGCAAATCTGCCATTAGCATCATTCAAAATCCGGTACAGTTCTCAAAAACCAAACATATTGAGATCAGGTACCATTTCATAAGAGATTGCTATGAAAAAGGCAAGATTGAGGTGAAGCATGTAGCAACAGCTAATCAAATAGCTGACATCTTCACAAAACCCCTTGACACATCAACATTTCAGAAGTTAGTATCCATGCTTGGGATGCTAAATTTGTAAGTGTTTATTTTATTTTTCTGCACATATTTTCAGTTTTTCACTTACAAAAGGACAAAAGTCTGAAACAAAACTTCTGAAAAGAGAGAAACTACTGATGAACAAAACATCAGTATGGGAAAAATTCTGAAAAGTGTAAAACTTCTGATAAAATAACTTTCAGAAGTTATGAATAAAAGTATTTATAAAACATTTCTCATCAGATTTTAAAACTACTGAAGAGGAAATGGGAACTACTGATGAAGTAATCCTTCATCAGCAGTTTAGTCAAAAAGGGCAAATATGACTTTTCCCATCATCAGAGGTTTAGACCTAGTCGGTTTAAAACTTCTGATAAAAAGATTTTTAACCAAGGCGGTTTAAAAACTTCTAATAAAGAAGATTCAAGCGGTTAAAAACTTCTGATAAATACCTTTTTCAACACTTATCCTTTCAAATTCAAAATATCCCTTTTTCTCTCTCAAAAACTCTCTCAATAACCTAAACCTGCAAATCAACTGTTCGATCAACCAAAAACAAAAACCACATGGCTCTCGTTCTAAAACAGGGACACAATCAAAGGGCCTTTCTTGAAAAACAAGAAGGCTGGTCCCAATACGATGAGATCATTGATCTTGTCGTAAAATCCCAATATTTTACTGCTCTCACAATAAACCCACCAATTCATACTGAAACTCTAAATGAGTTCTGGGCAAATGCTGAGACGGTGACGGCTGATGATGAAATCATTTCCCTCAACTCAAGAATACAAGGGAAACCACTGACCATCACACCGGCCACATTAGCAACAAGACTGGGCCTGGATGATGTAACTGCCCCTCATCATGTTGCTAATTCTGATATTTACCTAACCATGACAGAGTGTGGTTATCAAGGTACTCTCTCCCATGCTACTATCTTCAAAAAATATTTTGAACCAAAATACAAGCTTTTGTTTCATTATATTATTATGTGTTTGAGTCCAAAAACAGGGTCTTATGACCAGATGCCCTCCACTTTTCAACCAATATTTCATTCCATAGTGAATGAAACCAAATTCAGGGCATCAAAATTATTTTTCAATGAGTTGGTGTTACATCATAATAATACCAAGAAAAAGTTTTTGTTGTACCCAAGGTTCATTATGCAATGCATAATAGGGGAACTGGGTAATGAGGTGCTTGTGGGAAAAGTTTCAACTTTAAGTCCATTAACCTCACAAGCATACTCTAGGCATAACAAACCGGCTACCTGGCCAGAAGATGATCAGGGAGAACAACAACAAGTCCCCCTGAAGCCCACATCTTCCAAACTCACCCCACCAAAAGCCAAAAAGCCCAAGCCAACAAAAACAAAAACCCACCAACCCAAAAGAAAAGCTGTTCAGGAGGTTGAGATGCCTGAACATGTTCATGAGCAATCTGCTCTTCAAATAGGTGAGACTGAAACATCCTCTCAGTCTCATCCATCTCAAACCCCACCAAGAGCACCCATAACTATCTTATTCAAAAGAAAAAGACTTAGAAAAACTATTGAAACTCACTCTTCTTTTGAAACTGCTGATCAACCAATTTCACCTATTGCCCAAACTACTGAACCAACCCCTCAAATTTCTAAACCAGAGGCAATAGAAATTGCCAAACTTCTCTCTGGGCTAAAAGAGAAAGTCCCATCTGATTATGTCAGTCCCCTACAACCACAACAAACAGGGGACATAACCACAACATCAGACATGGATGTGGACATCACTAGCCCTAACCTAAGAGATGAGGGTGGACCAGAGTCTTTAAGCCCAATTTTAGAGACTCTTGGGGCATCTGAGGCTGCTACTACTCAGTTACCACCCAGTGGTGGATCTGAGGATAGAAGTAATATAGCTAAGACCTCAGATGTGGCAACTACTGATGAAGGCTTAATGCCTGAAGTAGGAAATCCTCAGAACCAAGAACAAGAGGTTCATGAGAGAATTGAGTTGGGCTCAGCTCATGATTTAATTGAGACAGTCCTCAATGAGGACAATATCAGGGATTCAGATGATTCCATTAATTTGGATGATATTTCAAAAACTAAAACTACTGAATTGACGGCACTTTATGAAGGTCCTGTTTCAGGGGTATCCAAGCTCAAGAAGCCAGTCACCCCTGCACAGGTTAAAGTCCACTCAATCCCTAAAACCCCTAGAGTGGCATCCTCTGTACAACATGAGGATCTCCCAAAAACACACCCTTCACAACAAATGCCTACCCAATTCCCTGGGCAAACAAGCATAGACTTGAACCAGCTATGCAGCCCAGAGGGTCCCCTGTACCACATGATGAACACTCTCATCAAGAATCACTTCCAAACATACACAGCTAACTTGGAGCTGTCAATCAAGAACCAATTTGGAGTGATCAAGACAAAGATGAATGATCTGTCCAACAAGATAGAATTCAACAGCAAACAGATTGCTCATCTTCAAGGTCAATTCTCCCAACCCTCAACCTCTAAACTTAAACTTGATGAATCCAAAAAGGGGGAGAAAATTAGGGAACCTAAGGAGTCATTCCAAGCCAGGATAAGGGCAAGAGTGGCCATCCTTGAAAGAGATCAGAAGGATCAAGCCAGAAAAGAAAAACTGGCCAAACAGTTTGGTGTCTCAGTGGAAGAAATTGAAGCCACAGAAAAAGAAGATGAGACCCAAACCTCTGAAGAATCCCTAAGGCATAATGAAGAAACTTCTGATGGCAAAAGTTCTGATGAAGAATCAGAAAGTACTGAAGACAATCCTTCAGTAGTTGACAAACCATCAGCAGTTGTCAACCCATCAGAGGTTAACACTTCCAAACCTCAAACTGCTGACCCTTCCAGAACAACTGCTCCCATTCAACCAACATCTGATCCTATCAGGCCTACTACAACAGTTACAACAATGACTGTACTAAACCCTTCTCCTATCTCTCAATCAGCTGAATTACTAGAGAAGAGTTTAGTTGCAGCCAACAAGAAGGCCAGAGAAGATCTGATCTGAAAAACTCTGGAAGAAAGGGATGATCTAGACTTAAGCCATGAAGAAAAACTTCAGGCCTATGAAGCTGAACTACAAAGGCAGGCTAGCCTTGATGAGATTGCTGAACAAGACAAAAGACAACAATTGATGTCTTACATCACAAAGAACAGCAAGACTAAAGCCTACACACTCAAGGGACTCTCTATGCAAGAGCTAACAAGAAGAGCCCAAATCATTGCAGACAAACTGGCCACAAGCAAAGAAGGAAAGGCCAAGAGAGCCCAGATGATAGATGAATTAGTAGCAGAAGGCTATGGTTCAAAAGCCTCGGTATCCAGATGGAAAGAAGAAAGACTGATGGATACTTATAGAAAATACAAGGCTGCCAAGGCTGCAAATCCAGAGAAGTTTCAAACTGCTGATCCTTCAAGATCAGTAGTTAGAACTTCTGGTGTATCAACAAGAAGGCCTGCTACTCAAAGAAAGAAAGCAGAGGACAATGTCAAAACTGATTTCAAAATGGTACTACTTGAAGGAAGTTCAATAGTCCATTCAGATTTTGACATTGAGGAGAAACCTCTGTTAACACAATTCAGGGATCCTTCCACTTTTGCCTACCAAATCCAAAAGACTATCAAAGACAAGATGCATACCAAGGTAGTGACTGAACACCATCTCCCAACTATTCAGATGCCTGATATGCAACAACAACAACAAGGAAGAGACTCCCACCTGAGGTTAACTGAAACAGAAAGCATCCAACACTCAGGATCATCAACCCAAGGGACAAGTCTGGTTCCCTATTCCTCTGACTTTAACAAGTCAAAGGTACCTATCATCAGATGGTCACTTACTGATAACAACTCAGTATTGTTGACAAGAAGAGACCTTTCAAGCAGGGCTTACAAGAAGATCAGTGATCTAAAGAAACTGTCAACACAAGACCTGCTCACAATTCAACATCTGGAACCACAGAGAGGATCTCTATCTGATGGACAGTTAAACCAGCTCAAGAACACCATGTACAAAGAGATATGGAAGATTGTTCAAGACAGAAGAAAATCATAAGGAATTAGTAAGGTTTTGGCTTCATCAATCCAGGGGGAGATTGTTAGGACAAAGAGGATTGTTGAAACCACTTTTGGAAACCTTAGTCTAATTCACTTCTGTCATTTTGGCTAAGTATAGAAGTACTGAAGAGAAGACAAGAAACTGCTGAAGAGAAGATATGAGAAGTGCTGAAGAAGAAACTTCATCAGAAGTTCTGAAGTCCAAACCAGACAAGTTCACTTCAGAAGTACTGAAGACAAACTACTCATCAGTAGTTTGTCATTCATCAGCACTTAGCATCAGATATTTTCCACCGCCTTTTGTATCAGTAGTTTATTATTTATTATTACTTTTAGCTGTATTTGTTAGTTTCAATGTTGCAACTTGTGCAACTTGTTTCTGATGTTTCTGTACTTGCTTTTTGGGCAAGATACATGTATGTAAACGTCTATAAATAGGAGGCTTCAACCTTCTATTTTAGACATTGATTTTAATAGAAAAATCCTTCAAACACTTTCACTGTTCTATTCCATTTCAGTATTTATTGTGAATCTGTCTAAGTATCTAATTCTCATTTACTGCTTAGATTCATAATAAATACTTGTCATTATTAGTTTCAATCATCTAGGGGGAGTAATAACTCTTCCTAAGTATAAAAAGTGTTGCGTTAACTTATACATTCCGCTGTGCTTATAATCTGATATACAAGAGCTTGCTAAAACACTTAAGTGTCAAAGATAGCAAGTTCTTACTTAAACAAAAGAGCAAACTGATCCAACAATTCACATTTCCCCGTTGTGCTAACCCGCACATTCATGGTTTCCCCCGGGACTTCCAAAGATCGTATAGTAAACCATAGAAAACCCATAGTATGACAGTTGTTACCAAAACATCAGTTTAATACATGTTTTCTCCCCCGAAAAGTGAAATCAGTTAAAAGAGGGGCCGTAAACTCACCTTAGGTTGCGTTACTTCGATATACGAATAATATCAGCAAGATATGCTAGCCCCGTAAAGCGGCGACCTAACATATGACAATTACAAGTACTTAGACTAATAACCCGTAGGTTAGTTAGTCCCTAGATGTCCAGACCATAACCAAGTTCGTTTGAAAACACCGTGACTGTTAAATTAACCCAATGTACAAGACTCGACATCCCATTGGTGACCCGAGACTCCCCGTGTTATACTTGTACTCTCAAACATACAATCATGCAATACACACTTAACATACGTTAAAGTCCAACAAGTTATAGCACGTAGTTCAAGTATCACATAAATAAGTCCGAACACATGTTACCAAGTTATTAGATATGTTACGGGGTTCCTAGTATGTTCCTAGGTGTCAAATCGGGTCCCGATATGTCAAAATATACTTACAGCAGCAGTACAGGCGATTAAGAAAAGTCAACTAGCGATTATGAAAGTCAACAGGCATTTAGGAATGCTAATTGCCTATACTATAGGCAATTAGGGTCATAAGACATTCAAATCATGAGTCTATAGGCGATTAGGTCATAAGACATGCATTTCAGGACTTAACTAGCAATTAGGATCACAATTGCATGCAACGAAGGCAATTAGCCCCCAATTGCCTATACCATAGGCGATTAGGGTGTCATATCAGGCGATTAGCCTCCTAATCGCCTATAGCATAGGCGATTAGGGTTGCTAATCGCCTACAGCATTGTTGTTCCGGTTTTTCGCGCGTTTAACACTCTAAATCAATCCCAGAACGTGTGTAAACATCAAATATCAACCAAACAACTATATCAAACATATTTCTGTGACACCCTAGGAAAATCCCACATCGGCCGTGGCCAGGAGAGATCCTTGGTTCATAAGTAATGTCTTGCCTCTTAAATCACCAACGCGTTTTGGGCTTAATGCTAGTGGATGAGAGGAGAACTCCACAGTTAAGCGTGCTCAGGTGGGAGAAATTTCAGGATGGGTGACCTCCTGGGAAGTCTCCACTTGGGCAACCAAAAACAAATCCGTGAGCTCTGAATGGGCAAAGCGGACAATATTGGTGATGAGAGGGGGCGGGGTGTTACAGATGGTATCAGAGCCACTCCTGTGCCGTTCGGGATGGTGGGTGCATACCTCATCAGGGACGATGAGACTCTAACAGGGGGTGAATGTGACACCCCAGGACCACACCTCATCAGGGACGATGAGACTCTAACAGGGGTGAATGTGACACCCTAGGAAAATCCCACATCGGCCGTGGCCAGGAGAGATCCTTGGTTCATAAGTAATGTCTTGCCTCTTAAATCACCAACGCGTTTTTGGGCTTAAATGCTATGGATGAGAGGAGAACTCCACAGTTAAGCGTGCTCAGGTGGGAGAAATTTCAGATGGGTGACCTCCTGGGAAGTCTCCACTTGGGCAACCAAAAACAAATCCGTGAGCTCTGAATGGGCAAAGCGGACAATATTGGTGATGAGAGGGGCGGGGTGTTACAATTTCCATCAAAATCCTTCGTTTAACCTCGATCTATCAGCCCTGAATGCAATCATGTATCTTAAAGACAATACACATAACATGAAACATCACATTAGCATGCAAAACCGTAACCCTAATTAACAATAACTCAGATTTCATCATCATGCCATCATCATCAATCTGTAACTACCTTAATAACATGTTAATCATCCTTCTTGAATCATAAAAACCCTATCTTTTAATCCTAAACACACATACAACATGCATGATAGTTAGAATCCGATTAACAATGCTTATTAACGATTTTCAGAAGGCTTATTTGTTTTAAAACAGGTCTGGACCATTAGGGATTCAATAAAAACGTTAATAAAGGTTGCATGAATGAAAACCACACCTTAGATTTGTGATAGATTGATGTAATAGGCTTGAAATCTTGTGTTTTGATCCAAAATCGTGTTCCAGAGGTTGTGTGTGTGTTTGGGCGAGTTGTGGGACGACTAGGGTTGTTATAATGAAGTTTAGGAGGTCAAGTATTGTATTTATAGTCGTTTTTAGTCGTCCAGCACGTTTCAGGCGATTATGCAGCACTTATAGGCGATTAGGGTTGCTAATCGCCTACCCTATAGCATTTAGCATGCTAATCGCCTACCACATAGGCATTTAGCATGCCAATCGCCTATAGGAAGCCCCAATCGCCTCCCCTATAGGCGATTAGCCTCCCCTAATCGCCTATAGGGGTTGGTTCCGTGTATTATGCGCGTTAAACCCGTTTTAACATATGTTAACACATTTTCACATACCGACAAGTCACATAATGATTGTAAACACATAACACTTGCAAACAAACATATTCACACTCGTTCACCAATTCCCGGGACTCGAGACTTGTATGTTCCCTATGCTCTGACGATTCTACGAATCGTCACCACTTGTACACTTGGTTAAGGACCGACATCTAATGAGCCTCTAGACTAACATCTAATGATCCTCTATACCAAACTAACAGTTCCCGAACTGTAACACGACTCAACTATCCCAGTTAAGTATATTATACGCGTGACTCGCTAAGGTAGACTTTAATCTAGACAGCATTGTTAACCAGAATTTGCCGGGTGTCACATCATCCCCACGTTAAAAGAATTTTCGTCCCAAAAATTGCACAAGTACCAAAAGGAATAACAAAAGAAACAGACAAAAGATAGAAACCAAAAGAGAGATTTACCCGAGTTGTCACATGTGTCTCTAGCACAAATCTTCCTCCTCATCATCATCGTCATATAGGTGGAGGTCTCACTTTGGCTCATCATTTTGTTGACGAACGTTTGGACTCCTAATTGCAAACACATCGAACTCCTCTATTTGTTATGGTGTTAATTGAGGTGGCGTAAAATAATGTGCATAATAATTGGGTGGGGGTTGGGTTTGGGGTTGTTGGAATTGTTGGTATTGATATTGTTGTTGTAGTTAGAGTGGTTGTGATTGTTGATAAACGGTTGTGGTGCTTGGAGTGATTAAGTTTGTGGAAAATTAATCACGGCCTATAACCTTCCTTCGCATCGGAGCCCTATCATTTACCTCTACTACTTGAACCCTCTCCTCTTGATTTAGATGAGCCCTTCCACCATTTCCTACACTCTTTGATTTTCTTACATTCATATGTTTGTGAGTTTTTGTTGAAACAAGTTTAAAAAAGATGTATTTATACTAGATTTAAATGTCCTTTTTTTTATTTAAGCAAACGGTCATAAAAAATAACCGTTACATTTAAAACTTATAAAATATAACCGTTAGAATGTTAAATATCGTTGCATTTAAAAACTTCCCGCCCATTAAAAGAAACCAATAAACCGGTCCATGGGACCCTACCAGTAATCACTACACACAAAGCAAGTCCCATCTAGTCAAGCATTCAGTAAAGCGCTTCAAGTTGGCTGAAGTGGTCAGTCGTTCTCACTTCTCAGAAGTCTCGGTTTTTGTCCCTTTTGTTGATTCTACCTGTCTAATTTGCCCTTCTATATAACTATTGTTTTTAAAATTCTCTACTAAAAGTTGGGTTCAATTTTCTCCAGGGATAAATCATAAATGCAAAGACATGGGAATTCAATTCTTCGTTTTATATGTCAAAGCTAATCTAAATAGAGACAAAAGGAGATGGTGGTGAATTACAAACGGTAGCATCACACTTTTCATTGAAATAACAACTTTAACATTGTTAGCATAAAATGCATGACTTGTATGGGACGGTTACAATATCCTTGGATGACGTTCATTGGATCCAAGATTCGAATGTTGTCTTAACACATGAAAAAGTGTTGAGATGGCAAAATGGGATTTAACAAGTTGTATGAACTTTAATCATTAGTTGTTGGTATCTTAGGTTTGAATTTGAATTATTGTGTAAATGCTTTGATTCGAAGTTTTCGATTTTTGTGTTACGATTTAGTTTGTTTTCACCCAAAAAAAATTAGTGGTATTATTACAAGGTGTTGCTAATCTCAAACAATAGTTAGGCTATTGGGTATAATTCACTAGTGAACCATCATCATCATCCTCCACCTCAACGCCACACGTGAGCATCTCTTTCCATCATCTTTCTCTTCCACTCACTAGCGGAAATCATCATTGCAGGTCCCACCCCAACAACTTTTTCTCTCTTCTTTCTCAATCGTGGCCTTTGTAGGATTTTCCATGATTATCACAATCACATCAGCTCACGATGATGCTTCACTAACCCACACCACTAACCCACACCGCATGACCTTAATAGTTTTCTAGGAGTAAGCTAATAGCTAATATCATATGCTTCACTAACCCACATCACTAACCCACTATCTAGGAGTGGGTTAATAACCGTGTGGTGATTTTTGTTTAAGTTTGATCCAAACCAAACTGTAAATCAAGTTGTTAGACATCCAAATATCGAAACTTTGTTAAACCAGTTAAAAATCCATAGATCCATAAAAACATATGACTTCAATTTTTTTTTTTTTTTCAAAAACATCATAAGACAATTCTCCTAGCAATGTTAGTGATCTATTCTTTTGTTGCTATCATTGGTTCACGATGAACCAATTATTAATGCTTTAAAAATAATCTTCTAAATAAAATCATATTTTGATGCGTGTACAAATTTATAAATCCGTATGAATTCGTCTCCCCTCTAGAAATAAACCTAATGGTATTGATATATACCTTCAAAAATGTCTTGAAACTACCTGTTGGAAAATTATAGAAGTGAATGTGAGTTAAGTGTGTGAGTTGGTTGTGTCCCACATTGGTGGGAAGATGAAAGTTGGAAGACTTTATAAGGTAAAGTTTGAATGGAGGAATTAAATTGTTAAAGTTATATTATCCTCTGACTCCTGCGGACACGAATGCAGCTCGAAAAAACCGGGTCCGTGCGAGACTGGTTTTTGATGTCTGTTTTAATTTTTTGCACAATAACATCATAATAATGGTGATTAATTCGCGTGATTAATTAGAGTCTGAACAGTTTTGGTTGTTCAAGTATATAATACAGACTTGTGTGCAGAACACAATACACACAGAAACGCGTTTTGTTCAAGTATATAACATCGCGGATCCGCTAACGAAAGGCTTAAGCAGAGAGTTAGTTCAGAAGTCGTCAATGGGAATGGGACTAAAGCCCATGAAAGGCTAGGTTTATGCGAAGGAAACCTAACTCAGCTGACTGGAGATCCCAAGATCTGAGTTCAATAGGACAACCTAATTGTATGAACTGGCGAAGGTCACTGTGGGGGGAAGAGTTGGTGGAAACCCACATATTAAAAAGGGAGTTTACTATAAGATTTAATAAGCTTCCTAGTCCATTCCTAAAAAGTGACAAGGTTGAGGTTAAGCTTATAGCTTTTAATGATCTGACTGAGGTAACCAGTCCCAGTAGATCACCTATGTGAGAGAGAAGTGGGGTCGCTTCGAAGGGTATTGTTGGGGCACAATACTTAATAGCTCTCGCAGAACCAGGCACGTGTCCATGACCATAACGGACACAACTATGAGGACTTGACGTTGTCAGGGAGAGTTTTGTGTGAAGCGTATTGTCGTCTACACAAAGGCAGACGAGTTCAAAGACATCGCGTTCTACTCAGAGCCAGTAGGCTAAGTGCGTTTCATAAGCGAAGGTTCAAAGGGTCACACCTACCTATCGTATGCAAAACTCAACTGTTGAAATTTAATCGGAACGAGATTGTTTCTGGAAATAACTCCCATTCATGTGGGGGATTGTTGGAAAATTATAGAAGTGAATGTGAGTTAAGTGTGTGAGTTGGTTGTGTCCCACATTGGTGGGAAGATGAAAGTTGGAAGACTTTATAAGGTAAAGTTTGAATGGAGGAATTAAATTGTTAAAGTTATATTATCCTCTGACTCCTACCCGCGCGCAGGGGGGGGGTGCAAAAATGGTTCTGGCTCGAAAAAATCCTTGAACCAACGTGGCGCCCGCACGACCTGCGGACACGAATGCAGCTCGAAAAACCCGGGTCCGTGCGAGACTGGTTTTTGATGTCTGTTTTAATTTTTTGCACAATGTAGCTGATTGTTCTAGAAAGAACTCTTTGCCTTCATCTTCCAACAGTTGCAACTCTTGATTATCACCAGCAATTAACATCATAATAATGGTGATTAATTCGCGTGATTAATTAGAGTCTGAACAGCTTCCAACAGTTTTGGTTGTTCAAGTATATAATACAGACTTGTGTGCAGAACACAATACACACAGAAACATATACTCTCACATCTGTCTTATTGCAGCAACAAGTTCCAGTACCAGTCCAGTTCCGGTTTCTTTTCAGGCAAGTGAGATAGTCCGCAGTGCACCATCACTGTTGAACCGGTGTACCCTGGAACAGACGACGAATCTGTTTAAGGGAATTGTGTCAAACACAAGCCCGGTTCTGTTAATCCTTTTATTTTCCCTGTTTGTTTCTTTTTGCAGAATCTGATCGGTCTCCATTTTACTGTATGTAATCCAACACTACCTAGACAAATACAAGTAACTAGACAACATTTCAATAACTTACACATTAAAGTTGATGTTAGTTAACTTAGACATTTTGTATGCACAAACTTGTTCTAATGACACTCTTAAACCATGTCTTATGTTATTCTATTAGGTTTTATGTAACATAGGAGGATCCCCAACAAACTTCGTTGCCTAACAATCCAAAACAAGAAGTTAAAGTTTCGAACAACTTCTGATCAGTATCTATACTTAATACTTTTCACACATAACCATGAAAAACCTACCAATTTCGTTTTGTTGTTATATCATATATTCAATGTTTATAACGATTGTTTATTTAAATGAATCACGTCATTAAGTTACACAACTAACATACCTCAAACTTTGGAAGTTGTTTCCTCTTTCATCACATCCAAAAACCAAAATAAAATAAATATAAATATTTGGAAGGCTCCCGCTATTAACACCTCATGCTTCTATTTCAACCCCCCCCCCCCGGCCGCGAAGCGCCTCGCGGGTCAAATCAAATGAGGTGGTTACGAGATTGCAGGAAAAGCTAAAAAAATTTATCCAAAGCGCCTCGTTTTGGCCAAAGCGAGGCGCTTTGGATCAGGGGTTTAAATTAGGTTGTTTTTTGATGTTTTGAAGTGTATTTTTTTTATTTAATTATTGTAAAAAAAATTTTAACAAAAAATAAAACAAAGTAATAACCTAATTAAACTATCATTAATAACTCTAAAAGTGTTTATTTATTTATTTTTATTCATTACTTCCGGGAAAGATACAACATTAATCTTCGTTATCCTTTATCGTCTCTAAGAATTCAATTCCTAACAACTATTCACCACCGTTAAACTTAAGAAACATAAAAAGCGGAAATAATCGTTAAGTGATGTGAATAATTATCATTGATTACATCTTTTGACCTAAAGTACTAATGTGACTGGTCATTGCTCTCTTCCCAAAGTACTAATGAAGACTTTGATCTGAAATATTTGAAAATTATCATTTCTTGATATACTTGGTAACAAAGAGAAACACTTTCTTATTTTGTTCTACAAATATTTGTTAGTTGTTAATGTTGTTCTAGTTTTTTCTACTTTTAGAAAGGTTTTGAGAGAGAATGTTGTTCTCGAATCTCAGTTAGTCTGAAATGTTACTAAAATGTGAAGACCTTGATCTTTAGAACAAAATATTTTGTATGTCTAATTCATATCACAAACTTCCGGACTCTGTTTTCCGTGTTTCGATACGTTTAATTGATCGGATGTGACTTTTGAAAACAACCAACGATCAATTAAACATTCTGAAACGCGTCAAACAGAGTTTGGAAGTCCAGCATATCGATTAGACATGCAAAAATTTGTGTTTTGAAAAAAAAAATGGGTATCGACTGTATAGTCCGAACACTACGTAGTACATACAATGATTTATGAAAGTTGTACAAACTCGGATGTTTCTATCGAAAAACACAAACGAGCAATAAACGAACCGAAACGCCTCAAAAGATTTTTTTATTGGAAACAACTTAAAAGAATTAAAAATATTTTTTAATCAATAACAAAATATTTAAAACGGATTAAAACAAATTTATTTAAAAAAAAAAAAGCCTAAAGCGTCTGGCTATGGTCAAAGCGAGGCGCTTGACAGGCCTGATTAGACCACAAGCGCCTCGCTATGGTCATAGCCCAGGCGCTTTAGGCATTTAAAAAAAAATTGTTTTAATTCGTTTTAAATATTTGTTATTGATTAAAAAATATTTAAATTCATTTTAATTCTTTTAAGTTATTTCCAATCCAAAAAAATTCGTTTGAGGCGTTTCAGTTCGTTTATTGCTCGTTTGTGTTTTTTGGTAGATGTCACACCCTCAAATTCCACTTGCGGGTTTTTACCGCGAGGCGCATGACAAACCAGGATTCAAGTCAACGGTCACAATAAACAACACTATATGCATAACACAATACTCAAAAGATATAGTTATAAAAACATAAACTGTAGCGGAAGCTTTAAATGTTTACAACCCAAAAGACACAGTTCAAATGTTTAATGAAGACCATGCTCTAAACCCTAGACGCCCGTGCCGACTCGTGCGCCTAGATCCAGTTGTTGCTACCTTAGCGTCCTGAGAAAAACATGCCAAAAAGACGTCAACAAATAATGCTGGTGAGTTCACAGGTTTGTTCAAAATGTTATCCGAGTGTTACCATGTCCATACTATATCAATGCTACCAAGTACGCTAGCTAGGCGTATGTTTTATTACTACTACGATTGGAAACCATTACTGGACACGTTTAGCAATGTTTAGCATGTTTAGCAGCCCGTAATGTTCAGCACGATAATGTTCCTGTTCGAGACAATATGCACCCGCCCGGCCCTCCAAGCCGACGAGTGGGGCAGGTCACGCCCAATAGATCTATCCACATTTCCCCCGTTGTGCAAACCCGCACATTCATGGTTTCCCCCGGGACTTTTCAAAAGATCGTATAGCAATATAAAGTTAAAACCATAGTATGACATATGTTACCAAAACTGTTTAGCGCATGTTTTCTCCCCCAAAAGTTAAAGCAGTAAAAGTGGGGCCGTGAACTCACCTTAGATTCGTTCTTCAATTATAAGTAAAGATGTTTAGCTAGCCTTGATAATCCCTCTACCGGGGATCTATCAAAATGTTCACATAAGTGTTCCGACTAATAACCATAAGATTATCTAGTCCCCGATTGTCCAGATCATAACCAAGTATGTTTTTAAAACGTGTTTAAATGTTAAACCGACACACTAGACCGACCCGACATCCCGTTGGTGACCCATTACCCTAACTAATCAAGTACACACAGATTACACGCAAGGTTCAAGCATAAAACACTTAGTTCGTATCAAAAATCTCATTTTTTGTTATCGTAGGGCCGAACGTGGCTTTGAGTGGTCGAAGGTGGCTTTAAACTCCCACCTTCGCCCCTTTTCTTCCACTTCGCCCCCTCAGTTCCAGGTTCGACCCTTGGAGATCCACCTTCGACCGTTAGACTGGTCGAAGGTATTCCAGGTTCGCCCATGCTGTTAGATTTTCCCAAAAACGCGTCGAAAACATCCGAAAACATCACGAAACATCATGAGTTACAGCAGTCAAGCATCATTAACATATCCTACGAAACCCTACCCTTATTTACCCCAAAATCTATCCGTTTTTACAAGTTTCCTAAAATAGTAAATTATGGAGATGTCACATCATCATGCATGAAATTATTACCCAATTAGGAAACTTTCTGAATTTAATCAATCATCAGCTCATCATACTTAAATCATCATGAACAAGAAACCCCTATCATAACTCTATCATTACCATCCAAAAACAAGCCCTAAATCTAACTAAAAATTCCTTTAATCGACAAAACACCATCAACAATCAATTGTAACATGTTTCAATCATAACTCTCCATTAATAACAGCCCTAGGTTGTAGTCATGTCATCTACATAGCAAGTAATCATCAAACAATGCGTAATACCACATTAACACATGTTAAATTGTATGAAAACTCATTGTTTATGAATAGGTTTTATTTAGAAAGATATTAGGAAAGGTTTTTACCCATAAAACATGTTGATATCAGATCTGGACCCTTGGGGTTTCAATGAAAACAAGTCAAAATTGTTTAAAAGGATTTAGAATGAAGAACACACCTTAGGTCTTCACTTGTAATGATTTAGAGAGTTAGGTTATGAAAAACAAGCTCAAAAACTCCTTCCCCAATGATAAAAGTTGATAGAGAGTGTTTAGAGGCGTTTAGGTTTGTGAAATGATGAAAAATGACTAAGTATGGTATTTATACCAGGTCCAGTTCGCCCCTTTTATATGGTCGAATGTGGAACTTTTCCACATTCGCCCCTTTGTAATGGTCGAATGTGGAATCTTTCCACATTCGCCCACTTTGTTTCTACATTCGCCCACTTTCTCAAGTTCCATTTCCACATTCGCCCACTTTCCACTTTCAGGTCATCAGCACTTTTTAACACATGTTAACAGCACTTTTTAACACATGTTAACTTTTTCCAGATTTCCAGTTTGTCGTGTTTAACGCATTCTAACACATCTTAACACATAAGCATGCATCCAATAGTCTATACTTAGCATATTTAGGCACGTATAATCATTTGTACATTGTTTAAGCAAGTATAAGTATACAATCCACCACACGACCCATAATCTACACATATACTTAATTAGTTCATGTAATGTCACCAACAACGGAACCCGGTACTAGTGTATTCCCCAAAATGACTCCCAATGATCCTCCAGATCATTGAACCCTGGACAATCTAATCTGACCCGACTCAACTAACCCAGTTAAGTTGTTTATAAACGTTTCTCGCTAAGGTAGACTTAGATGTTACTATTATGTTTAAGCCGAACATGCCGGGTGTCACATCATCCCCACGTTGAAAGAATTTTCGTCC